>CM023943.1:27275716-27289185 GCA_013407115.1 Glycine latifolia
ATATATATATATATATATATATATATATATATATATATATATATATGTCACAACTTTAATTAATGGGAACAAAACCACTGGCAACTGTGATATATGCATATACGTATGAGGAGTACTGTTTTTGATTTTGGAGAGCGTCATTTCATGTGAGACAACATGAAAACGGGGTGTGGTGAAATGAATCTCTGTCCCATCTTCTGTGCATTCTTTAATTTCCCGAACCCTTATTGTAATAATTAACGAGAAAATGCTCCCTCTCCTCTCTAAAGCCTAAATCACTCTGATTTGGACGTCTCTTCAATCTAATTCTATATATTAACATTCCATTAGTTTCATATATCCACAACAAGCAGCTTTAATAATTACTACCTCATACATTAATTCATACGTACATAGAAACATGCAGTGAACCCCTCAAAGTTGGCAAACAAGGGTCTAAAAGGTAATTGAATAATTTTAAAGGTCTCGTTGTTAAGAAATTTAAATAATTTTTTTTATTGAAAATCATATAAAAATACATTAATTTAAAAATCATTAAAAATATATTTTTTCGCATTCTAACAAAATATCTCTATATTTACATTTTAGAACACTGTCAAGTATTGTCTAATACTCGGTATTAATTATTAAAAAAGATAAATAAATTATCTTAAATTAGCCTTATAAAAAACTAAAAAAATGTTATTATTTCATTAACATTTGTCCTAAATATTTATTTGTGGACAAATGTATTATTTCAATTACTTTTTATAAGGCTGCTATATCTGTATAACTATTTATGAATGGGGCCAATTTATCTAAATAATTCAATCTCCATTGAACGTTAAACAAAAACAATAAGGCAATCACAACGCTACACCATTAATACATGTGTGGATATGGCCACAAACTCGTAGACATGTACAAAGCATAATTGAAGCATTGAATTAATTTGACAACTACAAGACAACAACGGTGGATGCAAGCCGGACCCCGGAGAAAGACGAGAGGCAACGTTTCATTTCATGTTTATTGATAAGTCTCATCTTATCCCTTTTTATTCTTCCTTCTTCTGTTTAATAATAATGTGTTGTGTTTTTGTAATTGTATTATTGGATGGGATGGGTATTGGGAAAAGAGTGGAATGGGAAGAGAGGGTGAGAAAAGAATCTTAGACGCGTCAGAATGTTGTGTCCAGTTGACGCCATTAGCGTTCCATCACGATCATAATGCATCATTGTGGGACTTTAACTTTCGAGGTGCCCTCTGCAAACCCAAAATCTTTGTCCCTACTACGCTACTTCTACCATTTTACGCTTTCAAATACACGCCACACATTAATTAATATGCATGTGGTTAATCTTTTCATTGGAGTCAAGTTTATGGGTGAAAATAATGAATTGAAATCATTTTCACCTGGGATAAATATACATTCTTGCAATCCAAACATGTATAAATAAGTAATTAAAAACATTAAGTAGGAGTATTATATATTCTTTAACACAACTAATAACTAATAAGTGTAATTTTAACTAAAAGTATAAGTTTCTTAGACTTCATCACATTGCAACAAAATGTGAAACTACTAATGAAGTCAAGTGATTTGATCGTTTCAAACTAGCTACATGTTAGCATCGACTTGACTAATATTAATGGAATACTTCTTGAATTAATATGTTTGGATTTGTTATAGCATCTACTTGGCCGATGCAAAATGCGAATAAATGCGTACATTTTGTATTGTTTTCTTTTCTCATTAATTTTGTCTCACTCGTCGTTAACCCTCATTAGTTTGGCCTCCCTACCCCCACCCCCACCCCCCAATTGTTCCACCACACCCACACACTCTGGATCGTGTTCTACTGTCCTGTAGTCTTTGATTCCACTATTTATCTTTTGTTTAGTTATTTTTAATACGGCTAATATCTTGTGTGATTTTAATCTCTTATGTAGTTATTCATTGCATCACTATAGATTCTCTGTCATGATACCATCATGTCTAATTTATTAATTTTATAATAATTACATTAAAATTCATATTAATGATAATTTCTTATTTGCTGATAATATAAAATTGTATTCACTGATTATTTAAAAGATTACAAATAATTTTATCCTAAATAAAGATGTTGTTTTTTTTAATGTATCTTAACTTTAAATCATGGATAAAAAGAAAGAAAGTAGTTATTTTTGCATTTATCAGTATGAAACTAATTGGAAATGTCATTTGATCGTGTCAACACTGCACATATGTGTAAATGTTTTGTTGAAACACGAGCAACTCTCGATGTCATCGTGCTCACTTTGGTTAAAACTTGCTGTAAAAGGAATACGGCAAGATGTCGGACCATCAAAGTCACTAAATATATAGCAACTAATTGCGGTAAATTCACAACAAGTGACAAAACCACACGTAAAAAACTCATTCAGACACTAATACTGCTTTCAGTGCACCACATCAAAACACTTTTTCACTTTTTATTTTTCACAAACCAAAATTGTTTATTTTAAAAATAGAAAACTTAAATATCTTAATTTAGAAATAAAAGACTAAAATCACATATTTAAAATTATAAGAGAACCAAAAATTATAAGTTAACAATAAATAAAGAACTATCAATTTAATCCGTGAAGTATCACCTCTTCTAAATAATCTATAAACTAATAGAATTATATAAGTTCCATCAATTTAATCCTTTGTTTGATATACTTTACTAACATTAAGAGACTAATATCCCTTGTCTGCTAGGGTTAACAACCCAGTTGCGTGAATGGCAGCAAATTGAAAACGTTAACATTATTAAAGGAATATGTATTTTGGCTCGGGTGAAGGGGATAAGTCGTGTCTTTTAGCAGGTCTTGGTGGTAGGATGTTTCTACTGATTGCCTATTTACATGGATTTGGCATCAGTATTTGTTAGCATGTGTTAGATTTTTTCGTTTCAGCACTGTTGTATTGGTTTTGTTTGTCTTGGTTACAGCTTGTGGCATTGACATTTGTTGATTAATAATATCTTTCGCCATTTCAAAAAAAATAAAATATTGAGACTGATTTTTTTTAAAAAAAATAATACTTGAATGACTTTGATGATTTCTAATACATTAGGAATTAGTAATATAATTCTTTAGTTTAAGGATTACTTCAAGGATAGAAGATTTTACTTCAAGGACCAAATTAATGATTTATTAAAAAAATTGACAAAAAGTAAAACCCTAAATTAGGTTTAGACATTGCCGGTTTATCCTTTTAAAATCTTTATTTAATTTCTGAGACTTATTCCCTTCTATCCTTTTTAAGCCGTAGTTTGTACTAATAAAAAAAAATAAACGACACTTTATAAAATTAAGGACTATAACATAAACTTTTTAAAATAAATCAAACCACTTGCAAAGTTACAATCTCAAACTAACCTAAGGATTTACTCAATCAATGAATGGCAATTTGGACCATCAGATTACTTTTCTTTTATGGTGAGCCACCAGTATCATGTAGCACGATGAATGGCAATAGAATTGCATAAATCAATGTACTCTTGAACATAAAGGCTAGTGTTGAAGTCTTAGATTCAGGCAATACTACAGATGCAGAAAGAACCAGCAAGTCTACGTACAAATAAAATTTAAGACTTCATGATGCTACCCCGAGAACTCAAATTGAAAAATGAGCCTACATGAATCTAAATGGTAAATAAAGCAATTAACACTATAAAACTCAAAATGAAGTTATAAGGTTGATTGGTAGTAAAGGAAAAAAGGAGGAAAGACCGTGAATTCAAATTCTTCCTCTAACAAAAACTAACAACTACCATTTATCGATTAAAAAAAAAAGTCAGACTCATATACAATCACCATACATAAGCTATGCTCCACAATTCAATGTAAGCATATTCACGCTTTGATTAAATTGACATTGGAATGAGGCAATTGAATGCAGTGTAAAAACTAAACTGTAATCAACTTTATTCTCTGTTCCTATCAAGAGTGTCAACATTCAATTAGAACGGAAGAAACAGAGCTAAGAGTCATGCATTCAATGACAAGGAAAGATTCAAACTCCAAATACACAACAATTCTCCACCCTTCTTTCCTACAAGATAAATCATCAAAGCCCCTCAAAAAACCGAATGTGATCTTCAAAACTCTCTCCATGCCTTATTTTGCTCACTGATCCATCATCTTCAACCTAAAATATTTTACAAAATATAACAAATCAAGATTAGGTTAAAATTGTTTTTTGGGTAAAACTTGAATGGGATTCTACAAAAGGAAATGAGTCACTAAATAGGGTTTATTAACTTTTTGGTCCCTCATCTTTGTGGGTGGTCGTTTGTAGTCCCTCGTAAAACTTTTTTCTATTGGTTTTAGTCCTAAAGAAAAAATCATTCCATTTTTAGTACCTCAAAAAAATTGTTCCATTTTTAGTCCCTAAAAAATTCTATATCAGGGACTCAACAAAATGAGGTTTCTTTTAGGGACTAAAAACGGACAAAAAATTATGAAGGACTAAAAATGGAAATCGACAAAAGATGAGGAACCAAAAATATAATAACTGTCAATCATTAATTGTAACATGCAATATCCTTTTTGTCCAATTTATTATTTCAAATACACATGTAAAACTTCAAATGATTTTACTAAAGACCTACGTAAACAAAAAGAAAAAACATTAAGTAATATCTTACTCAAAAAGGTATTGTTAATATTCACTAATGATTTATCGAAATGCATTTTCACTCAACCACTCTACTATAAAAAGACTGCTGAACAAGGTTAGCAAGTGGAAAAAGGCGATTTCATACCCAATACTCAGGAGGCCGCATCTTAAGATTATAGGTTGATGCCATGCTCATGCAATAAGCACCAGCATCATGAACAACCAAACCAGTACCCTGCCATTAAAATTCAGATGAGATAGTTTAAACAAGTTGGCACTGTTGTCTTTGTCATAGTTTTGCATAGATTATGCATGTATATTATTATTATTTAAGCAACTATATAACAAAAGATAAATATATTATATATTACCTTGGCTGGAGTAGGTAGTTCTCTTCCTTTTCCTAAGAAATCTGCAGACTCACAGACAGGGCCAACCACATCAAAAGTTGCTGTCTCAGCATTTGATGGGGCAGGGGAAACCAGCTCTATATGCTGCAATCATACAATGAAATGTCATTAAACATTTATGTAAATGAAAATCGATACAATACAACCCAGTTGCATGAAGGTAGAATCAGGTGACCATTATAGCCTTATGCCTTGTCAACATCCAAATTCCAAAGAGTTTCTTTAGAATGCAATTTTGTTCTTTAGATAACATCATAACAGCTTTAAATGCCGTGTTAAATCTAACTGAATTTATTTATTAATCTTCTTTCCATCGACAGTGTCAACATTCAACCAGAACTGGGGAAACAACTAAAAAAGTAATTGCATCCTTTGGCAGCAAGGAGAGATCCAAGTCCCAAATGCCCATTTTTCTTCTTCTATACATTAGATTTAGCAAACACACGGGGGTGCAGGTTGTGGAATCCCAGCCAAGCCATTATATGCTGTGCAAGTTTTAAGGGTGCATTATATATTTAGAAAGCACATGCATTCAAAGGGTCTAGAAGTCTTCATTGGTTTCCAATGCAATATTAGCAGAAAGGAGACATCAGACACAAATTTCTCTTAAGAAAAAACTGTCCAATATTGATGTATTGGATGATAAGTCATAACAAACTTAGGGTACTTGTAACATTTACCTGGTAAGCATCATAGAGACTAGGGCGAATAAGTTCAGCCATACTTCCATCAATTACAATGAAGTTTTTAGATCCATTAGTTTTAACACCTGTCACCCGGTTAACTAAGCAACATGTGTTTGCAATGAGTGATCTCCCTGGTTCAATGATGAGATTAAGACCACGCGAAATAACAAGATCTCGTACCTAGTCCCAACATGAAAAAAAAAATCGAATTAGCAGGGATACCAAGGGCACAGTTAAAACATAGTATAATTACTTATTCTGAGATAAAGGGGTAGTATAACATATCCAAGCCTATGCCATAAATAGGCAGTTAAGAAGAAGCAGATGCTCCTCTATGATTTATGACACGTACAAACGTGTCAAAAAATGTTCATAGTATATGCTATTTCTAGAACTCAAATAAATACCACAAGTAGTTATACTCTAGAAATATCTTGATTGGTAGGGCTGTGAGACATAAAATGAGTACTCGGGTTCATATCTGCCAATTTATACTGCTCATATCTCCTTTCCCCCCTCTGCCTCTCGTGTGAGAAATATCTTTGAACTATTGCATATTTCATCAATTATAATTAGCAAACATGAATCTCAATAGATGACATTATGACAATGATCTAGTACCTTAAATACTGTAACAAAACATATATTGTGTAATTCATAAAAAATTTATAGTTTTCAAAGGTCTTATTTACCACATCTCTGTGCATGTCACAACTACAAAAATGGTAAATGCTACATTTTTAATTGTGTAACATTGCAATAATAAGAATACCCATTATGAGTCATTACACATTAGTGATATTCATTATGCTTGTAAGCAATTGCAAACTTAATAACATATAAAAATGAAACGATGAAGTGAGATATATGGGCATAGTCCTCACAGTGTCAATGAGATCTCTAGGTGTAGGAAGAATGGCACCAGAATGATAATAATCTATCCCAAGTCCTCCACCAATATTTAAGTAATCAACTTCAAAACCCTGATCTCGGATTTGGTCAATGTAGTTGATCATAATGGTGGCTGCATCCCTGAAAATGTCTACCTGAAAAAGAAAGAAAAAAGACGCAACAATTATTTCAACATTTATATTTAGATAAAGATTGAGAATCAACATAAAGTAGTGCATGACTAAAAATTGAGCTAAGAAAGCATGAACGTAGAACGCATAATAAAGCAAGAAAACATAAATCGAAAAAAAAGGTATATCTCAAAGTAGCAAAGCAAAAAAGAAGCAACAGAAAAAATAAAGAATTTCCATCTGACCTTGGTAATTGTTGAACCAAGATGACAGTGGGCCCCTACAAGTTTGAGCTCATTGGGATGCTCCTTCACTGCATCTAAAAACCACTGCAGCTTCTCATTTCTAATGCCAAATTTAGAGTTCTTATTCCCAGTGGCAACATAAGGATGAACCTAAGCATGACAAAGATAAAAGTTTAAATATTCCAAATAATAAACATAATATAAACAGCTACGCACATGAGAGCTACAAAATCTAGAGGTCTCAAGTTTAGCAATGGTGAGTTGTGCACTAACCAGTCAATCAAAACTTGGAAGGTAAAGTTTTATTGACAATGAAGGTAAATGCAGGAAGAGGGAAGGAAACCACTATAATTGATGACATGGAGGATTATATAATGTTAGTGGAAGGAAGATATCATACGAATGGAAATTATGGAATATGTAACTGCTTGTGAACGTCGTTGATTGTTGAAATATTGCAAAGTTGTTTGCAATCAAATGCCCTGAGCAATGCATCAAGTAGAACTTAGATGAATGTGTTAGTGTGTGCTTGGTTTATTGACAGCACACTTTCCAATACAACAAAATGAAAACGCTTGTCTCACATTGGATTGGCTTTAACGTCAGTTCCAGTTCTCTAAACAGACATCCAAACATACTATAAGGACAACTCTCAGTTTCTTATAAACCTGAAAACTTATTTTATCCCCACTAATCCTTTAAGAGAAAATACATATTTTTTCAAAGAAAAACAATTAATTTCTTCCTTGGAAGCCTCTTTGGATCTGTGCACACCTCAGCTGCTTACTAGTTACCAATATGAACAAAAGCCTTTATCCTCTGAGTGAATTACAAGATGCATGAGTCAAAACTAGGCTACTCATGTAGCAAACTTGTACAACAACATACCTGTGGATCCACATCAGGGTTAATCCGAAGTAAAACATTGACCTTCTTTCCAGCCCTTTTTGCAGCCTCTGTAATGTTTTCCAAGTCAAACTCACTATCAATGTTGACAAACACACCTTCTTGGGCAGCCAAGACCAAATCCTCCAAGATTTTCCCATTCCCATTAAAGATACACCTAAGAATCACATAAAATTCTAAACAACACAAAATACAAAACAACAGCAAAACAACATGCAATGTCGGTGGAAAAGAACACAAAAAACAAATTCATGGTTGAGTGAGATTATTAAACCTCGTGGGATCAAAGCCAGCACGAAGAGCCAACCTTAGCTCATTCCCACTAACAAGCACAGCACCACAACCCAAGTGCCTCAAATGTTCCAAAATCTTCAAATTATTGTTAGCCTTAATGGCATAACCAATTATAGAACTCAACCCTTCCAATGCATCCTTATAGGCTTCAACATTCCTAGTTATCTGGGGCTTGCTGTACAAATAGAAAGGTCTTCTCTCAACAGATTCCATGATGTCATGCACCTTAAGGCCCTCACAGTACAGATACCCATCTTCGGATTTGGTGAAACAGTGCTGAAATTGAGCGTTCTTTGTGTCTTCTACCGCGGTTTTTGCAGCGTTTTGGGAGAGAACAGCTCGGAGAACACATGGTTTTGTGGTGCTTTTGAATTTGAGGGGTGGAAAAAAAAGATTTTGGGATAAAGGGTTTTGGTTTAAGTAGTAGTTATAGGTTTTGGGAAGGGAAGGTGAGTGAGAAAGAAGGTGAGAGCCTGCCATGGCTGTGTTGGCGGTGAAAGATTTTGCCGACAAGACAATGTGTGTTGCAAGGAAAATCACAAGTCAAAACCCTCGTCCGTGTTCTAATTGGTGTTTTTGTTTTTAGCAATTTAGCATATGCTCTAAAGTTGAACTACAATAATTATTTGGGCTTCAGAGGGTGGTTTTTGGTCCATTAAAAAGCCCAAACTGTAGTGTTCAAGTCATGTAAAAAAATGCCATGCCTAAAAAGGCCCACATATTTACATTCATTATAGATTTTTTTTTC
Source organism: Glycine latifolia (assembly GCA_013407115.1). Taxonomy (NCBI): domain Eukaryota; kingdom Viridiplantae; phylum Streptophyta; class Magnoliopsida; order Fabales; family Fabaceae; genus Glycine; species Glycine latifolia. Next base: position 27,284,661 of record CM023943.1, read on the forward strand.
TGGTCCAATATTTACATTCTAAAAAAGTACCAGTAACACATTTTTTAACATTTATCTTAACACACACTTTCATTGGTTGAAAGTTGTTAAAAACTATAAAATTAGGAGAGAGGGTCTTTAAATACAAAATGACATCCAAAAAAATTTATAATTTTTAATAAATTTCAATCATTAAAAGAGTAAATTGTTATCATTAATGTGATAATCTCATGTTGGTTTTGCCAGCCTAAATGAATATGTTGATTTCGCCAGCCTATTTGCCACCTTTTTCTATTTTGATTAAATGAACAGGAATTTTTATTAGTTTCCCTTTTGGTTTTTCCTTCTGTTTCTTTTCTTCAACATATATATTAAGAAGAGTGATTTTGAAAATGTCTTACTATTACACATCTATAATTTTATTATGATTAATATTTAAAAGTATTGTTTTGGAGTTGAAAGTGGTTAAACATATCAAGATTTACGTATGCCCCAAAATTGGGCTACATATATTTTCTTTCCTTCCTGTCTGTGATTTTTTCACGTGAATAGATTTTTTTAACATTACTTTGATTTGGTTGGGATATTGAAGCTATTCTTTGTCAATAAGTGTTTTTCTATGAGTTCAAACTTTTAAGACCATAAAGTTCATGCTAAGTTCAACTTTATTTAATATTAGTTGAACCATTTTTTGAACGTGTTTATTTATTTATTTATATAATATAATAAAACAAGAGGTTGGTAACTTTTTCTTTCTCTTTTTTTTTAATATTAACAAATATTTTTATGATACTAATTAAAAATACAAATGCAATTTTTAATAATTATTACATTAAAATACATCAATGATGTAATACTTATTTCTATAAATAATTAAAAATATTTAATAAAGTATAGTATATTCTTAACACACTTGCACTTAAGATATTTCTTTACTTTATTGCCATAAATGATCTCCCTCATTTTAGAAAAATTATTGGATGGGCATAAACCCAATACCTCATCCTTATACATCCTTATACACAACCAATCAAACATTTACGGCTAATAGATAAAAAAAAGCCAACCTATTAAATACAAAAAAATAAAATCCACGATTTTCTCTTCACTATTTTTAGGTAATTGGTTCTGCTTCCTTTTGTTTCTATATCAAAATTGTTGTCACATAATAAATATGAAAATTTTTCTGATAAAATTTGACATTTAAAACAAATAAATAAACAAAATGTGACATTTAAAATTTACGTGAGTTTGTCATGTTAAAAATGATAATCATTTTTTTTTAAATCAGCTTATGAGTTATGATAGGGAATGAAATATCTATGCTATAAGCTATTTTATTATGTAAGTTAATTACAAGGTTATTTTGTCAAAAAAACTTATTATCTTAATATGATAAAAATTATTTAGTTTACGAAATTATGATTAATAATAAATAGAAGAATTTGCATATATTTATAGATTTTTTTTATTTTGACTGAAATATATTTAGAGATCTTATAAGGTATAATAATCATATATATTGGTTTTATTTTTATTAGAATATTCATGTGATTTTTTATTTATTTTATATGTGTGTACTGAACCAAAATGTAAAAGAGAAAAAAATAGTCTTCGTTGAAGGCAAAGTATTACGGTGTTAATCTTTAAAAAATAGAGAAACACAAGACATGGTAGAACTTTTGATATATATATATAGAAATAAAAAGGAAAGAGATAGGATTAATGAAAAATATTAGAGAGAAAATCGTGGGTTTTGATTATTTGTTTTAAATATTAATTTTTTATTTTACAGGTTGGATTGGTTTAATTTTATTTATTAGTTGTAAACTTTTGATTAGTTGTGTGTAAGGATAAGATGTTAGATTTATCTCTACCTAACAATTTCTCCTCATTTTATTCAGGATATGTGAATCAAAATTTATGTAAAACTAAGAACAACTTTAGTTCAGACATTTTTGCTGACTTCTCTTTCACGTTGATCTTACTTTTCAGGCTTAGTGTTTGATAAAAAACGTTGTTTGTAGAAGTAAATGAATCATAAAATTTCTTTACTCTCTTGTCCGGTTATCAGTTAAGTAATTAGCGATAAAGTTGTTCTGACATTGTTATATGTATTGGCCTTTGAAGATGATTTTCCTTTAAATAAAAAAAGCCAATCATAGGTTCATGATAATTTTAAGAACTTTATATGCAATTTTAAAGAACAAAAGTGCCCAGGCATATGGGCTAATTAATGTCATTAAACTTGGTCTTCACACTGGGGACCAATTTTGGGTACAAATATTATGAAGAGCGCCATGGTCATGATTAAGACACCCTTGATAACATATAACTTTTGTTTATTGAAAATAAACATAAGGGCCCGTTGTCGGTTAAAAGAAAAGGACTTGCGAAAAAGAAGAGATAATTGTCAACTTAATTTAGACTAATGCTTTTGCACATGCAAAGTTAAATTTCTGTATATGGTGAAACATGCCAATAAAATCATTTGATATCAAAATTTTCCTTATCCAACAGACACGGTTTAAGAAATTGTTGTCAATCGTTACAATGGAAATTTAATTTGGCAATGTAATGAGTGTCCTTTTAACTTGAGAAAACTGAAAACAAATGTTGAACCATAATATGCAAACCATGTTACCTAACATAACAATAAAATATTCCGTGATAGCTGCTTTCACAAGGTAGTGGTCCTAGACGTAGATGTTTGCCAAAACTAGCACTACATAATGCACAGTCAACCGTGTATATTATAGTCAATAGCCAAGACTAGCTCTTTAATTTAAACAAGTTGACTGAATACATAGAAAGGAGCTTTTCCCATGACCCTATCCTTTTCCCCTTTTTTTTTACTCTTTGGTTAAAGATGAAGAGCTTTCCCAGTCCTCATGTACTACCACATAACTTTATCCTCCATCTATTATGACATTGTTTTCTTCCTTCATTTTCAAACATTTTGGATTTGAACGTCCTTGGGGAAGGTGGGGAGAGAGAGGCCATACAATGGGAATTTATTCAATACATTACTTTGTCAACTCCTCCCCCCTTTTATTCTGTTACATAATGATGGAGGCATTTTTCTTTTGAATCCAAGATATCCTTCTTTTATTTAAAGAATAACTTTCCTAAACAAATGTTTTTTTTATACAGAAGTTTAAGAATTGAATTTCTGGCCTCATGCTTACTAGGCAAGTTGACTAATAATCATGTCACACACTATGTTGATGGAGACATTTTTTTTCCCTAAAGCTAATTCAAGTAACAACTAACAATTTCTGAAGGAATCAAAGGTGTTATATGTGAAACATCTGTCGGGTGAGGTTGTGTCATTGTGTGTACTAAAACATTGTTGAAAGAAGTTAGTTCATGAAATAAATCTAAGTATCTTAAAGGATTAGTCATTGTCTCCCAGGTCAGGATATCCCATATTCACTCAAGAAAGGTGTTATATGTGACCTTGATATGAGCTGTTGGCTTTAATACCTCTTTGCAATGCCATGTACAAACTTTTAACATCATTTCAATGGAAAATCAATGAGAACTTGAGAAGAGCTCATGACTACTACTACACAACCACGCAAAAGCTTCCGGAGATATCTCAGAGAGCCAATAGCCCCAAATGTACAAAGCAATTGTTTCAACCAACGGCAATTGTTAGAGGAAACCGGGGACCAAAGATGGCCATCATATTGTCTTCGGATGCATGTGCCACATGACCCCCTTTAACTTTATCTTTGAATCCCGTGTTGCCCTCGCCAACACATGGCACTGTCCCATTCGCTGGGGCATTAAATGGCCCTACAAACTTCACCCTCTTGGTCCAACCGACCTGAGGAATGCAACCCCTTTTCTTTCCATTGCACTTCCACCCAAGGATTGGCCCCGGTCACTCACTGATCACTCTCTTGTTTGTTGTCTTTAGTTCTGTCACTCTCCTATACCTCTTGAACTCAAATTCCAGTTACTTCAAGACATGCCAGCAACATATCTGTCTCATATTTGGACCCATTATTAATTATTAGCACTTGCCAACATTTAAGTTGGACCATAGTCATGTACACTACCCACCATCAAGTCATGTACTGTGTTCTTTGTTTATTTCTTAATCATCTGGTTCTATCATCTATTGAAAAAAATTCACAATTGCTTGATGAGTATGTACTCATTTCATTCAAATTATAGAACAAACTTTCAAATTAAGAAGAATAGGTACTAATATATGGAAATTTTGCTCGAGGTACTTCTTTTGACTAGTTAAACGTAAAAATTAATTGGCATTGAATGATAATAGTAAGTTCAGAAGCGGGTACTTACAAATTTAAGAGAATCAAAGTTTCATAAGGTAATAACTAATAAAGTAGTATCACATATCAAGGTCAATCCTGGTAATTTACACAAGCAATTAAAAAGGATAAAAAGCGGAATAGTGCGATAGTCGAAAATATAACTTTGTTCCATCTGCAAAATTCTATATGGTCTCATGTTCCGTGCACGTGAAGTAACCCAACTACCTTGACATGTCATAATCTTGAGGGTAAGCAAG
>CM023943.1:27289285-27321276 GCA_013407115.1 Glycine latifolia
CCCCCCCCCCCCCCCCCCCCCTTCCCAATCAAGTCATGTACCGTGCTTTGTTTATCTGGTTCTATCATCTATGCAAAAAAATTTCAAAACTGCTTCACGAGGAGTATGTACTCCTTTCATTCAAATTAGTACTGGTATATAGAAAATTTGCTTTGCTCGAGGTACTTCTTTTGGCCAGTTAAACTTAAAAATTAATTGGCATTGAATGATAATTGCAAGTTCAGAAGCGGGGTGTACTTACAAATATTCAAGAGCATCATGTTTCACAAGGTAATAACTAATAAAGTAGTATCACATATTAATTAAGGTCAATCCTGCTAATTTACACAAGAAATTAAAAGGATAAAAGCAGAATAGTGCGACAGTCTAAAATATAACTTTGTTCCTGCTCCAAAATTCTATATGGTCTCATGTTCCGTGCATGTCAAGTAACCCAACTACCTTGACATGTCATAATCTTGAGGGTAAGCAAGCTGCTGTTCTATCTGCCAGCTCAACTTGGAAGCAACACCCTCATGACAGGGAACGTAATCCTGTGAATTAAGCACAAAAATATTTCACTTTCTTCTTTCATATTACCGAACTTCATAGTTAGTTTTGCACCAGAAAAAGTTGATTGCGTATACAATTGATTTGATAAGCTTTGATGACATAAATGTGCATATCCTTGGATATTCAATAAAAGTTTTATTGTGTGCATCTATAAATCTTTCAATTGCCTATTTACATATGCAGTACGAAATCAGACAAACTTTTGTTTTGATGTGACTTCTCTAATGAAATCAGAGAAAGTGATTTCAAATAAGACAGTTCCTTCAAATCGTGAGAATCCAACTGAAAAGGAGTTGTGCAATATGCTCACTAGACTTTTCAAAATGAATTTGAGGTTGATCAAAAGGGTATGTAAGAGTCAACATCTGTTTTATTAAAATAAGTTGCAAGTATAATTTTAGTAAGGACATAATGATATTACCTCCAATTTCTTCACCAACTCTTTTGCTGTTGGTGCTGATACAATTATGTGGCGAGCATTTGGACTGATAAATCCCTCTTCCACAGCTTTGTCAATAAATGACAGCAAGGAATTAAAGTATCCATCAACATTTACTAATCCCACCTACAATTTTTGGAACGTCAAGGCTTATTATTAGGCTTCAAGCACAAGACAACTAACTAAAGGGACATGAATTTGTTATTAGTATATATTACCGGCTTGTCATGAATACCAAGTTGTGCCCAGGTTATTACTTCAAGAAGCTCCTCTAGAGTCCCATATCCACCTACATGTAACTTCCATGAGTTTCTTAAGGAATTGAAGCACAAACATAGGATAAAAATGAGAAAAACAAAATCAAATAGAACGGTTTTACTGTACTTGCTCACCCTGGTAGTAGTAGAAAAAGGAGATTGAAATTTAATTGAATAATTTGAAAACTTAAGTTCAATTCTTTTTTGTTTTTAGTTTGACTGTGGTGTCTATGAATCTCCATATCCAAGATTAACTACTCCATGTTGTGTGCATGTCATGGATTTAGCACTACCAACTTCATGCTCAAATGCAATCATGGATTTGGCAATGTCAAGGGAGAGTTCATTAGAGATCATGAATTGACTCTCCTAGGGAATCAACTTTCGTACGAATGACAACTTTGTCTTTGCGTGCTCTCTCTCTTTCTCTCTCTCTCTCTCTCTCTCTCTCTCTCTCTCTTTGTGTCACCAATTTTCAGCATTCAATTATTCACTGAAGATGATAACAACGACCAGTTATAAAAAAAGTCTTTGAAAAGGGTCAAGCGTTATTCTGTGTCAGGTGCAGGTGCTAGTTGGAAAGTTATATCGTGAAAGTTCACTTGCTTCACTTCCCCTCTTTAACAAAGAAAGGAAATTTGGTAGAATCACGTCAAGGTTGTATCCAAAGTTGAGGAAAAAAATGGTATGTAATTATGTATTCAACCTGAACCATAACCAGTGTCTCAGAGCCGCAGAAGCTCTGATTTTTAGCCCAATTATATATTATTAATATTAAGGGCTCATGTAAGGTCAACATCATTTTCAGCTAGCTTAATTTGAAGGGTTGCTCTCTCTAATCATAGCATTGGGATGTGCCATGAAAGTTGGTTTTGCAGCAGTGTCAAATGGAATCATATCATTAAATTGAATAAAAGAGGCACACAACCACACAAGATGGATTGAGATTCTTTTTTTAAATTACTATCCTCCATGCTTCAATGTTTACTTAATTAAGTGGACAACTAGTCAACATTATCCATGACGTGTCATGCCTTCCAAATCATCACACAAGTTTATAACGCCTTGTCAAGTAGCTAGCATCCATAATTAGGCGTGGTAAACACTTATAAATTCTTTAGCCAAAAAGGTTTAGCAAAGAAAAACACCAAAGCCTGTATCAGTTTAAAAAGTTTGGAAACTTTTGTAGACAAAACCATTTTTGATGAAAAGCAACACCAGTAGTAGTAACACCGAGAAATCAACGGGAAACATGTCGGTTAACTAGCCTCGAAAGAATCAAACAGAGATATGGTCATTGCTGCACACTATAACCAGGAAAAAAAAATTAAAATTCACTTGCAACATATTTTTATCAAGTTTTATTATTTATAATACAGAAAATTTGGATATTTTTTTATATATTTTAGATATCAAACACATTTGTTTTATTCAATTAATACTTACTTTATAAAATAGTAGTATTAGCAAGATATAACATAATGTTATCACTAAACAAAAGGAAGCACATAATGGATATAAACTTGTACTATTTTTGTTAGTGTGTCGCTGATTCTAATGTGCAAACAAGTATTTTTGTAGGCTAACCTGGTAAGGCAATAAAGGCGTCTGAATGCTTGGCCATCTCTGCCTTCCTTTGGTGCATATCAGCAACAGCTTTTACTTCTCCCACTGTTTCACCAGTTAGCTGCAAAGGGGCATCAAAGCAAAAGAATTCAAAGAAAGAGCCACTTCGTAATGATGAAAGTTGCAGGAGTGCGTAATCTGATACATTTAACCTATTTCTATAACATGACAAGCATTGGCCAAAAGAAAACAAAATACTATCAACAAAGCTGGAAAATAACTAAGATTTCAAAATTGACAACATTGTCATGGAATGCATGAATAGAAAATCCTTGATGAAGTTGAGAAACAAATAAAATACTAAGGTTTAAAGCTTGAATAAAAAAAAGGTTTAAGCTTTTTCCAGTGGCTGAAGCACATATACATACCTCTCGAGGCATGAGGGTCTTGGGAATAACTCTGCAAGAGACAACAACATGACAAATATAGCATCAATGGTGAAAGAGACCAACAAAAGCAAGCACAGTGGTTACTCATTGACTATGAGTTCCTGTTCTTGCCTTTTTCCCAACATCTTTGTGGGGAAAAGGAGAAAAGGGGAACAAATTAAAAAAGAAACAAAAGTGAAGAGTGTTTTGTGTTACTTACCCGATGACATGGCGACCGCCATCATGAACAGCTTGTGAAACTAAACCCATTAGACCAATGCTTCCCCCTCCATACACCAGATCGATGTTCCTTGAGACCTTAATTCCAATACCATTCAAAATTAAATACTATTAATCAGCCTTGGAATAGTAACATAATAATAGTGGTGGCTATGAGTATGTGTGAGTAATGAATGACCCTTTAGAAAGCAAACCCATGAGAGTACATTGTTTACTGTTTGACTGAAAGTAAAAGGGAAAATGATTCCTCAACGCTCACTCAGCAGAAGGCACTTGTAAAGTCCGTACAGTGTTCAGTTCAGAGCTACTGAACCAAGAGCTCAAGAGGTAAAAATAAAAATAAAAATGGAGACTTTTCAAGCTCTTAACACATGAAGAGAAAAAAAAAAAAGTACGCAAAATTTTACAGTTTGAGAATGTTTTTGAGGTTGTTTTGCCTGTCATGAAGAGACATCATCATTTGCATATGCAAACTAAACCAAGACACAGGTCATTGTTATGAACAAAAGTGACCTTACACAAATATTAATGAAGTTGACAATGGAAGCAAAATATTCGAGACACCATAAAAAAAGATTAAATTTTTTTGAGATGGAGATTTTGAGAAAAACAAAAGAAAAGCATAATGCGGTTAGAAAAGGACGGCATGAATATATAGCGTACCAATTCGTTGCCAAGTTCAATGGCAGCATCTTGGTAGCTACTCTTCTTGCCGGGGCTACTCCCACAGAACACACAAATCCTCTTGAACTTTGAATGCTTCATTTCACTTCGTTTCTCCATTTTGTTAGTTATATTAACTTTCACAGTCACACACGCAATAGATATTTTGTAACGTTTCTGAAACTGAAATGTCTCCCTCCAAATTATGTTCCTATAACACTCACCTGTTTTTTTTTTTTCTTTCCACTTGTTACAAACAAGTGTGAGTCTCACGGAAGCACTAACCACAACAACAAAATTACACTCCCAGAGAAGAGAAAAGAAGAGAAGAGAAGACTCTATGCTTTCTTTGCTACAACTCTTACACAAGTCTCACGGCTTTATATAAAACCACGTTGGTCTTCACACGTGACCACCTTAGCGGTTGGCACGCGCCGACGCGCGAACTCCTAATCTCGCGCTCTCACTCTATTTATTACGTATTTCAGGAAGTAATATTTTCTTTTAATGATTAAAAATATTTTAATTCTGTTTATTAGTTTTAATATTTTTACGAGTTTAAAATATAAGTTTGCATTTATAATTTTAAGTTTTGAACAATAACATATCCAAGTCGTACCAATCAAATGAAAAATATTTTTACTTGTTAAACATGATTTTTCGTCACCTGAAAAACTATATATTTTTTCTCTGTCCTTTTATTTTGTATCTTATCAATAATTTTTAATTAAATATCAACTAAAAATAGTATTTAATAATGTAAATTATCATAGTTAATAATTTCTATTTGATAATAATAGTTAATAATAAGTAATTAATATAAATAACTATTTTTAAAATGATTATATATATATATATATATAATTTTTTTCACTCACATTCAACAAAAAAAAATGGAATTAATTTTTACTAGTAGTAACTAGTAAGAATAGACTTTAAATTTTTCAATGTTGTTTGTTTAAGAATGGAATTGTACTTTTCTCCATTTCATGAAGTGACATAAAAATAAATTTAAAAATGACCTTACTGACTAAATATAAAGTTGTTTATATTATTATTTAATTATGTATAATAATAATAATATTCCTTTTTAAATAATTAGTTTAAAGATTATACTTAAGGCGGTTTACAATTAGTTGATGGTATAAAATCTTTACATTGACTGTGTATCAAAATTAAACTATGTAAATATTGGTTTTGATGTTTATATATTTATTAACAAATAATATTGTATCCTTTCATTTTATTCAATTTTTATGTTTGAATTGAATGAGAGAGGGAGAGAGGTCCTGTTTGGATAGCATATGTCTGATAGTCAAATTTTGATGATTCCTTCCTTTGAAAAGGGATTGATTTCTCTGTGCACATTAAAAATAACAATTATAAATAATGGCAATAAGTCAGAACTAAATTTATTGGCTTCTCCTAATATTACTATATTGTTTGTTTTAATGGAAATATAAAAGAAGAATATGAGAAGGAAAAATTATTAAATTTCTAGCATTTATTTAAGAGGATAAATAAAAGAGAAGAAAAGGAAGAATTTTGTGGGTTTCACAACAAAATAATCCCTCTTCTAAATTGGAATTAAAAGGGAGGGAATGAGGGATTGTTTATGTTTTAGTTTCTAAAAAAATAAAATAATTTTATAATAATAATAATAATAATAATAATAATAATAATAATAATAATTACTTTTATGTAAATAAAAAATAATTCAATATTTTTTGGGGGGGTAAATTTATTTATTTTTAATTAATATATAATATGTTAAATAATTTATTTAATTTTTTATTTATCTAAATAAATAAAGAAAAAATCAATTTTTTATCTCTCTTATCTATCCAATTTTTTTTCTTAAATGTATCCTTGATTCTCTCTCTTAGGTTTCTTTCTTCTTTTACTTCTAATCTAGAAATAACGTAAGGGAATTGCGAAATGTATGTTGAAACAAAACGCTAAATGAAGATATTATTATTTTTTTAAAATTAATGTCTACTCATTTTCCCAATTCTTACAGAATGCAACAAGAATACCATTTTACACAATGTAAACAATGCTTTAGTGACGACCATTAATTGGCATAGATTTTTTTTTTATTGTTGTTTAATCTACATAAATGGGATGTAGTGGAAAGTACGTTCTTTCATAAAGGACATGTGTTCGATTTTTATGTCAGTTTTTATGAGGAGGACCATACCTATGTGGTTCCAAATCTAAAGGGGGCTGGGAATGGCAATCTGAGGTCTAATTCACCAAGGACACGAGTCCATGTTTCCCTTATCTCTTTCTAAAATGCTTTTTTTTTATAAAAAAAAAATTCGGTCCATGAGAATCATTGAATTCCGCCACCTGAAATTTGATCGTGGGTGTGGTGTGAGTCTTTATGGCTGTGATGTGTAGCTAAATTTTTTTTAATCAGTAAATGTTAACATGTTAGAATATTAATTTTTTGTTAATAAAGAAAATTAAAATCACAATCTTTTCCTTAAATCATTTAACTCACATCTGATATAGATAACCGAGGCTTTATCCAAGAAAATAAGTCCTCATTGCCAGTCACGAGTTATATTAGTGTCAATTATGACAATGAGCAAAACACTGCCACTTTGCTTCCTTACACTTGTTATGTTTTGTACTGGTTTAGTCCTGCCTTACCCAAAAGTGTTGAAATCATTTAACAGGACATTATCTAGAAGGGGACTGCATCAACCAAGAAAGTGATTTGTCCATAACTTTTTCAACTAACCAAAAATAACAATGCTTGCTTAACTAATGAGAACAAATCATCTTCCTAACCACCATAAAAGACTTAAAAACAATTAATAATTCTTCTATGGAAAAGAAAGGCATAGTGAGAACTCACTGTCTTTGCTTTACCCCTACAAGGCCACAATGAAAAAATTGACTTACGAATCTTATAACCCTTGTGCCTTTGATTAGTTTCACATCCTAAACTGGAAAAAAGGGTCACCGTCAAATTAAGCAAACAAGGGGAAAACAATTTATAAAAAGAAAATTGAGTTTGTTGTTAAAATAAAACGTGAGAATGCCACAATTAATTAATTGTCACGAATGGGCACTCCTGACAAATTTTCTTGTGTCGTTTGTGTAGCAAATTTTATTTAAACTGAGCAAAGTTATGGGTAATAGCAGAAGTTACATCAGATTGTGCTCCCATTGTGCATTGATGATTGAGAAAAAAACATAAGTGGCTAGTAGTGTCTAATATCACCTTGTGTGCCCTCATCCACCTTCCCTTACTCGACACTCTTGTTGTACACAAAGGAAACATTTGATTTTTATTTCACACGCTTCTTTCCATTCCCCATATCCTTTCTCCCTCAATTCTTCAATCATCTTGTCCCAAACCCCCATTATTTGTCTCTCCTACACTGATTGCATGCTTTCTTCTCTACTTCCAGGCTTAGTTCTCCAAACTCCAAAGTCCCGTGACTTAATTGGATAGGATCTACTTATGGTTCTAATAAAGTTAGTTTCAATTGAATGTAGTTAGTTTTTTATTCATATATAGGTATTTTTTCTTTGAGAACAATCTTATACAAAGTACATATATAGGATTTGAACCATAATTTATCACGTTATGATTAACTCCTTCTATTATACCTAACCCTATAAGTTGAATGTAATTAGCTTCTTAATATAACAAACTAACCAGCACTATTCATTTGAACTAACTTAACATAATTCTTGTAAAACTATTTGCCAAAGTCTTGAGCATTTTTGACATTATGATGTGTCATGTGTTAGGCTTAGTGTATACAAACAATTTCTCAAGTGATGAACTTTTTGGTTGATTTGCTGACATTTTTTTGTTTATATCTGATTTGCCAGGATTATCAGAACTGAACCCATGCCTTTAAGCTAATGGTTATTTCATTAGTTTGAGTTCCAATCCCCAAATAGCCTTTTTGGCTGTTGTGGTTTAGCTTTATTGACACCTCTGTCTGTCTACTTCATTGCCATCCCCTATGTTTAGATATTATAAACTCATAATTACTCTCTTAATGGGGGATTGAGCTTATGTATAAAAATTTATGTGAACCTCCCGCATGCTCGCATGCGCGTTTTACAGCATGTTTTTCCGTGTTAGTGAGTTCACTATTTGTCTTACTATAGTGTCATGATATAGTAATATGATTAACCTGAATACCAAGAAATGAAAACTATTCAAGTCTGGAACTGTCAACCTGAACATAATTTGATTATAGATGGACAGGAATTCAACGCATATACTTGGAATTTTCTGAAATTCTTCCAAATCTACGCAAGTTGAGGTTTTTGGTCTGTGCAAGTGCTTCTGTTTTGGGGAGGACTAAAATTTACCGATAGGGGAAATGATTCTCGCAGAGATTTAAAAAATTGTGGTAAGGAAAGGTAGACGTATGCAATGATATCACTATGTAATCTCTTTTAATCCTTAAATTATTAAAAACAAATACTAATATTTAACTTTGATAAGTATCAAACAATTCGTTCTTTAAATTTGTTAAGAGTATCTCAATTTTTTTAGGGTCTTCATGTTTGATATACCTTTGGTTCCAACATATTGTATTTGGCAAAACTCAAAAGCACACGTGTGACAAAAATGTACTGAAAAAGATGTTTATTCTCTGTGATCTTTCACATTAGCGCCATCATGATGTGAATACTATTGATGTTATGCATGTAAAGAAAAATGTGTATAATAGTGTGAATGGAACATTTCTTAACATACAGTATAAAACCAAAGATAATGTGAATGCTAGATTAGATTTGGCTGTAATAGGAATATAAGAAATGAAGAAATACCAGTTCCACAAACCGTTTGTAAAATGATTTAGAACATGTTTGACTGAACGTTGATGAGACTACCTAAGTTTGTTAACAGATCAATACCATTCATTTTGCGTACCCTTTGTTTTGCATTATCATTTCTTTTGTGTTCTTTTTTGGTGGTCTGTTAAATTTGTTTCAGAATTAATGTGACAACAATTTATACCGAAAACCAAACATGCTTCTCTCCCAGCTTTTGACACATTGTCCAAAAAGGAAAGAAAAAACTTTTAGTGTTTATGTAGCATAAAAGTGTCAAAAGGATATTCTTCATATGTCATGATGCTTGTGTCAATAAAAAATAAGAAATTAATGGGCTAATAAAGCCTCATGATTGTTGTATCTTAATGAAACCACTATAGTTATGTTATTATAATACATACATATATAAAGACAAACATAGTAGTCATGTAATAAATCTTTGATATCTTATATATTAAAATTTAATTAATTTAATTTAACGAGAGTGTAACATCGAAATTATATAAACTTTTATAGATTTGGATCATTTGTTAAGAAGTCTTGTTTAGTTGGTTAAATAATATATATAAATTATTGTAAATTTTCTTGTACTTATATTCAATTCTTACAAATCAAACAAAGATTAGGATCATGTCACAAAATAGGGAATATATTTTAGACAAAACTTACTAAAAAGAAGAGGAGAGGAACCAGATCCAGGTTTTAATTTCATTCTGTAAATTTTCAGTAAAACTGGATGGGAGTGGCAAAAGTAGGGCAACTTTTGGAAACCAAATTTGCAGAAATATCGAGCTGAATGAACTTAACTATAGGCAAAGTCTAGACAACAGCAGCAACATAGAGCTGTAAAGTGTCTTGCAAACCGGTGTCACAAAATCGTGCACAGCATAAATAGGCAGGATTAGGAAGGTGCAAATACTAAAGCAGGGAACAAGTTCATGAATCTGATAAGCTTACAGAGTATGTATACATGAGAATGCGAACATGTTACTATGATTTTTTTTTTTCTGAAACGAGAGAGAGACTGTCATGCACAACCGTCTAGTCCTCCCAACGCCCGACCTATTACTTAACTACATTCGTTTTCCAATGCACCATTTTGGCTTATCTTTTTTCGCCCATAACTCTCTGGCTCTGCTCTCGACAGAGTATGGTGAAAAAACTAAACAGTAGTACTAGTATAAATTATGCAATGCAAAGAGACACGTTTGTTGCCTTCTTGATACTACTGTTCTTTGCTGAACTGCTGCACCAATTAATTTGTTCTTCAAGTATAAAATGAACAAACAAGTAGAGAAGTAGTTGCCCTATTAAAAAATGGGTTTTATTTATTTATTTTTAACATAGTTTAAAAGAAAAACATAGTACAAAAATATGTACAACATATTGAACCTTTGCTTTGATAATTTTTTTTTGACAGGTTTTGCTTTGATATATGGTCATCGTTATCCGTACCATGCGACAATTAAATTTGATAACAAAAAAACAAGGGTATATTATGATTTTACAAAATACAAGCATTTATTAAACGCATCATAAAATGTGATATATTCTTATATTTCTTATCAGGGATTATAGTTAGAATTGAATTAAAACGTGCTTTTTATAACAAGGAGATTTAATTTATTTGGTTGAACATAATATGTGAATTGATATAAATTTTAATATTTTTTTTATTTCTATAAATAAATAAAAAAATATTTTTATATTATTACTCAATTATAGATTAACATGTATGTATGTCTTTCAAAAAGTATATGTATGATAATATTGTTTATTTTTATAATAATTATTTTTAAAATTATATTTATAGTTATTTTTAATTAATTGAAAGCGTAAAAATATTTATATCATGTGAAAATTAAACTCTTCCAATTATGCAGTTTATTTTTTAGAATGCATTTATTTGTCAAAGAAATCAAATTTCACTGTATCACTTTGTAATTAGCCTTATATTGCAAATTTGTACTTTATAAGTTTTTTGGTTCATTAATTCAACAAAAAATAATTTAAATATTTAATATTTAATTATTTTTTTTGTGAACAAATATTTATATTTAAAATGATACACAAGTAAAATGAATTGTGCGTGGATTTAAAATTTGCACCATATATTTAATATATATATATATATATATATATATATATATATATCTTTCATTTATATTATAATTTTAAAAAATAAGCATGTATTCTGATCTTCTAAATGTACGCATAATCTTCTATTTATAAAAATTATGAGAATTTATAATTAAAAATTATATTTTTTGCAATTATGAATTCGAATAAAAAATAATCTTTTTTAATAATGTGGAGGCTGGGCAATGATATACACTTTTTTTTATGAGAAGTTATAATTAAAAGTTTGTTTTTAATAGAGATGTCAAATAACTTAATTCAACTAATCCAATTTTAATATATGTTGTAAGTATTAAACTTATTTTTTATTATCACATTTACTATATACGGGTTAATTAACGGATAACATAATAATAATAATATTGATAAATTAATAATTTATTACGTCATCAAAAAGATTATGAAACAATCAAATGTAATTTTTCTGATAAGTTGTGTGTTTAATTCTTCGTATGTTCAAGTTAATTAATAACTTCAAATTAATTAATAAAAAACTAAAAACAACATAATTTATAAAATAAAATTACACGTGACAATCTCCGAAAGAAAAACAACACCTCTTCGATGAGTATCTTCGTCTGATTGTGATCCTCTATAATTACATTTTCAATTCTTTCAAGACATTTATTTTTGTATTAAATTGAAGCATGAAATTTCCTTTTGGAAAATGCATACCGTCAGATTAGAAGTGTACTACATGCAGTTTCACATCAACTGTAGGGGATTCAATTCCATCTTGATTCGAGTTTGAAAGTGATTTTGTTAAAAATAGATATATAATTTTGTAAAGCTTGTAATGATGCATAATGATGAGCGTTGAATGAGACAGGGAGCACCAGGGAAGTTGAATGCTCGGTCAGATTCAGACTAGTTGAATGCCTGTGCCGTGACAATGTGCTGTGGTGCCACGCATAATCACTACTTAGCTGCCCAGGGCACCTGACACTTGGCCCCGCGCTTCTCAATGTGCCTATCAATGTAATCTTTTTGTTTAATTTGTACCAATAGTAACATTACTACCACTACATAACATAACTAAACACAATAGAGAAGAAAAAGCGCCCCCACAAAATGCAATTACGTGTTTTGGTCACCACAAACAAGATGCGACGTTTCCTGGTTCCCCCCAACTTTCCTTTTCATAATTTGACATCTTGCATACAGGACTTGGGAATTAGGGTTTATTCAAGTTTAGGTTAAATTTTAATCGTTAATTAAAATATGTGAGTAAATAAAATTATTCTTATATTTTAATTGTAAAATTTAAATTATATCTTTTCAATTAATTTTAGAATTTAGGATTCACGTTTCATTCCTCTTCCCATTCACAAGAATTATTCATCTTTCTTTTATTGACAAATTCTTCTTTATCATCATTGAGGTGTGAGTTCATCTTCTTCTTACGACGTTCACGTTCCATTCCTATTTATCATTCGTGAGTTGTTCACCGTTCCTCTTCCAGTTCATTAGTTTTCCATTGTTCCTCTTCCTGTTTGCGAGTTCTCCACTGTTCATTTGTTTCTCTTCCTGTTCCACGATTTTTGTTCACACTAGGGTTCTGCTTGCAAGTGATAATTGGATCTTGTATATAGGTTACTTTTTAAGAATATTTATTTAATTTTGATTATTTATTGTTGTCTATTTCTAAATGGGTTTCAATGGGGGACCCGTTTGGAACCACTTATGATATTTAAAATCATTTTTTTATTATTATTGATTAAAATAGTGTTGATATTTGGGACCACTGATATGCTGCTAGCATATATTAGTTTTTAGGGTTAATTGATTAATGATTCATTCAATAATTAGTAATATAGGTTAGAATTAGGTAAGTTTATTTAATTATTTCTTTATTACCTCAATTATTATTATTTTTGTTATTTAGAAATCAACAAGAGAGGAAAAGAAGCAAAAAGAAGCAACCTGAGCTCTCGACCAGCCCACGCCATTAGCGCCACTCACCACGTTGTTAGCGCCAGCATGTTTGGAAGAACCCTCAGCACGACCATCTCACGCGATTAGCGTGAGACACCGCACTAGTAGTGCCACAGTTAGGCAGTTTCCTGTTTTAAATGATTTGGCATGAAAATAGCTGGGGAAAAAGGTTCTTGTTACTCTAATTAACTATATGGACGTGTGGGATAAAAAAGGAAGGCACTTTTTGCACACAAAAAAGGAGACAGTAACACAAGGAGAAACGCAGAGAGAACATTAGAGTCATTACGAGAAGATCGAAGGAAGACGGAGCAACTTATACTTCTTTTACTTTATTTGTAATTCTCTCTTAGATACATGCTAGTTTTGCACTTAAGGTTAGTTATGAGCATGTCTGGCTAACTTCTCTTATTGTGGTTAGAGCCAGAACCAATGTGAACTCCTCTGCAACTTGATTGGTATTAATATGAAATTATGATAATTGTTTTATTTTACTTTGTTCTTCATTGGATTATTCTTTATTAGACTTGGTCATTCTAGTAAAGTTCTAAGGGTTAGGGTTTACAATAGGGATGTTGGAACGCTAATTTCTGAAAGCAGTAAAATAGTAGTTTTTACATTACCTAAGGATAGGGATGTATGATTGCAGACTTATTTAATGTATTTTCTTAATGCTTAGCTTAATAGGGAATTACTAAGGAATTAAGATTTCTAATTGGGTTAAAGGGTTAAATTACTAAGGGATTAGGATTTAACTAATTACGCAAAAATACATCCTCTGAACAATTAGAAGTAATTGAAATTAATAACCAATTCAAGTAAGGAAGGTAGGGAACAAAGGGGAATGTGCTCTGACCACAATTATTTCTCATCACTGCGTAATAATTAATTAAACTTATTTTTGAATTCTCGCCAATTTTCTGTTATTTATTTAATTTTGCGTAATTTCTAAAATACAACCATATTATCTTCAAACTTATTATATGTCTTCCAATTTCTAAGACAATAAGCTGCGATAAGATTTGCATTCAATCCTTGTGGAGACGATACTTTGCTTACTCACTTTATTACTTGAAACAAACGGTATACTTGCCAAATTCGCAACAACCACATGAAACACAATGGATGAACTGAAAATCATTTGTTTATTATTGTTGATTAAAATAGTGTTGATGTTTAGGACCACAGGAACATAATGGATGAACTGAGAGTTACGAAATGGACGAGAGTGATAATCAACATTCTGAGAGTGAGTATGATCTCATTGGTGAGTATGGAGATTGGAGTGATGAAAATCAGAGTGATTATGTTAGTGACTTTGAGGAAACTTGATATGTGATTGGGAATCCGCATTCTGACGATGATATAAGTGACATTTATGTTGAGAGAGGATTTTTAGGGAAACCATATGAGAAGGAGAAGGATGTAAGGATAAAGCCTGAAGTCGATCAATTGTTTATGAATGTGAACCAATTTAGAGAAGTGCTTAAAGATTTTGCTATACAAAAAGGATTTGAGTTGAGAAGGGTAAAAAATGAAAATACAAGGGTGACTTGTGAATCTGCAGATTTAGAGTGTACTTGGAGGATTCATGCATCTCCAACTCCAGATGGAGTTGCTTTTAAGATAAAGACATATAAGGAGGAGCATACTTGCATAAGAACAACAAAGAATTCTAATGCAAGCTCAGGTATATATTTATCCTTTTTTTTTTAATTTCAGTAAACACATTGGATTTTTAAAACTATTTTTTTTAATTTCAACCTGAATTGCCAATAAACTTTTTTTACTAATTTAGACAGTGAAATTTGTCACGTACACAATAACTATAAAATCATATGAAAATGAATCTAAAGAAAAAAATTAATATCAAATTCTTTTTTATTGATCATGACATTTATTTTTGACACGATTCATAATAGTTTTATTATTATTCTATTTTTTAACAAGTATTTTAATTGTTATCCTTCTTTTTTTAATTTCAGTAAACACATTGGACTATTAAAACTATTTTTTTTTTTAATTTCAGCTTGGATTGCCAAGAAACTTGAAAGCATATTGATGGCTGACCCTAATATAAGTTACTCCACCAGGGAACAAGTTTTGTTGGATAAGCATGGCCTTGAACCGAGTAATTTGATGCAACTATATCAAGCAAAAAGAAAAGTACATGAAACAACTAGAGAGGTTCGTGCATTATCCTATAATGACTTGCATGCTTGGACTCTATTAGTAAGAGAAACAAATCCTGGGAGTATAGTAAAGATAGTTGTAGAACCAAGGGTTTATTTGAATCCCCAATTTAAAAGGATATTTATTTGTGTTGATGCTATGAAAAAAGGATTTGTGAAAGGGTGCAGGCCATGGTTCGGAATTGATGGTTGCCATCTAAAAGGTCCTTATGGTGGAATCTTATTTTCTGTTGTGTCTCTTGATGCAAACAAGGATATGTCCCCTATTGCTATTGCAGTGGTTGAAGTGGAGTGTAAAGAGTCATGGAGGTTTTTTCTGACTGAATTGCATGAAGCTTTCTTATTTGTTCCAGAATGGAAGGATAAGTGTTTAACTATCATGTCTGACATGCAAAAGGTAAATGTACAATTTTTAAGTCTTGTTAAAGTAAATTTGAGTATTTTTATATATGCAACTAATGTTTTACTCTATGTGTACAGGGACTGACTCAAGCAGTAACTGACATTTTTCCATATGCAAAACATAGGTCAGATTCTGATTTTGTTTGTTTGCAAATTGTGATTATGATTTCAATGATATCTTGACTTCTTTTTTTTGTGCTAAAATACTTATTCAAGTGATTCTAATTTACCATAATTATGACTAAATTGTAGGTTTTGTTGCAACCATATGTTGAATCATTTTAAAACAAAGTTTAGATCATTATTGCTGACTAATCACTTTTGGGCATGTGTCATGGCATGTAACAAATTTATGTTTGACAAAACGATTTTTGCTTTGAGGAAGATTAGTAATGATGCAGCTGATTCGTTATTATCTGAGGATCGACCGAAGCGTATGTGGGCTAGACACACATATGATTCGTCTTGCAAGAGTGACCATGTTACAAATAATGTATGTGAAGTGTTCAATGCTTGGGTTGGTGATGATAGAAAGAAATCTGTCTTGGCGATGTTGCAATCTATTATGAACCGTTTTATGGTGACTTTTCAAAAAAGGTATGAAAAGGCAAGTATAGCTAATTACATGGTGACTCCTAAAGTAAGGTTGTTGTTAGATAAAACTATGCAAGATGGTAGATACTGTGTTGTTAGCTATGTCGGATCTGATGAACTTCAGGTTAAGGATGGATTCACTTTGTGGTAAAACTTAATGACAAGTTTTGTGGTTGCAATTACTGGCAGATTACAGGATTGCCATGTAAACATGTTTATGCATGTGTACGTTACAAAAGGGCCAATATTGAGAGCTATTGTGACTTGGCATTTTACAATTCAAAATGGTTGCTTGCTTATTTAGAAATATTGCACCTCATGCCTGAACTGGATGTTAAGAAAATGGGAGGTTACCCCAATATTGATCCTCCTGATTTTAAAAGGTTGCCAAGAAGGCCTAGGAAAGTTAGGAGGAAGAGTGAGGTTGAAGAACAATCTGGTACCCAACAGGCAAGAAGGTCCAATACTGTTCGATGTTCAACTTCCAAAGAGTTTGGTCATAATTATAGGACTTGTCAAAGGGCTCCAATGGGAAAACCAAGAAAACCAAAAAAGATTATATATTTTTATTTATTTAATATTGGAACTTGTATTATTTAATATTCTAGTTGTTTAGTATGTAATATTTTGAATTATTTTTTTGCTTTAACAGAACAAAAGTGTTGGAAACTCTGAATCTGTCCAAGCTAATGTTGCATGTTCACAATAATCTGAAGTGACAACTCAAGTATATATTTTTATGTAAAACTAATATTCTTCGAGTTAAATTTTAGCAAACATCTTCACATTTTTCTAACTAATTTTTTTTCTTTTCAATTTCAGCAAACACAAATACATTCACAAGTGCTCGTTGAATTTTCAAGTGGAGGAGTGAACACTGCAGAGGATACAAGAGCAAGACCTACAAAAAGGCAAAAACTTAAAGCTAAAAGGAAGACAAGGATGCAGGATGCATGATTTGCTATTAATTTGTTTTTTTGGAAATTATTGGATCACTTACACATAGTTGTGAAGGGTCATACTTTTTTGTAATGTAAAACTAATATACACATTGAGAAACAAGTTGATATATGGTTGTGCAGGGTATTTTTTGGGGTTTTATATGACAAGAATATTAGAAAAAGTCTATATTGCTATTTTTTGGAGCAACCTTTTATGAATTTAATATGAAATTGTTACGTTTATTATTGTTGTTACCTTTATCATTGGATAGTGTACAAAGGTCTATATTTGAGACTTTAGACACTTCAAAATGTCAACAGACAAAATTTCCAAGAGTATTGTGATTAGGTATATTTTCCCAACAAATCAACATGACTTAAGTAATTAAAAATAAATTATTTAAAAAGAGGTTAAGCTAATTATGAATTAATCTATTAGAACTGTCCAGCCCTTTGTGTCCTTAGTACACTTAGTTTGAATTCCAACTAGTGTTTTGCTCAATAAACAATGTTTCTGGTCCTGTTTTATACTCAGTTTTACATTGTAAATATTATTGACAATTTATTAGTATAATAATATTAAGTTGCAAGGAATTTTCAAGAACACAAGAAAAGATAATGGACCAATAACCTAATTCATAGTGAAATATGATTTTAACTCTGTTCTCGAATGAAAATAACATTTCTCTTACCGTCAACTGTTTGGGTTATTATCAATCTCCATTTAAAGAAGTATCTCATGAGTGACTATCCAACAAAATTGATTTTGAAATTAAAATTAATGTGTCAAAGCAATTTAATTATGCCTGATTTTGAAATTAAAATTAAGGTGTCAAAGTAATTTAATTATGCATGTTGGTTTAAATAGTCATGTCTATGTTACATCATCAAGGAAAATGAAATTTATAATTTCTCATATGAAATTGGACGAGTGATAAATAAATTGAACTAAATTACTCAATATTTTCAGTTTAACATTATGATGTGTCTTACAGCTATTGATTGAGATATTATATTAAACACCTTGCCAAAATTTTTTTTCAAAGAAAGGAGTTAAAAACACAAATGTAGGAGCAAAACACTAAATTTGAAGTAAATGACCATATTCAATCAAAGAAAAAAATTGAACTAAAAAATTGAAGAAAAATAAGGAAGGGTGTTAACATAGCGTACCAAGAAGGTGGGTTCATGTTTAACAAAAAGCTGGGTTCACATCTAATTAGAGAAAAAATAAAAAGAAACAAGAGTCTTAAAATATTTTTAGGTTGAGAGGAAGAAGATAAGGGTATTTTAGATATAAAATTTCATTAAAAGTCATATGACCAGCATGTGTCTATTTTTTGTTAAATTATTTAACAGTGTTTATGACAGAGGGGGTCTAGGTGTAATGTGAGCCAAAAAATTAAGAGATTTTTGTAGAATGCAAAAAGAAAAGGGTATTAAGTAAAATTTAAGCAAAACACAGGGGTGCGAGTATAATTTACTCTTTAATTTACTTAATGTTAATCAATTTGAATTGTGTTGAATTTTAAATATAAATATATAGAATAGTTCTAATCGACTGAATTTGATCATGTTTTTAAATTAGTTCACATCAAATTGAATTGGATCATTACATTTTTTTTTAAAAATCATACTTTTTTTTTATTTTAAGCATGGATATCCTGCATGCATTCAATTTTATTTGAGTCGAATTAAGACTCAAACTCAAGACTCAAGACTTATGATTAAGCTTAAACAATCATACATGAACTGATTCTCATGCTTGTTAGTTTTAAAAATCATGTTATCAACATATTTATTGATTGAAAGTGTAAACTTATTTTATATAGTTTGTGCATGATGATTAAATTCTTTAAACTAACTCAATTTTTTCTCTTTTATTTAATTTGAATTGATCGGGTCATGCATTGAACTCATTCTTCAGAGCTAAGGGTTTGGTTTCTGTCATCGAAATATCACTAATATGTCATGATATTTTGTTTTTCAATTATAATTTTCTTTGCCTTTATTTTGATGCATGGTCTCGTAAAGGTGGAGCTGATCAAGCTGAGGGAAGGTCCCTCTCCTCTGCAGTTCTGCACTGTCCCAATATAAAGCAAGCATTTAGGCTCCAAAAGTACTCTTTATTGAAATTACTAACAAAAATGATGGCTCTTGTTTAATTTGTACGTTGGTGCTTTTTGACCTTGTTCCTAACCAATGAGCAGGGCCGTTAAGTTTCAAAGTGAGGCAAAAACTGGCTAGGAACGTGATGGGATGTGGGTAATGTTTTTCCAAAAGTAGTCTGTATTGCTTCTCAGTCTCACTTTTGGAGCGTAATTACTGAAGTTGTTGTCCATTGTTGTGATGTGAAAAGGGTTTTCATGTGGCTGAATTATAGAAAGGGTAGTTAAGGTTACATATCAAGCTTTATTTTGTCTACTACTACTCCATTTCATCGACCAAAAGGACAATTTACCTTTTTATACTTCCAGTTTCCCGCCTCATGTTGTTGTGTGTATTTGGCTAATTGCATTTGCATGCGTATAACTCGAAATCAAAAGTATGCATGCATCCTAATAACTATATATGCACAGCCACAGTGAGACTATTGACCATTTAAACTAGCTTTAGCTGTGGTTAACTTTTTCTTAATTATAATTTTAATCTCTCAATTATAGTTAATGATAATGTGATTATGATGATCTTTCTGTGTCAAAAAAAAAACGATGATCTTTCATTACTTTCTTTAGTGAATTTAATCTCTTAATATTTTAACTGTTTGATTTAAATCTTTTCATCATTTTCCTAACTTAAAAATTATAACTTTTTATTCATTTTAGTAAAAAAATCTTCACAAATTGAATAGATTAAATTATTTTAAATTATCTTTTAATCAAAACACGATAACCAAAGTATCAAATTTTACTTAAATAAAATACATATAATTTTTCTCGTCTTCAAACTCTAACATTACATCCTACTAAATCTTTCTAGTTTTATTAAATTTTCACTAAAGCTTTAATTTTTAAAATTATTTCATATTTCAAATATAACTTAAATATCTTCAACTATTTTAACAGAAAATAATATATATATATATATATATATATGAGGAGATATTAAATTATATCGGCATAAATTTGATAATTATTATACAATTTTAGAACTTTGAACTCGATAATATTTTTTTAAAATTCATTAGATTAAAAGTTTTCTTCATATATATCACATATGCAAAATTTTGTATTAATTTAAAATAATTTATTATCTCATTCATATAAATTAAAATCAATGTAATATAAAATTTTAAAATATATTAAAATATGAATCATTTTGATTATCTTCTTATTGTAATTTAATTTTGAGAAAATTTAATACAAATGATATTAATAATACGTAATTATAATTTAATAGTTGGATCAATAAAAATTATATTTATATCAAATTATAAAAATTGTATAATAATTATCAAAATTATATCAGTATAATTTGATTCATCATATATATATATATATATATATATATATATATATATATATATATTATTTAAGAGATTATCTACTTAAAAAAACATTTAATAGTATTGACTCATCCTATTATATTCTTATCCAACTATTATATTTTATCTTGTCGACCAAATGAATTTATATATATATATATAAAGGTATCATTTATTTTAAATTTTAAAATAGTAACTATATATATTATTTCTACTTCTATAACATTGTTTATATTACTATTTTTTCCTTCTTTCCATCACATGAATAAATCACTGTATTCTATACCTCTGTTTTTTTTGTTAAATAAATATTTTTTTTACAAAAATGTTGTACAAATACATTTCCCATGATATATGTTAATATGTTACGACAGACAAAGTCGGTACAATAATCCAAATAAAAAAAAACATACATGAAATTGATATAACTACCAAAACTGTCATATTCTAACTAAAATTGTCGCCAGAAACCTCTCCCTCATGTCATAGACATTCTAATTTTCAAACATATATATCACAGAACAAAGCTAACGCGTTTTATTTGTTGGAAGTGACATATTAAGGGACAGCAATAGAATGATAGTACTATATACAATATAAGCCCTTTCTTACACGGTAAGAAAGACAGACTCTGGACAAAACTTTTATAGAAACTTCACCTTTAGACTATATTGGATATGAATATTTTTCTATGGGAATTGTCTTTGCCCTGCCCTAAATGCTTAAAGACAAGATTAACTTGTCAAGCAACATCTACCTTCCTTGAATATAAGGTGAAAAAATTGGTCGGGAAAAGACTGGGTTTCGTTCTACACATGCTTTATCCTTAAACTGCTGCGACAATTTGAAAAAATCGCTGCCGAAAGTTTACTGATATTTTAATAATAAGGTCAATTCCATCTTTTTTTAGAGAAGATCCTTAAATATAATGGCGGTCCTTTTCTGTCCCCTCACGGCTTAATGTTGAATTCACGATTCATATGAGTGTTGGCACCATTGTCACTCAATATGTTTTCTTATGCTAAAGCATTAGAAATTTGTTTTACTTCATCTTTAATGTGATTTTAGTAATATTTGGTTACTATTAGGTAAACTTGATTTTGCTTTCGGTAATGTTTGGTTATTATTAAGTAAAATTAATTTTGTTTTTCAAATTTCGCTTGACTAAAAATGATAAAAAAAAAGTACTTTTTATGTTAAGTTGAAAGATTTTCTCTAAATTTTTCATTAATCTCGTTTTCAAAGTAAAAATATCCAAACATAAGTTAAATTATTTTACTTTAAAATCAATTTTAATCAAATAATTTTACAAAATCACTTTCTTTCAAAATTAATTTTATAAATATTTATCCAAACACACTTGAAGTCCAAGCTGATATAATTTTTGTGTGAAATATCAACTGGACGCTTAGATCGAATATCTTTTTTTTATCTATAAAAATAAGAAATAGGTAGATATGAGAAAGTTTATAAGATTCAGACATTTTGTTTGTCCATGTGAGCTAGAACCTTGGTTGAATGCTCTAATTTTAGGTTATATATTATTAACTAAGGCTTCTCATATACAAGGGAAACTATTTTCTTTTTGCATTAAAAATTGAATAAATGCATAGTGAACATATTTCTAGACCTTCATTTATAGTTTATAATATTATCGGCACCCAAGTATATCGTGATTCAATTTGCATATATATACAATAAATAAATGTAGAGATAGGACAGAAGATGGATGAAATTACTACTAAAAGCTAAGATGTTGTAGATCGATCAAATTAAAAGCAGGGCTACCCGATATGATGATGAACGTGATAATATATGTACCATAAGGCTGTCTCAAATCCCTAGAATTTCCTGAAAAATATTTGGACAAAGATTAGGGTGGTGAAAGTTGTTTGGCAAGGAGTGATTGGCATATTCTAGCAGCGAAGGAAATGCCTTACGGTGGGAGAAGGAAAACTACAAATCCTGCTAAGTGTGCATTCATTGGTTTGACATTCGGGTCCACACACCATGGCCCATATCTCTCTGCTCAGCAATTTATGCCTTATGCCATAAAACCTATATAAGCGTGATCAATCATTCTCCATTCAATGGGGTCCTTACACGTGTCATCCCACTAGGACACACCTATACACACCCCTATCCCCCTATGCCTATGCCATAGTGACCTCATTCATTGCTGCTACAATCATGATTCATGATTTCTCATCTCTTGCATGGAAATGCAGGCTGCAGGGTACGATCTTCTCATTACCTGCATGAAAATGAAGGTTACTCGGTTTTCTTTTTTACTTTAGGACAATCTAGATAAGGTTGTAATTTGTTATGTTTAGTGCTTTGTAACTTTTGTTTATTATTTAAAGTAGTTGTTTGATTTACTAATAATCTAAATTACTGGCAGTTCATACAAATGAGACATGTTTATTGTACGCATTTGTTACCATTAATTAATTACCATCTAGGTTTGGCGTGGAAATTAGTGATTTTTTACTCATTAGTCATGACTAAAAGGAACAAAGCCTGATTTCAAGGAGTGTGACCTGTGTGAGCGAAGTGAGAACATAATCTGGATTGCATTGTTTTTTGGAGCCACCACTGGTCAATTTAGCTACTTGATAAATTTGAAAGGGTATTATACAATTAGAAACAATAGGCTTTTTTCTAGCCGATTTTGGTGTCGACAAAAGGCATAGCATTAGATGAAATGATAATGTTTGATTATCGGATCCAGACCGGACAATACAAGGACATAAATGCATGTATTCTAAAGTTTCTTTTTTCAGATATAGAAACTTATTTTCTTCGAGTATATTATAAAGCTTATAATTAAGGGGAATTGGTTGATTTGGTCCCTAAGACTCTAACTTCTTCTATTCTTCATTGAAAAAAGCGTGAGCATTTAATGCTATCAATAGCTTATCTTTTGAATGATATGGAACAACCTCCCCCCTTTGTTTGTGTTGCAAGTTGCAACCTCTCTGTTTTAAACTGAAATAGACGCAACAAGCTTCTTTAAATTCTGGAAAGCTTGGAGCGGGGCACCTTTCCTATTCCTATTCAACAAATTAACTTTTCCAAAGAAAAAAAAAACATGATTATGAAAAGTATTCACAAGTGATTACTTTGCTTCTATTTAAAATTTTCAGATAAGAAAACCAATTTTGAATCGGCTGTAGTCAAACAAAGTACTCCAAAGGAACGAACAATGATATGTGATCAATTAATATTGGGTAGCATGTGCTTTTGATTGCTTTATCAAGAGGACATTTGAAAAATGTAGCATATCCCTTGCATACCCACATTTTTGGATCGGAAACTATGTATGACCCACCACAAACTCAAATTTAAGTGCATCTCTCAGTCATTTAATCCCGTTCCTTGTATTCTTTACCACATATATGCATGCTGCCTTTTTATTAAATTGTCATGGAAAAATTGTGGGAAATTTTTAAGGTTTAGTCCCATTTATTTTATTTTTGTAAAGTTTAAACTAGCTATCTTGTCCTACGACATGAATTGAGATACATATTGTTGCGAATTCGGTAAGTGCACCAATCGTTCCAAGTAATAAAGTGATAAGAAGAGTATCGTTTTCATGAGGATTGAAGCACCAAAATATTTAAACTTAATATCTTTAATTTGGATGAATAAAAATATAATGAAAGTGAATGGTTATATATTGATGAACAGAAAAATAAAAACTAATAATGAATAAGAATTCAAGGATTATGAATTTTATGAAATTATGAGCAATGAATGATTGTAGCCAGAGTACATCTACCTTCTGATCCCTACCTTCTTTACTTGAACTGATTACTAAATTTAATTATTCTAATTGTTCAGATAATATATCTATTCATAAAACTAGTTAAATTTTAATTCCTTAGTGACTTTAATCCTTTAACCCAATTAAAAATCTTAATTCCTTAGTAATCCCTATCAAGTTAAGCATTAAGTTGATACATCAATAAATTTTGCAATCACACATCCTTATCCCTAAGTAATGTGACAATTGTTATTTTACCGCGTTCAGAAATTAGAGTTCCAACATTCCTATTGTAAACCATAATTCTTAGAACTTTAATAAAATGATTAGTTCTAATAAATATATAATTAATTCAATCACAAGATAAAATAAAACAAATTAGCATAACGAATCATAGAACCAATTCAATTACAAAGGAGTTCATATTAGATAATGACCCTAACTACAACAAAGAGAATTAGCTAAACATAGTTATGTCTAGTCTTGATAAAAATAGATAAAAGTGGATCAAGAATCTGAAAGAAGAAGAAGAATAACCAAACCCCTTAATCTTGAATCTAAATCTTCTTGACCTAACTTCAATCCTTCAAGAATGTTTCTTTCTCTTGTTTTGCTCTATGTAAAGTTGTATGTAGCAGCCTCTCCAGTCTGTGCAAGTGTGTTCTTTTTGGCCTTTTATGTCACTATTTATAATTAGGGTGTAAAAGCTTCCTTATCTTTTAGTTTTATGTTATCTTTTAAGCAAAATCTTTAATTCCCGTGTCGCTGGCGCTAATGGCGTGGCTCTGGCGCGATCAGCGCGAGTGGCACGAGATTCCAGAGATTTATGCTATCTTCCTGTCTTCTGGCGCTCTCTTGATATCTCACGCGGATAGCGTGAGATTTAAGCAATAATTGCCTCCATTTTGCAGCTGACGCAGTTAGCGTGAGTTCTCGCGTGACTAGCTCGAGAATCCAGAAAATATTAGCTTCTTGATCTTGCTTTCTTTTCTTCTTTTCTTGGTTCCTATTATCAAAATTGCATAGAATAAGTGATAAAGATAAAATAATGAAAACTTTCACCTATACTAACATTTATTGATACATTATGATTGATTTCTTGATTCTTTTAACATAAAAACTACTATATGCTAGAAGCATATCACATATCCGTTTGTCAATATGGCATTCAAATCGCAATGATTGTTTCAAAAGGTTACATGAGAACCACATAATAATACTGCTTGTTATATAAAAGCCTTGCAAATTTGGGAGAATAAATTTATTTAAATAAATGAGCAATGAGAAGCTCAGCCCATAATTGTGCGGTCCACATGACTAATTAATTAGCCCTCTAATGCTCGTAAAACTTTATAAAATAAAGGAGAAGAAATCCCAGATATTTGTTACAAACAATTCAGTCAAGTAGAACGCCATAATTATATAAATATAGGGAAATGCTAAAGAACCATAAACCTAAATTATAATTCAAATACTTGCACTCCACCATTCCACATTACTAATTAGCTTCTTAAGTATTCACTATACATGTATATAAAAGATTAAACTAATAAACCACAAATTCAGCAGCTGCGCCGAATCGGACATATAGCACTTATTTTTCAGGGTTAATTAATCTGTCATATTCGTGTCACGCATACACAATGTGAAGGGAATTATATACTAAAGAAAAAAAAAGTCAAGAAAAATATGTATCTCTATGAAGAGTGATCATTCCGGAAGAAAAGACAAAAGCAGAAGGTGCATTTGAACATGGAGTGTAGTTGATATGGCAACCTTAAAGACTATTTGTCACCTATTTTTGAGACAACGTGATACTTAGACTGCATTTCGGCACCACTAAAGCTGCTTCTCGGAACTTTCTTTATTTCTTTTCTCCTTTTTCCTAATTTTCTCATGTAGCATGTTTGATATTTCTGCCTATAATTTTTTCTTATAGTTTTAACCTACCTTAAACTAATTGGCAAGCTCAGCGATGAAATTATTGGTGTAAGGAGGCTGAGGACGAGGATTCAAACAGGTTTGTGTGAAGTGAATTAATGGAAACGCTACCATTTATTTTATGGGTGCACTAGATACGAAATTATTGGTATAATAAAATGTGTAGTATATATTACTATGAAAGCAAGCATGGAAGTACTATAATGTCAAAGCATAGTCCATGCTAGACATGATAGTAAATGAATGAGTTTGTTGCCACATCGATTAGCAGAATGAAAGATTTTGTTGTTTTGAGTTAATATATATTTCTGATTGGCTTACTTGCAAGACAGGTTAGTTAGGGAGTCAACTGTCTTGGATGTACTTGTGTCTTACATGCATGCACTCTCTAATCATTAGATATAATTAAATTATTCAAAAATGTTGGGATGAGGGTAAATATCGGAGAGATTTACATTTGAATAACCAGGTAAGTGAATTAGACATCACATCTTAATCCAAAACCTTAAAACTTAGGTTTATGAGTCTTCTTCTCAGTTATATGATGTTCAATTTTTCTACTTTTATCCGATGTGGGACTTTAACTCACATTTGTACTCCAACAAAAACATATATGACCGTGTGCCAACTTTAACATGTTTAAATTTGTATAATCTAGCTTAGTTGTTGATTGGGTAAAAGTGTGAGAATTGTTTTTTATATTATCTTTGATTTCCACAGTAAAAAAATCTACATGACATATATAGTCGTAGGAGCTTGGATTCACTTTTTAATGTTGCATTGAATAATATAAATTAAATAATAACAATTATGTAATAAATTAATTGATTAATAGAAGAATTGGAAAATTTAATTAAAAAAACAAAGTGGAAAAGAAATGGAGTGATGAAAAGAACAGCATATCAGATGCAAAATTTGACAGTTAAGTAATAATAAGATTTAAAGAGATTTGATTTCAAACTATGTATAAATGAGCATCTACTACAAAAGATTAATCATTTAAATAGATTTTTGTATGTTGAGAAAATAATCTCTGATTCTTTGATTGTAGATATTGGACAAAAAAAAATCAAAGATGATTTAATTTCTTTGTTGATCATAAATTGAGACTTGCATATATAATTTTTTTTTTGTTAAGTGCATGTGTGAAATCAAGTAACAATGATATATAATTTATAATTATATTACATTATTTATCACTCTTTTTTTAATTTTTCTTCTTGTTTACTCATTAGGTTTATACATGCTCTAGGGAATATATAAATGACCACTTTTGTAGGTGGAAAATATTTTTGTAATATATTTATATATAAAAAAAAGGTTCGTACTATCCCCTACAAAGAAAAGGCAAGGCAAGCAACTTGGTTGGAGAATCTTTGGTTGAACTTGTTGGTAATGTTCGGTCAAAAGAATATGCTCATGATTCCCATGCCTGTGGACTGTGGACTGTGCTCTGATTACATTTCCATTTATTTTCTTGGCCGCCCAAACTTCCCGTCTCAGTTACTATTGGGACCCATCTTAGCCATTTATAAATTTTTCATCATTTGACAACTTTCATTCATATATTGCAGACTCATTGTCATTACTTCATATAGTTCATATTCCCACCGATTCCTTTCTATCATTCTCTTTTTTCCCTCATCTATAAAAATCAATACTAACCAGTAACGAATAAAATGTATGTTTGTGTCCATAACCCCCTTTTCTATGCAATGTAAATTAGTTTTTCCCTTTTGGGTCTGTCCAAGACCAATATAATTACGAACTGAAGATAATAAGAAATAACTCAAGTAACGAAGCTTATGTAGTGTTTGATTTAATTATATTTAGGTGCATTTGAAATGAAAATTTTAAAATTTGGTGTCAATTTCATACTCATATATTTGGACTCTACTTTATTTTAAATATTTTACTCTTTTTTTTATCTCAATTCATGTTCACACCTTTTTTATTCCTTTAAACGAAACATACCCTTATTTTTACAAAGTCGCCCTAAGTAATGCATATGCAAAGTCAGAGCATAGACCCATTAGAAATATTAAAAAAATACGTATAAAAAATGAGTATTTATGTTTGTTTCCCCCTAAAGTATTGGAGCCACTGGAATGTATCATGATAGGTCCATAAGCATATTATATTTGGGATAGACTTGCGTTAATACTTAGACTATCCTTTTACTGATTACACACTTCAATTTTATAAATACACTATTTTAAATACCCTTATATTTTCCCCTTTTTCAAACATCACTCTTTTTCGTCTCGTTACACTAGACTCCTCTCCTTTGATTTCATCGTACTCCCCCACCTATGATTTCATCACACTTCCTCCCCTCTCATTTCTCTTATGAAACTTTTTCCAAAAACACCACATTTAAACCATAGAATCACACACACAAAAATATCAATCCACTCAACGATTGTCAATATTAACAAAAAGAAAAAACAATTTCAATTAAAATTTACCACATTATGTTAAATTCCTTCCCACCTTAATTTCCAAAAATTTGATTCTTTCCCCGTACACTTAACTGTAGTGGGTACCCTACATAGTGCTATGCTCATCATCATCGCAACACGTCAATTATTTTTTCCTATAACCATTGATGAGTCCCCACAATGAGCACCCCTTGTCGTGGTAGAAAAAATAGGAGAGGAAAGTTGAGAAAATTTCATTTCATGAGAAGAGAAACAAGAGAACTGCAGTGAAACCATAGATGGGGAAGTACAATAAAACTAGACGTGGGAAGAGTGAAGTGAAGTAGGATGAGCAAGGAGTAATATTTAAGAAAGGGAGAAAATAAGGTTATTTTAAGTAATTGTATGTAAAAAATAAAAGAGTATATTTAACAAATAAGTAGAATATAAATAACAAAAGCTCTTAACTATCGGAACCAATTTGGGTCCGACTGTTTTGTAGATGTCCACAACAAGCCTTTTGTTAACAGGTTTACTCTCAAGAAAAATTGCTTACTACACCTTATGCTTTACTTTCTGCACCCAATCCAGAACGTAAAATTAAATTTCAGGTCTTTCTAGAAGCTTGAAAAGGTAGAAGGAACAATTATGAAGGTGCAGAAAGAAATTATCTGTTGTAACTTGTAAATAAATGCATGCATATCTAGTCTGGACAAAAAACAAAAGCCTCAAATATTGTTTTACCAAATAAAAAAGCCTAGAAAATGAAAATTCAACTACGATTGGATTACCATTTAATATAGGGGGTTTGCTTCCTACACCAAGCATATTTTCCATACACCCAAGATTGTACAGTTAATTTTCAAAAATACCCTTTGTAAAAAGGTTAAGTACGAACATACACTATTTGACTTCTTTTTCTTCTCCTCTATCCTATTTTTGTTTGCACAACATTCTCCTTCTTCTCCACCTTCATCAACCATTTTTGCACCCAACATCGTGGTTCGTTTGCTACTTCGCCATTCGTCGTTGCTTTCATTGGATTTTTGTCTCCTCCGTCATAAGTTTCTGCTCATCTGTTTGTGTTGAACGTTTCTAGATTGAAAATCCGTAAGACTGTGGATTACCAATCCATATGAGTCATATGGATTAACAATTCATATGAGGCATATGAATTGGTAATCCGTAAGAGGGTAAAGTTGGAATTAAAAAATATGCTGGATGTATTGAAAATATGTTGGGTGTAGGAAGCATTACCCTCAAGAGTGCTTCTACATACACCATTAATAATTTCTTCTACACCATTATTTTTTTAAAAAACCCAAAACTACCCCTGAAGGCTAGGTGAGCTATATTACGTGTTTTTGACTTCGCTGCACATTTGGTTAAGCATTTCATTTGTTGTTGGTTGCGCATTTGGATCGCCTGAGGTGCTGGTGCCATTTTTGTTGGTGATCGTTGGTGGCATTTCGTCCATTTCGTCGGACGTGTGGGTGGCTGTCGGAGGCCGACGTGAATAATCACAGTGCAGAGGTGAGTGTTGATGATGGCTGTGATACGGATTCGGTAATCCGTATGGATGGTACGGATTGGCTAATCCGTATGAGTCATACGGATTAGCCAATCATACGGATTAAGTCATACGGATTGTCTAATCCGTATGAGTCATACGGATTGGCTAATCCGTATGACTCATACGGATTAGCCAATCCGTATGGTTTAAGAATTCTGTTTTTTTTGGAATTTTTAATTTGTAAAGATGTTGGAAATATGTTTTAGAATAAATTTGACTTTATTTTTGTAAATTAAGCAATATAAATGAGTTTATTTTATAACATTCGTCGTCCATTCACCGTGCTCTTATTTATTTATGTCTCAATTATATTTCTATAGAACAGCTCCTAATTTACAGAAGCAAACTTAGACAATTTTCATTCACAACCATACTAACCAACCAATTTCTATAGAACGCCTAATCTAAAATTAAAGTAATTCATTGCTTGCAATCCCATACCGGATTAGACAATTTTCATTCACAGCCATACTAACCAACCAAGTTTTATTCACAAGCGTACTCACAATCATACATTCTACATTTGACAGTTATTTGTTGATGAACATCACATGTCAAAACGCAAACACAATCCATAGCATGTCATGATGGATGTATTACTAATAATTACAAAATCATCTTCCTAATTATTTAAAAAGCATGTCATCATCAATATAGGGATAAAAATTAAAAAAATCATGCTCCTAATTATTTAAAAAGCATATTTTCCAAAAAAATACCCTCATACGGATTGACCAATCCGTATGAAGCTTACGGATTACGTGATCCGTATAACCTACACGGATTACTTAATCCGTATGGGTTATACGGATTACCGAATCCGTATACCCACACTCCTCCCATTCACGCACCAATTGCAGAAAACAATGGGAACTAGGCCAAACTTACCTCACCAGCGTCACCACCACCCACAGAACACACCACAATCCAATGCCACCACCACAGCGAGAATGAACGGAGCAAGAGGGAAGAAACGAAAAGCTTGGGCAGCTCGGGGAGACGAAGGAACGGAGGAGAGAGAAGAACAATAGGAAATATGACAACAAAATAAGTTTAAATGGCAAAGGGGCACAATGGGAAATGCACTATTTGGCTAATGGTGTATAAGAAATTAAAATGGTGTATGAAGAAGCTCTCTACCCTCAATATAGGCGGGTTTGATTCTTGGGCCAAATTAGATGGGAAGAATGATTTAAATCCACTTGATGTATGGCAGCGGGCAAGAATTCACAAGCCCGTCAATGAATAAAATGCTTAATTAATGTTTTAAACTTGCTTGGATCATTAATTTGTTGGGATACTAATCTATGACATTAGGCCACTAGTTAAACAACTCAGAAATTAATTTTTTTTAAATGATAATTGTTAATTTTATTAGAAATGTCAGTTTATTAATGAGAAATCTACTATATCTCTTTCTTCCATTATCCTTCTTCTCTCCCTTCTTTCTTCCTTATTTTTCAATCATTTAACCAATTTTATATCGCAATTAAATTATTTACATTAATAATTAATGATTAAGGAAAATTATTTCCGAGACACTGGAACTTTGATGTATAATGGCTATTGGTACATCAATTAATAGTTTTTGTCCAAAGGTTTAAATTAGAGTTGTTTATAAATCCATACAATCTAAATCTA
>CM023943.1:27321286-27580076 GCA_013407115.1 Glycine latifolia
AATAATAATAATAATAATAATAATAATAATAATAATAATAATAATAATAATATATTTTCATGTAATTAAGTTGATGAAATAGATACTAATTTTATAATTTAAACATAGCATGTAAAGTACTTATCAACTCTTTTTAATTAAATTGAAAACATTTGTGTGGAATTTTAAGTTTTAATCCCATAAACGTAAATGATTGACGCTACAGTATACAACTCATTTTTTTTAGGTAATACTACAACTCACTTTAAATGTAAAACATATTCATCAATACCAATATGTCGTCTTTAATGGAACTGAATTTAGTTTGTTGATACAAAATTTTAGATTTGAGTTTTGTGAAGGAAAAAAAATATAATTAAAAGAAAATATTTGATTATAAATGATTGAAATGTGTATTCTTCCACTTAAGTGTAGGTATGCCATGCAAGAAAATGAGAATTTGGTGATGCATTTTCCCTTTTCCCTGTGGTGGAAGTAACAGGGAAGAAGTACGAAATGGCGTGAAGCTAGTGGTTAAAACTTAAAAGCATAAACAAAAGGCCCAATTGGGTGAGGGAGTGAGGCATCATCGATCATGTGAGTTTTGATGCTGACACCCAAAGATACTTTCTCACATTCACAAAGCTGCCTTTTGACGAATGCCATGCGCGAGAGCAATTTGGCCTTATGCCCGAAATGGTCAAACTCTGTTTCCTCTTCTTCTATTCCATTGCTATTCCAATCCCATTCTGATTAGACTTGTTTTGATGCATGTTTACATTATATATAATTTGACATTCTTGGATTATAATTGTGATTATATTTTGTATATGATTTTAATCATCATGATATTCTAAAATAGTCTTATACAGATAATCAATTAGGGATTATCGTTTATATAAATTTTTAGATAATTATTATAAAATAATAAATTTAATATAAAATATGATTTTGAAAGTATAAATTTTTTATACTATTAATGCATCATTTGTTTTCTTTTTGTGTATTTTAAACTTTAAAAAGTATAAATTAAATTATAAATAATGTAATATATTGACAAAATTATAATTAAACTATTTTAAAATATTAGCTCAATTGACAAAGAACAAACGTATATATTACAAAAATGTGAATTTAATTTTCAATATTGATATAAGAATTTTGTTACTAAATAATTTATAAATACATTTTTGTGAATTTGATACATATAAGAATTTTATTTGTAACTAATTAAGGTATGAGATATGTCCTAACCTTGACAAACTACTCAGATCCAATTCACATAACTTTTATTGATAAAAAAATTATTTTTAAACATGACTTTTGTGTTTTAAATTACACTTAATATTTAGGTTAAATTATAATTTTGATTCTTATAATTTTAAATCCGTAATTTCGGTCTCTTTATTTCTAAATCACATTTAGTCCTCCTATTTTTTAGAATAAATAATTTTTATCATTCCATTAATTGATTATCAAAAGTTATGTGAAAAAGGATTAAATGAAGTAAAAAATAAAAAAAATGTCTTAATTGGAATTAAATTCATGATCATTTATTTATAATCAAGAAAATAAACTACTAATACTTACTTTATTTAATTAATTACATTAACATTATTCTTTATGTTTCATTACTGGAGAGTTATTAATATTCTTCAAATTATCAAAAGTTTATAAATTAAAAATATTTAATAGATAAATCTTTTTAATTTTATTTTATATGTTTTTATTTTGAATAATTTATCTTTTTATTTTTATTTTACCAATTTGTAATTAAATTTCATAAATTAATAGATTTTAATATAAAAATTATTTTTACTCTAATTATTTATGTAGTTAACTAAACAAAGTACTTATTTTTAATGATTTATTATTTTATTTATGAATAAATGATCGTGAGTTAAATTCTTATTAAGATATTTTTTTCATTTTATTTAATTATTTTTTATATAAACGTTATATCAACAACTAAATTACTTACCAAAATGACAAATTTAAATTATAGAAAGACCAAAATTGTAATTTAACCTAATATTTAACATTTGTATACTATTAAATTTTATAAAGTTAGCTTGCTTCAATTTCCACTTTTTTATATTTATTTTTTTAACCGGTCAAAATATATATTTCTCCTTTTTAGTAAATTATACTATTATAGGTTTTTCACACTATATTATTATAATAGAAAATATGAAAATAGTTTTTAAATATTATATTATTATATCTTTTCATATTCAGTAAAAATATTTTAATAAATTAATAGTAAAATAATATATATTTTACTTTTTATTGATGTCATTAAAATCATTTCATTATTATTTTTATTTAAATAAAATGTTTTATGATGATTATTTATATAATAGACATACATTATATGAATGGTTTTTCTAGCATCAAAATAAATACTGTTATAAAAAAGAGAGGATATAGGATACAAAGATATCAAACTCTTACAACTTTTGAATATAGTCTTATCAATTACTTGCCTATCGAATCTAACATAATATAATAAGAATGGATTAATACACATTGATTTGTTATTATATTTATCCAATTATATCCCTATTAAAACAATTGGTAACATTTGTTACAGATGGATCTACGCGCAAAAAGATTTCCACCGAAAATTTTCAAATCCCACAATAAGATTCGGAATAATATATTATATTGTCAAGATAAAGTCACCCGACTATTTCAGGTTCAATCACTTTCATCATCATTTTTCTATTTATGTTTTTTAACTCTCTTTTCAGCCTTTTGATAAGAACGAATTGCATTGCATTCAATGAGATCTTATCCCCATTCTGTATTTTATTTCATCTGTTACAATATTCATATATATCAATTAATGCACTA
Organism: Glycine latifolia; assembly: GCA_013407115.1. Taxonomy (NCBI): domain Eukaryota; kingdom Viridiplantae; phylum Streptophyta; class Magnoliopsida; order Fabales; family Fabaceae; genus Glycine; species Glycine latifolia. The sequence goes on from CM023943.1 coordinate 27,324,122, forward strand.
ATTGACACATAAGTTTTTTTAATGGAAGAATTATATTTTAGGCCCTCTTCTCCTAACCTCACTTACATCCCTTTCTTTCCCAAAGTTCAAGCCTATTTCACAATCTCAGTTTCTCTTTAAATCATCATTAAAGTATTGTTATTCTTTTGCTTTTAACTAAGTCAAGTAAGAGCAACTTCAAAGTCTATCCCAAAACACACGCTCATATAAACATCACAATTCACAAGTCACTTTGCTTGTAGTGGACACAGAAGCATTTCCTGTTGACTATAGTCACTTTATAAGTTTCAACTAGACCATTTGTAAAATTGTTCTTTGTTTAACTTAATCTTAATTAAAACAACAACAGAAACAAAACAAAAATCATCAAATTATCTGCAGATCTATTTTCTATATGTTTCTTTGTTTTATTTACAACTTTACAAAATGAAAACCCCATTTAGAAATAATTCATATTGACCATGACTATTTACTATTAGAGTATCCTCTCTGGCACTACAACTACCAATTTGACTTTTGTATCTTATTGCTAGGAAAGAATCTATATCCACCCTATGTAAATCATTAATATACAAATACACTTACGCATAAACATTCAAAAAAGTATTCAAAACATAATTCAAACATAAAAAAATATATCTAATATGTAATGTGTTTTGGATCAACATTAACAGCTCATTTCTACTTTAAAGATTTAAAGTCTCAAATTATATAAAAAAAGGCAGAAACTAATATATTTAACACATCTACCTGGGTGAACGAATGTCCAAACATGCAGATATATTACTTTTTAAGTGTGAAAGTTTTCCTTCAAATATAGTAAAAATTGTTAATAAAATTAACAACAAACATTATTTTGATATGAGTGAAATGACCATGATTTTTTTAAGTAAAGAAGAAAAAAAACATAATAAAGAAGAAAAACTTCTAAAAATGACTAATTAGATTTTCTAATAAATAAATATTAATAATGGACAAAGTAAACCATAAATAGCCCACACATACTGTAAAAATATAAATAAGATGTCATTTATTACTCAATGGACATTTCATAAATTTGCCTGAGACAGTTTGGCGAGGGCTTGTAAATTGTAATCCTTGTATTATCATTTCCCCTTATCGCTAAACTTTATACAGAATAATGAATATTTTTGGAAAATGCCGAAGAAGAATATATTTAAAACATTTTTTCCCCTTTTGGAAGAGAAGTGCCACATAGAGGCAGTTATAAATAAATGAAACGGTAAGTGTTGTTTTCTCTCTCCTCGTCTTCACCCATACCATACCATACCATACCATACCATACATGATAATACCCGGTTTACTTTCCCAGAAACTCCTCTCTCTTAATATGAATATAAAAAAATAAATAAAAAAATATACTATTAATCTTAATCTGAGTGTGTGAGATCTACTTCGTAGTGGTAGTGGCAGATGAAGAAGATAGAAGAAGCAGAGAAGGTAAACATTTCTTAAGGACCCTATCTGTACGGTCATCATCATCGTCCTTGAATTTCGTGCTATATGTTCCTTCCTTCTTCCTCAGATCCACGCTAACTTTTTCATTACTACTTGAACTTTTTCATTCAGTGAGGGTTCAACCTTTTACTTCTCTTTCTTATTCTCCTTGGGATTCCGGAGCTAAGTTCTGTTTCGCGACTTGTCTAGTGCTTTTTGGTTGCTTGCGTGCTATTTGTTACCGCTTTCAACTGTTAATTAATTAATAGTAACGAAGAAAGTGAATAAAAAGTGTTATGTTTTTACTTTGGTGCTAATGTTGTTACATTGGTCAATTTGATGATGCAGGATTTGAGAAGTTCGATTGGTAAGTGATGATGATGGATGTGTTTCGGAACCCTTTTTGAAATTGAGAATCGCCAGAGCTCTTTATAAAGTTTGGCCTCAAATTGGATTGATTTTCAGTCATGTTGAGGAGATGAATGGAATTTTTAATAGTGGTGTGTTTTGAAAAGATTTTGTGATGGTATACGGCTTGACTTGACGAAAACCTTGGTCTTGTTAGTATCGGATGTGCTGTATGTTAAACTTGTTGCAAGTTGCAAGTGATTTTAGCAGCGTAGTTTATATTTGAAGCTGCTAACATATCTATGATTGTAATAAATAAATAAATACACTCTTTTGATAGAAATATAGTCAAGTTGCAGTAATGGAATTGTCTATGGGTCATTGAGTTTTAGCTACTTCAAAGTGGTTGTCCTGTCCTGAGTATCATATTTTTCCAGTAGCCTTATTGTTGCTAGTATGGTATCAAAGAGTAAAATGGAAGCAGAGACATTGAGTCCTAACCACCCTCCTAGCTTTCTTCGTCAGTCACTTCCTGCTGTTGCACCTATGCTTCTCATTTCAACAGGATATGTTGACCCTGGAAAGTGGGTAGCCACTGTTGAAGGTGGTGCGCGGTTTGGGTTTGATCTGATGGCTGTCATGCTTATTTTCAATTTTGCTGCTATCTTCTGTCAGTACATATCTGCAAGGATTGGTGCGATTACTGGAAAAAGTCTAGCTCAGGTATTTTGTCTTATAAATTATACTGTTGAGTTTGTAAGATTGCAATATTTGAAAAGCTTCTGCACTCTGAGCTGCTTTTTATCCCCCCTCAGAAAAAAAAAGTTCAATTTGAGTTTCAAAAAGTTTGCCAGTTTTGTTGTCTTTTTAATTAGCACCCTGCCATTCACTCCCTATTCAATAACTTGTTGCATATTAGGAAGACTATTAAGAAGAAATCACTTATCAAGAGGAAATGAACCAAGAAGAAAATTATTAAACAATCTTTTGCCTTTTGCTCAAAATTCATCCACCAAAAAATCAAAATTCACTCAAAATAAAGAATATCATAATTTGCATGTTTTTTTTATAGACTAACATTACTTTCTTTTTCCAAAGATTTGCAGTGATGAGTATGATACATGGACATGCATGCTCCTTGGAGTTCAAACAGAACTTTCAGTGATAATGCTAGACCTTAACATGGTAGTACTCTTGATTAACCTTCAAAGATTTGGCTGGCTCTTCAGCAATGAATTTGATTTTCACATGTTCATTTATTACATTCATTATCAAACTTGTTTTGACTTGAAGCTATGATTTTACCTGTTTTGCAAGATCTTGGGCATGGCACAAGGATTAAATCTTATTTTTGGGTGGGACTTGTTCACTTGTGTCTTTTTAACTGCTACTGGAGCTGTTTTTCATATACTTCTCTCAGTTCTACTTGTAAGTATCATCATTTGCTTATTCACAAATCTCCGTTGAACAACACTATACTTATCAAATTGCTTTGTCTAGGACATTGAGAAGGCAAAAATCCTAGGACAGTTTGTTGCTGGTTTTGTATTGCTTTCTTTTATACTTGGACTGCTGCTTATCAATCAACTGGAAATTCCATTTTCCATGAATGGAATACCAACAAGGTTGAGTGGGGAGAGTGCATTTGTGCTAATGAGTCTTCTAGGAGCAAATCTTGTACCTCACAACTTTTACCTTCATTCCTCTATTGTACAGGTATTATTTCCTCGTGTTTTTAATTTTCCTATATGCATATACAATGGATTTGGAGTAGTACCTGTTAGTGTTACCTATTTCTAAATAGGTTGGCCAAGCCCAATTCTAACAGAAGTTTTGGTAACTGATAGTTTCTCTTTGTTAATATGGTTGTTGGGGGAAATTGCTTCATCCAATTTATGTAACTTGAATGAGGGCCTGTATATTTTCTGTGTGTTTTCTATAAATATTTCTATGAAACACTTTGATCCATGCTTATCAATTGTCTTAGTATAAGGATGTTCATTGGTAGTTATATTCTTGCATTGCAATGAACCCACTACTTTGTAATGGCACACTTTAAATGGAAAGAAAAAGGTGTATTACAAATTCTCAAAGTGATATTCTTTTACTGATATTGTTTATTCCTGCATGCAAAATTTACGTGTAGTCCTCAGTAGTTTTCTTATAAGTTTAAGATATACAATCATGATTTTAGGTTTGTCTCTGACCAATCATCACTTCCCCATACAAACCTTTCATCATTTGTGCACCTAGGTGAAAAAGATTGTATATCATGTTCTATGTCAAATTGGGTGCAGCTTTGACTTTATGCCAATTTGAAATTTCTTTTTCCTTTTTTTTTCCCAGTGGCATCAGGGATTGACAAGCATTTCTAAGAATGCTTTGTGTCATAACCATTTTTTTGGCCATATTATGTGTTTCCAGTGGTCTTTATTTGGTAAATAATATGCTGATGACCGCCTCAGCAAATGAGTTCTTCAGTACAGGTCCTGTTCTGCTTACTTTTCAGGATGCATTGTCACCCATGGAACAGGTCTCCTTTTCCTTTATAATTGATTTACATCAGAATACTTACAACATCCTATTTGTCATTCATGATCTGAAGTCTGAAAATATATAATAATCCTAGGATTCTTATGCAGGTCTTACGTAGCCCAATAGCTCTGCTTGCGTTTTTGCTCATTTTGTTTCTTGCAAATCAAACCACAGCATTAACTTGGAGTTTAGGCGGAGAAGTAATAGTGCGTGATTTCTTAAAATTGGATATTCCAGGTTGGCTTCATTATGCTACAATTAGAGTGATTGCTGTTTTGCCTGCCCTTTATTGTGTCTGGAGTTCAGGAGCTGAGGGGATGTATCAGCTACTATTATCCACTCAAGTTTTGGTAGCTCTGCAACTTCCATCTTTTGTGATCCCCCTTTTTCGAGTTGCTACATCTAGATCAATAATGGGTGTACACAAGATTTCCCAGTTTCTGGAACTTTTGGCATTGATCATATTCATTGGTATGCTTGGCTTGAATATTGTCTTCGTGGTAGAAATGATATTCGGCAATAGTGACTGGGCAAGTGATTTGAGATGGAATGTGGGGAGTGGTGTGTCTGTCTCATATTTAGTTCTTCTTACTGCTGCTTTTACATCGTTATGTTTGATGCTTTGGTTAGCCGCCACACCTTTAAGATCTGCCAGTGTCCAATTAGATGTTCAGACATGGAACTGGGATATGCCAGAGACTCTGCCAAATACTCCAGTTGTTGGTGAGGAATTGTATTTAACTGAAACAAAGTGTCATGAAGATGTATCTAAGCATGTGGAGGAACACACACCAGCTGTAGCAAAAAGCTTGGACTACTCAGATGTATCACTTCCAAGTTTTCATCCTGATCTACATCTACCTGAATCTTTAGTGGAACCTGAACCCCATGTGAATGCTGTAAGGGGTAATTATTCTATTACATCGACTTCCACATCAGAGTTAGAGGCAGTATCATCTGTAGTTAATGAGATTTCTGATTCTTGTTTGGAAGACACCAAAACTATAACAATGGAAACAAATGCTGAAAGAGATGAAGATGATTCATGGGAAACTGAAGAACCTTCCGGAGTGGTATCAGCCAATGTCCCATCTTCAACATCAGATGGCCCTGCATCATTCAGGAGTCTTAATGGCAAAAGTGATGAAGTATGGAATAGCTATGGAAGTCTTTCGAGAATAGAAGGCTTAGGGCGTGCAGCAAGGCGTCAGCTAGCTACTGTTCTTAATGAATTCTGGGGACAACTATATGATTTGCATGGACAAGTAACCCAGGAAGCAAAGGCTGGGAATAAAATTGACCTTTTGCTGGGAGTGGGTGTAGATTCAAGACCCACCAGTTCCTTGCAAAAAGGGGATGCATGTGGAACGGACTATTCTGAATACTTAGTATCTGTCGGAGGTAGAGCCTCTGACGCTTTAATGAACTCTGCTTCATATGATTCTTCCAAGCAGCCTATGATGCAAAGTAATTCAGAGTCTTATGGCCTTCAAAGGAGTTCTTCCTCAATGCGGGCAAATCCCATCCAATTATTGGATGCATATGTACAGAACTCTAGCCACAATCTCCTCGATTCTGGTGAGAGGCGCTATTCTAGTGTGCGTAATCTACATTCATCTGAAGCTTGGGATTATCAACCAGCTACCATACATGGTTATCAGACTGCATCCTATCTTAGCCGGCTTGGTAAAGACAGAAATTCTGCTAACTTAAATTGTCAGGTGGACTTGTCATCACTGAAATCCCCTTCCATAGTTAATACAAAGTACAGGGATTCACTTGCATTTGCTTTGGGGAAAAGGTTGCAAAGTGGCTCAGGTGTGGGCCAACCCCCAGGGTTCCCAAATGTAGCTGTCTCTAGAGATTCCCAAATACAATCTGAGAGGTCTTATTATGACTTATGCTCTTCTGGATCTGCAGATAATACAGTCAGTTCAGTTAATACTAAAAAGTACCACAGTTTGCCTGACATTTCAGGATACTCCGTCCCCCACAGGGCTGGTTATGTGTCTGATAAACATGCTCCAAGGGATGGTTCTGTTGAATATGGATCTTTTGCTAGTGGGACGTGCTATAACCAATCTTTATATTTAAATTCTGGATCAAGAACAGGAGGTCATTTGGCCTTCAATGAACTTCCTTTGTCTAAAGTTTACAACAAGGCACTCTCTTCACAGTTGAGTTCTGGTTTTGATACTGGATCCCTGCGGTCTAGATTGCCTTATGAGCAGTTTGGGGTAGCTGAGAAAATTCCTAATGTTGCAATGGAAGCTGTTGGAAATAGGCCTAATGCAATTGTTCAAGAAACTACTTTATTTGTGGATATGGAGGGGAAACTTCTTCAGTCTATTAGACTTTGCATTGTGAAGCTCTTGAAACTGGATGGGTCTGATTGGTTGTTTAGACAGAATGGTGGAGCCGATGAGGATCTGATAGATTCTGTTGCTGCAAGGGAGAAGTTGTTTTATGAAATTGAAACCAGAGAGATGAATCAGGTCATTCATGTGGATGAAGCTCATTATTTTCCTTCTGATAGGAAATTTGGTTCTTCGATGAAGAATAATGAGGCATATTCTTCAGGTTTTTCGTTGTCTTCGGTTCCTAATTGCGGGGAGGGATGTATATGGAAAACAGATTTAATAATAAGCTTTGGAGTATGGTGTATCCACAGTATTCTTAACCTCTCACTTGTAGAAAGCCGGCCGGAGCTTTGGGGGAAATACACCTATGTTCTCAATCGCCTCCAGGTAAATTATCTAAAATGTTTGCTATCTTAGCAGAATATTTATATTCAGCTGCTTTCTTCATTTACAATTAAAAGGGGATGATAGTCATTAAAGTGCTGGCCCTTTCTTGTATCCAGAAAGGGAAGCATTTAGTTTATACACTTTTATTTTCAAGTGGCATTATACAATTGTTCACTGCCCCAAAAAGTGGTATTCATCTGTTGTTGATAAATCACTTGGAGAAATTGCTCCAATGTGTTATGCATTCATCCCTCTTCAGTCTGTAGCCTAATCTTTACATACGATATACTAAGGGTGTTTGTTGAATGCTCTTCTGACAATTCTACATTTCGACTAGCCCACTACATTGTCTTCATTTTTTGTCTTCTCTTGCCCCTATAGTTTTCTCCAGTACATTTGACATTTATATATTTTATTTTTCTTTATGAACAGGGCATCATTGATCCAGCTTTCCTTAAGCCTCGGAGTCCCTTGGCTCCATGCTTCTGCCTTCAAGTTCAGCAAAAGTTAAGCCCCCATCTTTCAAATGGGATGCTACCCCCAACAATTACAAAACCAGGCCAGGGCAAATGCACAACTGCATCAACGTTGCTTGAACTTATCAAGGAAGTGGAGCTTGCCATCTCTGGCAGGAAAGGACGTACTGGAACTGCCGCAGGCGATGTGGCTTTTCCTAAGGGGAAGGAAAATTTGGCGTCTGTTCTCAAACGGTACAAGCGGAGGTTATCTAACAAGCCCGTTGGCACTAATGGAGGGACAGGTTCACGCAAGATCCCCACATTAGCACCATACAACCAATAATAGCATTTAATCAGCGTTAATTGGGCTGTTTTGTAATTTATTTTCTTTAGCAGCTCATACTGTCAAAGAATGTTGTCTTCTCCGGGTATCATATTCCATTCCCTGCTGACATTTTAGCAAATTTTATCCACGTATGTTACATACACGTAGGGCAAAATGTACTATATCCAAGTGCAGCAAAATCAACATGAAAAAATGGTTAGATGGAAAATTAGTTATACCTTTTTCGTTCGTTTTTGGTTAATAATCTAGCCTCAGCATAGAAGGCAAGGAAACCGATGTAGTAATGTATTGAAATAATTAGCATCAACTCATCAAGAGAGAAGTCTTTTCAAGTGAGGTTACGAGATTGTTAATATTAATTAATAGAATTCAGCCTGTAACCACCTATTTCGTTATACGTATTTTTTTATTTCTATTATTTTAATTTAAAGTTAATTTCAACAACCTGCGTATAGCGCGGAATAGAAAGCTAGTTCGTGTGAATTACTCAATCTTCTATGCCTCAGGTTGCATGAAATTATGAATGATGAAATGACTTTTGATGCAAATTAGAGTTGAGCTGTCTTAAATCTTAATCAATGGTCATTCAAATTCCAAAACGAAACCATGTTCACTGTATCTACGATCAAGGATGCATTATTATTTCGGACAAGATGTGCATTAAAACCGTGAGAGATTGAATTTATACGTTTCAAAATGTCCAACCATGTTGTGACACGTGACATACGTTTCACAACCAAAGCGTGTCATTTGTTACCAGTTTCCATCTTATGGCTGTTCCGCCAGTATCATTCACATAATCAGATCGCATCTATTCTCCCCCCTTCAATCTCTCTTCCAAAATTAACTCTTTCCTAATTATTAAGTGGCAACACCCAACCCAATCCCTCTTCGGATTCAGTGTTGCAGACATAAGGTGCTTCCGTCACTAACATCATCAGTAACAGGTATGCAATTAACAATTTCTTAATTCAGTTTCTTTCTTCCGATTCATCACCTTTTCAATTTGTAATTTTCCCCCTTCTTAAGATATCCCCTGCAATTTATATACTCAAATAACATGTGGGAAATTCCAATCATATTTATAATAAGTTAATAATTTGTAGTTAGTAATTTTTATTTTTGGAATAAAATTAATCTATGGGTCAATCGTGTTTCAGTTAATTGCAGTTTTTTCTATTTCTCTAGTTTGAAAATTTTAATTGGGATCACACGAATATTAGAAGGTTATAAATATGTAGCCACGTGTTTGGTTGTTGTGACTGTATGTTCTGAGGAATGAAGATGGCATGTCGTAGGTACAACTAAAAAGACAAGAAAACGTAAAGTTGAGAAATGGGATTCGTGGTTGTTATATCGTTGCCCTTAATATTGTTCATCTTGATATTGGCTTTGGCATGTTACCTGTTGGGCCGGGCCAAGGGTCGACGACAACAGCCACAACAACATGGGCCACCCGCTCCTCCACCACAGGTCCAAACCAGATAGCCATTGGTCATTACTGTTAGTTACTCTGGGGTTTGTGTTTGTTCATCAACACTCAACAGTACTGTGCACCCACTTTGGATTGGAGTTTGAAAACTGTTGGGCAATTATAATTATATAAACATAGTTTTTTTTTTGTTGCTAAAATGACTATCTACATAGTTGATGAAAAACTAGTGGAATAGAATCTTACTATTCATGACTTAATTTTGAAAAAAAAAAGTTAGAGCATTGAAATTTGTTTCCCCATCAGTGGGTATGTTAGGTGATTAAATTTATGCCTTGAGGTTCACAACAAAAATTGACTTTAGAAAAAGTTGTATCAATGGTCCGTGCTTACTACTTATGATTTCTATGTTCTTTCTTCTTAGTAGTGATCTGCACAAAACAGTCTGTTTTCATGATTAGATTATAGCTACTTTCACTTCATTTTTTTCCACCCATAACGAACATGATTTTGTCACATATCCAAAGATGCGAGACACTGGCAGTAGTGATCATATCGAAACTGGGTTATTAATATTAGAACATTAGTAACCAATTAAGAATGTTATTAATATGAGAACAATAATAACCAATTAACAATGCTATTACACAACCAGCCAAAACACTAGTTTAAGCATATTTGAAATCTGGTTTAACTATATCAAAACACTGGTTTAACCATACTAAAATAACCAGCCAGCAACTAAACAGCAAAATAAACAGTAGCCGAATAATAGAAGCAAAATAAAATGAAAGAAGTTTCATGGATACTCCATGCTACTGACACTCCAAGAGAGCAAGAGATAGAAGAGAGGAAAATGTATGATATGGAATAATTGAGTGATTAATTCAGGTAATACATGCTTGATTTCTTTAAGATGATATGGAATTTAAGTTTTGTATATGAATAAATTTCCTTGAGAAAGGTGGTTCGAATTTAAGTGAAATTCTAGAGAATGTTTGTTATCTTGAAATTTTTATATCTTTCCTAAATGATAAGGATAAAAAAAAAACTCGGGTCAAAAGAAAATGTTATTTTGGAGTTTTATCGACAATTTGCTTGTGTTGGTGGAGATCCAGTATTTTCTGACTCTTTATGTAAAGAATTACAAAAAAAAAAAAAAATTCAACAAAGATGTGAATTAGGCAATTCTAATGGTATCCGTATTTTCCTCTAATGGCATCTTACTAAGCAGGGGTAATGCATCATTTCTTGCTTTAGTACCTAAAGTGAAAGTCCCTCAATCATTGGAAGAATTCCGTCCTATATCACTTATTGGGTGCATGTACAAGATTTCTTGGCAAAACTACTTGCCAATAGCCTCGAGTGATGAGCGAGATTATTGATCAAAGTCAAAGAGCTTTCCTAAAAAATCGTTATCTCATTCATAGTGTTGTCAATGAGGTTATTGATGAAGCAAAAAGGGAGAAGAAAAATTGCATATTTTTAAAGTGAATTATGAGAAGGTTTATAATTCCGTTAATTGGAATTTCTTGATTTATATGCTTCAGAGGATGGGGTTTTGTGAGAAATGGGTGGGGTGGATAAGGTGTTGTTTGGAGTCAAGTTCTATTTTGGTTTTGGTGAATGAGAGCCTTATTACGGAATTTAAACTTCAAAGAGGGTTAAGATTAGGGAATCCATTTGCTACTTTCCTCTTTAATATTGAAGCCGAGGGACTTTGTGGCATGATGAAGCAAGTCATATAGAAAAAAATTATATGCCATCTTATTTGGTGGGAAAGTTAAAGATTGAGGTAAACTTGCTCCAATTGCGGGATGACACCTTGTTTTTTTTGGGGAGGTCACCATTGAAAATGTCAGAATAATTAAAAGTATGTTGAGATGTTTTCAACTTAGGGACTCAAAAAGTAAACTTCTACAGAAGTTTCTTTAGAGCATTAGGTGTTGAGGGAAGAGTGTTAGAAGGATATGCTCAAATCATGAATTTTAGACTATTGACTTTGCCATTTATATATCTTGAGATACCTATTGGAGCTAATCCTAGGAAGGAAGAGACTTGAAAACCTATTATGGTGAAGATTGAGTTCTTGAAAGCACAAAACTTTGTCAGTTGCGGGGAGGGTATGCTTAATAAATTCAGTAATTTTCTCACTAGCTCTTTTTTATATGTCTATTTTCAAAATGCCAAGAGGAGTCATGGCTAACACAGATCGCAAAAGAATTTTCTTTTGGGGTGGGATGATCAACTCCCTTAAGGGTAAAGTGGAAAAAGATTTGTTGGCAAAAGAATCATGGTGGATTAATTGGGTGGGGGTAAGGGACTTGTCATATTTCATGAGGCGTTACTAGGAGAGTGGAGGTGAAAGGTCCCACTTATGTCCAGTTCTTTCCAAGATATGGGAAATATCTGTTCCCCCAAAGTGAAGCTCTTTATGTGGAGAGTGCTTCTTGACTGCATTCCTTCTCGGGCAAATCTTGTTGCTCGATGGGTTTTGCACTTGTCGGCATGCAAGGAACACTAGCCATGTTCTGATCATCTAATATGGTACATTTGGTGGTTAGTACTATAGCTTGGTTTTGTGTTGCTGGTCAAACTTGTGCAGAACTGCCTTACCAATGATCTATTGTAGTTGTTGGGAGGAATTAAAGCCTGGTATTTTTTGGTGATATAAGCTGGTATAGAATAGTAATATTGCTATATAGTTTAGACTACAATATTGGGGGATATACAGTACTATGTTCTTGTGTGGGGATGTCGGGTTAGATTTGGATATTTAGTATTATTGTTGCTGTCATAAATCCTTCATAACCTTAGAAACTATCCTTTTGTACCTACATGGTATCTCTGGTATCTTATTAATGATATACTTTCTTTGCCTTTAAAAAAAAAAGGCAATTCTAATAAATTATGTCTAAATGTTAAGTTTTAAGTCTATATAGCATTTTTTTTAAAGGAAGTGTATAGAATGTTAACACTATCGTAAAAAAAGGGTTTTGATTGCAGTTATATATCTTAAGGATAGTGAAAAATTGAAAAGAAAATTAAAAAAAATATAATATGATTAATATACTTTTACTGTAATTCTTATAAAACTCTTTGCTTATTAATATTTAATCCTTATAAAGTAATAGTTAGTATGACAAATTTAAATTGAATAAGTCTAAATCTTTCGGCAATATCATCTTAATCATTAAATGAAAGAATATTAATATCTTTACACTTCAAAAAAATAAATATGTATTTTTTTTTATTTTTTTATTAATTACTAAGAGTTACTTCCCTTAATTTTTAATATATATTGTTATTAATTTTCCATTCGGAAAGAAGTATTACTTGAGTTTTAAATTTTCATGCATTAACTTTTGGCCTTTTACGACGAAGGGTAGAGGGAAATAAATGGAAATATCCTTCACTAGACGGTTTCTTCCTTCGACGATATTACTCACAAGACCTGCTAATTATATGATTTGTTTTTCTCATTGAAAATATTCAAACACTCAGAATTCTATTATTGTTTTTATTTTTCGGCCGGGACCATATGTCTCCAAAATTGTTTCTGCCTTTAATAATAAGTAATGACCTTGGTCCATTCTTTTGGGTCAATAAAGGTCAGCTCTTCAACGGGTTTCTTTAATTTCTCAAAACACTGCAAACATACAAATATAGATAGCATCCAACTTTGTGTTTTCAAGTGGTATGATATATGATTTCTTTGAGGGAAGATTTTGAATTTCAACTTTGTATGAAGAAAAAAAGAGTATATTAATAGAACTAATCTCACCATGTTATAAATGTTTCTGATTTAAACAGAACATAATTGTTAATGAGAAATTCTTCTGTTTAATATTTTAAATTTTATCAGACCAATATTATATTAAAAGGGACAATTATAATACCTGATATTTCTTTCTTCATTTGGTGACTTAAGTCTTTGTGGAAATTAGTTAACTTGTGATGAAGAAATAAAAAAGCTAAGCTTTATGGAAAGCTGTGAACGGACAATAATGGCTAATGGATAATGGATTGGAGAACAAGACTAAATTAAGGAAGACTTTTCCTGTGTTTGGTTGAGCGTGAGACACATGCAATGTGTATCAACTCTAAAGCTTAAAATACATACTTTAGCGTTAAATTGAAAATTTTGCCGTAAAGATATAGATCGATGGACATGGACCATGGAAGTGGAACCAAACACATACTATAAAAAGCATCTAAATATCCATAGTATACTGGATTATTTTCAAATTTGAGAAAAACTTAAAAGTAAATTAAAAATATTTAAGAAAAAAATGAGAATTATCAAAATGCATAACTAATCAAAATATACTTAAAAAAATGAAAATATAAAAATTAAAGCTATAATTAAAAATAATTAAAAAATTGTGTTAACAACATGTTTGACCAATGCAGGAATAAATTAATCACTTATTCTTTGAAATATCTCCCAAGAAAAATTGATAAAAATAATTATTTAAAAACAATAATTAAACACATTTATTCATTAAATAAGAGTACTCTAATTAAGGATAATATATTTAAACAATTAACAAGTAAAAGTTTTTTTATGAATGCATTCATAATAGTAAATATTTTTGTTCTTGTTGTTGTACGATAATAACAACGTAATTTAAACATAGAATCTCATACAAACTGTCCAAATCTCGTAGCTTTGGGATAAGCTGATATTTAAATAGTATACTTTTTGATGATTTTTATTTATTTATTTAACGTTCTCTAATTAAAATTAAATACTACAAAATATCATGATATTGTTAAATATTTTATGTAGTAACATTTTACATACGTGGATATTTCACAACATGCATCGAGTGACTGAGTGAAGATTATAAATTACGGGTGTAGGAGTAGGAGAACATGCATAATCAATATTGCAATTTGCAAGGGGTAGGTGGAAACTACCTTGTGTATTTGTGTTGCAAGCTAAGTACAGAACATGAGAACATTGAACCCTACCACTACCAAGTTATCGCACATGTTTCTTTCCTCACCTAATATAAATTTGGACTTTTTCTTCTTCTATATATCCTCTCATTGGTTAGTGGTCAGCGTTCAAACGGGGTGGCTTTTTTTTTTTTTTTTTTCAGTCCAAGACATGATAGATTCTTATCTTGATGTCTCTTTGTTTGACGGCACGGCAGAAAATGGCGGTTATGTAAAAGACTGAGGAAAAAAAATAAAAACGAGACAAAAAATGCATGTGAACATCATTATTATTTTAATCCAGAGAATAAAAAAGTATAGATAATAGATGGATGGTTCAATTTCATTTGGGCTATAATGTGAAATATGATAATTGAACAATTTCGATCCCTTAATTTAAACTCCAATGAAATGTGTTAGTAAAAATGTCTGTGCGTGTTATAAAAAAAAAGTGATATACTTATAACAATTTATATAATATTATATTTTGTGTTTATTTTTATTTTATATTATTATTTATCATATTTCAAATTAAAATTTATTTTTCTTTTCTCTCTTTCTCTTAGTTATATATTTTGTTGTATAATTATAATTCTCTAATAAAAATTTGAATCTTAACGTCGCGATTTTAGGGAAAACATTACTAACCTGTCATCTCTAATCTTCTAGTGTCTACATGCAGGGATTTCCTATCAAAAACCATAAAAAAAAAAGTTTGTGAAGACCGCCACTAATAAAAAATAAAAAAGACAGATCATTAGAGTTCACTGGGTCGTTGGCTTGAATTCGCATGCCACACATGAGAATTCATTAGAGATCATGCATTAAAGTTTGTACTGTTCACCCACAATTTCATGGTAAGATGCAAGAAGGGTCATAGACTCATAGTGCTCCTGCTCCACCATGTGATCCATTCTTCTCTTGTCTCCTATAATTTTACCTCAATAATGTTCCCATCCTTTATTTTTAAGTTCACACTTTCTTTTTACAAAACAAGCTAGCTAGCCTTATGTTTGGACTTCTATATATTTTCTCATTTGTTCATGATTCGTGACCCATAATTAACAGGATTAATTCTAAGTACTCTTCTAAACTAGGATATACAGTATTAGTTATTTCAAACATGACAGAGACAGACCACATAAATTTTACGTGACGATACTATTATTGTAGTTGTTTAGATCGTTATAAGCTCCTAATTAGGCCAAGTATATAGGTATATTATGGGCCGGTTTTAATTAGGTCGGATTTTTAACACTTTGGCCGACCTTAAGTTAATCCTATACCAATTCAGTACAGTACGGGTGGACCTTGAATTAGGCTAACCTATGGATCAATTTTGTATCCTTCCGAAATTAAGCTAACCTATGGGTTGGTTGACTTTATACCCTTAAGTAAGTAGAACCCTAATTAATTTTTTAGCGGATAAAAGCTCAAGCATATGCGGCCATAATTCTTGGTAGTTGGAGTGACCACTTGAAAATGAAGCACTGTTATGCAGGAAAATATCTCAGAACTCCAACATCTCAGAACCGGTAAAAATCGGCTAAATTAAATCAAAACTGATGCAAAAAAACTCCCTTAAAATTGTTTTTTTAATCAAAAATACTTTTAAGATAAACAAAAATACATATTTAAATATTTTGCATGAGTATAAATTATTTTACCGATTATTATTTATCTTATAAAAATATATTTAATCATTTTATTACTTAAAATAACATATATTATTAAAAATATAAAATTAATTATTTCTGGTTCAACCATAATTTAACTATGATTATATCACAATCTTCTTTTTTTAAATAATTGTTTCTTTATGATTGTAATTAATATAAATTAAATTATATATTTTTAAATATTTAAAAAATAATTATTAGATTTTTATATCAAAATTACTTTTTTAATTCGTAACAATTTGACCCTAATATTATTAGATAAATGAATAACTATATCATTTGTAATTGATTAATTAAAATAGTTTAGAATTTTTTTTGAAAAGGGTACTTTAGACTTTTAGAGTTATTGCAAAAATAATTCTTTAATTTAATTTATTAATAACTTAATGATATTCAAGAAACCACTAAAGTCACCCTAACGGTGAAAAGTCACAGATTCTAAGCTTAGTGTAAACATTGTAAAAAAGATGATATAGGAGTAGGTGAGGTAGATCCATATATGAACTATTTTTCTCTCACCTAGAATTCAAAAATATTTTTTCCCTTTATCAAAAATTACACAGGGACATAAGCCTGAATAATCTATGATAACAACGATTTATCCCAAACTTTTGTTAGTTTAAAAGTAAAATTCGTCTAAACTAACATATGACGACTGTCTGCTTTTGAAACATGAGTGTTTTAAATAATATGAATGTTTAAAACACCATTTCATTTACGACAGCCCAGAAATCAATAATATATGATATTCAAACTTAGAAATCAATAATCTTAGAAGTTGAAGAATAAAAATTGATATATAAGAAGGCTCATCCATAATTACTCATTACTAACAAATTTGTTTACATTGAAAATTCTATAAATTTAACACATTAATTTTTTAAAGAAAAGGAATATAATTTTTAAAATAGAAAAATAATAATCATAATTCAAAATGTTATTTCCTCGATTAATTATTTATCAACCCCTTCAGTATTAAAATTTGGAGACAATATAAAATTATTTTAAATCTTTACTTTCATTTGAATATAGGAGGAGGAACACTACCAAAAAGCTAGCATTAAAAACCACAAGGAAACACGATAGAGATTATATCCACTAAAATAGCATTACATAAAAAAGTCAGAGACAAAATGAAAAACTCGTAATTGACCATTCAAGACTAAACCATGATTAGCCAGAAATGCTACTTGATTACCTTCTCTCAAGATATGTGACCATATGAAAACACCACCATTATATTGAGGCCAAACTCCTTAATGCACTGCACAATTTTGAAGCAAGGGTGAGAAGGCAGCTTCATCCATTATTCAACAGATTAATTGAAATTGTGAATCCGATTCAACAACAAATTCCTTAAATCCACGACAACATGCTACACGAATGGCATATAAAATGGCCCGCAATTCCACAGCCAAAACTGAGCATCTCCTATATCTGCAGCATAGGAAAAAAGCACAGATCCACTGTGATTTCGAAGGGCACCTCCACTATGATTCCTTAAAGCCACGATCTCATATATATTTCATAACCCGTTGTTTTTTTTTTTTTGGTAGAGATTTCATAACCTGTTGTAAGTATATGGCTATCAACCAATCTGGTTTCTTGTGCCTGTCTTGGTGTCATTAATTTAATGTAAAAATTCACTCGCTTTTAAAAAAATAAAAAATAAAAATCTCATTCAATCTCATCCCACGTGCTTAGACTGGATATTGTTTTTATTAGAAATATAGAGCAAATTAAAGTTATCTTATAAGAAAGACAAATCTTTAAAAAAAATATCATATAAACAATAGTCTATGCATATCATTATCACCAAAACAAAAAGCTTATACGTACTATCTTATTATCTGTTATATATGTTACCAAGATGGAATAGAACAATTATACTATATATATATATATATATATATATATATATATATATATATATATATATATATATATATATATATATATATATTACTAACAAACTTAGAGCATGAAAGTTGCACAGCTATTACATGGGTTATTTAATAATAAAATATTATTTTAGTTTTCATAGAGAAATTTTTATATAGATAACTATTTATTTTAGTTGTTTAGCATTTGTACTAAATATAGGAAAGTAGATATTGAATATTGAAAAGAGAACTCGAATATTTATGAGTTAAATAATTTGTCAATGGAAAATTTCATTGAAAAAATACTCATGGCAACACTCATTTACCTACTCAATCAACTGATCTTTTAATATATTAGAATATTTATGACTTAAGCAATTTATTAATAGAAAATCTTATTGGAAAAAGATATTCATGATAATACTTATACATCATATTTAATCAATTAAACTAATATTTTTTATATATCTTATTTAATTCGATTTGTACTTAATTAATGAGATCGCAAGATATAATTGAAATGTATGTGTGAGTATTGTAAATTTCTTATTATTATGTTTAATTTTGAAAGATAAAAAAATATAAATAGATTGGGGATGAAAGCTTAGCGTGAGTGATGTGAGGACCAAATACAATTAAAAAAAAAATCATTTTTGACCAGACCATTTTAAAGTAAACGATTACTAGTGTCCATGCATGCAAGGTAAGGACCAGACGTAAGTGTTTCCATGCCAAATTGCAATTTCCTACACCAACTATCAGGTTTTGTTTGGTCCACTCCGTTGGGCGCCACCCCAACCCATCTACCAAGAAACTCCAATACACGTGGTGCAATCAGCGAGAAGTAGCAATCCGATGGTCATAGTTAAATTTCAACAAACCTTATTGAGCTACCTACCAAAATATCATTGCATGAGATGTATATAAATACCCAACCAAACTTGTTTCTCCTCAGGAAATCCACAAGCTAATTAACTCTCTCTCTCTTTCTCCAAAACTTAGCTCTGTTTTTAATTATTCCTTGCATTCTCTTGTATTAAGATGGAAGCGACTACCATCACCAATGGGAGCCAAAACGGTTCGTTTTGCTTGTCCACTACCAAGGGAAGTAGTGATCCGTTAAACTGGGGAGCGGCGGCGGAGGCGATGAAGGGGAGCCACCTGGACGAGGTGAAGCGCATGGTGGCCGAGTACCGCAAGCCGGTGGTCAGGCTCGGCGGAGAGACGCTCACCATCGCTCAGGTGGCCGCCGTGGCCGGACACGACCGAGGTGTGGCGGTGGAGCTCTCAGAGTCAGCGAGAGAAGGAGTGAAAGCGAGCAGTGAGTGGGTGATGAACAGCATGAACAACGGCACTGACAGTTACGGCGTCACCACCGGCTTCGGTGCCACGTCACACCGCCGAACCAAACAAGGTGGTGCTCTGCAGAAAGAACTCATCAGGTACTAACCATATTCGTATCAGTCGTATGCAGTTGCTAGGTTTCCTTCTTTTCAATTTTTAATGTGTCACATAATGAATAATTACCACCACCTAATCATGTTTATACAACTTCATTACACGTCTATTCAAAGACTTGCATGATTAAGATCCTCCTTTCAGCAATTGTCACCTGAATAAATTCCTTAGTTATGTCAATTTTATGTCAATTTAATACAAGAAAAAAATAACGTGATGAAATAATTTACAAGTATTTTTTTTAAGTTCTTATTAAAATTTATGACCAAATATTAGGGAGGCGGATTTTACGGTTTTTTTCCAATAATTTATATTTTTTTATATTGTATGAAAAATTTTAAATTAAAATAAAGCATAAAAGTGTTGAATCCATATCAAATTTTAAAACTTTTCACTCATTTCTTTACTACTTTTCATGCACCCAAACATTATCTTACAAAACTCCTTACCTAACTAACTAAACTGAGATTGGAAAGTGGTAATCGCACAGTATTGATTTATATTTAGAAAGGAAAAATACAACTATTTTTTTTATCAATGTTATTAGTGTAAAATCTTTTGTTATTGTGACATTTAATTTGTCTTTTATATAAACATATAAACTTAAATATATTTTTATACCTGTAATATAATTTTATTTTAATTTTATTTCCTGAAATATTATTAGGTTTCATTTTAGTATCCATTATCAATTAAGATTCGTTAACTAATGAATTGTAAATATAATTTTAGTTATAATTTTAAAATAATTGAATTCATTTTTATTTAGTGTTTTATAATAATCATTGCAAATATATATGCAACTTTCTTTCACCAACATCGATTTAGCTTACCGTTAAATTTAAAGAATTTTTTTTTACTAATGATTCATTTATTCTTCTTCAGATTCTTAAACGCTGGAATATTTGGAAATGGAACTGAGTCAAGTCATACCCTGCCACACACGGCAACCAGAGCAGCCATGTTAGTGAGAATCAACACTCTTCTCCAGGGGTACTCAGGCATTAGATTTGAAATCTTAGAAGCCATCACCAAGCTCCTCAACAACAACGTTACCCCATGTTTGCCACTTCGTGGTACAATCACAGCTTCTGGAGATCTTGTTCCACTTTCTTACATTGCTGGTTTGATAACTGGTAGACCCAACTCCAAAGCTGTTGGACCTTCTGGAGAAGTACTTAATGCTAAGGAAGCTTTTGAATTGGCTAGCATCAATTCTGAGTTCTTTGAATTGCAACCCAAGGAAGGTCTTGCCCTTGTTAATGGCACTGCTGTTGGTTCTGGATTAGCTTCTATGGTACTCTTTGAGGCTAATATACTAGCTGTGTTGTCTGAAGTTCTATCAGCTATTTTTGCTGAAGTGATGCAGGGGAAACCTGAATTTACTGACCATTTGACACACAAGTTAAAGCATCATCCTGGTCAAATTGAGGCTGCTGCTATTATGGAGCATATCTTGGATGGAAGTTCCTACATGAAAGCTGCTAAGAAGTTGCATGAGATTGATCCCTTGCAAAAGCCAAAACAAGATAGATATGCCCTTAGAACTTCACCACAGTGGCTTGGTCCTCTTATTGAAGTGATTCGTTTCTCAACCAAGTCGATTGAGAGAGAGATCAACTCTGTGAATGACAACCCTTTGATCGATGTTTCAAGGAACAAGGCATTGCATGGTGGCAATTTCCAAGGAACCCCTATTGGAGTCTCTATGGACAACACACGTCTGGCTCTTGCATCTATTGGCAAACTCATGTTTGCTCAATTCTCTGAGCTTGTCAATGATTTTTACAACAATGGGTTGCCTTCAAATCTCACTGCTAGCAGAAATCCTAGCCTGGACTATGGTTTCAAGGGAGCTGAAATTGCCATGGCTTCTTACTGCTCCGAACTCCAATATCTTGCAAATCCAGTAACAACCCATGTCCAAAGTGCCGAGCAACACAACCAGGATGTGAACTCTTTGGGGTTGATTTCATCTAGAAAGACAAATGAAGCCATCGAGATCCTTAAGCTCATGTCTTCCACATTCTTGATTGCACTTTGCCAAGCAATTGACTTGAGGCATTTGGAGGAGAATTTGAAAAACTCGGTCAAGAACACTGTGAGCCAAGTTTCCAAAAGGATTCTTATCACTGGTGTCAATGGAGAACTCCATCCTTCAAGATTTTGTGAGAAGGATCTGCTAAAAGTGGTTGATAGGGAGTACATATTTTCCTACATTGATGACCCCTGCAGTGCTACATACCCATTGATGCAAAAACTTAGGCAAGTGCTTGTAGATCATGCATTGGTAAATGCAGAGACCGAGAAGGATGTGAACTCGTCCATCTTTCAAAAGATAGCAATCTTTGAGGAGGAGTTGAAGAATCTCTTGCCAAAAGAGGTTGAAAGTGTAAGGGCTGCTTATGAGAGTGGCAAAGCTGCAATTCCAAACAAGATCCAAGAATGCAGATCTTACCCACTGTACAAGTTTGTGAGAGAGGAATTAGGGACTGGGTTGCTAACCGGAGAAAAGGTGAGGTCACCAGGTGAAGAGTTTGACAAATTATTCACAGCAATGTGCCAAGGAAAAATTATTGATCCTCTTATGGAGTGCCTTGGGGAGTGGAATGGAGCTCCTCTTCCAATCTCTTAATTTTACTATAGCTTTTACAAATATTTTATTTGTACCTATGCAAGTGCAACCATAATCATTTGCTTTGCCAATCCTTTAACAAACGTTCCTTCAATGTCAAATAGGACCTTGTAATTTAATATTTTAATGAAATTTCAGTTGTTTCAGAAGCTTTGCTTCTATTATATACTAAGTCTCATTTTTTCACACTCAGTTTTTAGCATCTTTCTCTCTGTCTCTCCTGTTTTAGCCATAACTATGTTCTATATACGAGTAATTTCATATTGTAATTTTAATGGAATTTGTAATTTTAATTTTTTAATGGAATTTCATATTGACATGTTCTATATACGAGTGTAGTGTCACGAAGCATAATGCTTATGTTTCATGTTGTTTATGTTTGTTATGCATGTTATTCACATACACACATTAAGTTGCAAATTTTTGTTGTTGACAACTAGTTTTGAAAATGCAAATATATTTTCATAAACAAATTAATCATGAGTTTTAATTAAAATAAAGTAAATTTTCATAAACATAACTAATGCGATCAATTCTCTGCTTAGTTTACAACTATATATCATTGTCCTTTTAATATCATTCATCAGGAGACAATAAGTTGGATGTAAGGCAGAGACGAAACGGATCTAGAAAGGGACATACAGAAGTCCGAACTCTCTTTCTTTAGAACTTTTTATGTATATACGTATATATTTTTAAATTAATGTATAAAATTAATTTTGTATGCTGTTATTATAATAATGGTTTAGATTAATTAATGCAAAATTGTGTAAAATTAGTTGTATTTATTAATTTTTTAAAATATTTAAAGTGATAATTAGTGTAAAATTATATAAAACTAATTGTGTGTTTATTGTTATAACAAATATTTCTTTTTTCTTAAATTTGTTATTTTTCTTTTTTCTTAAGCCTAGAAGAAAATTCTTCTATTTTGAATCATCATAATATCTATACCTAGTTGTCCTCTTTCAATAGAGGCTATAGTAATTTCTCTTAAAATTTTCAATCAAATCAAGGAGACAATATACTTCAACATTGTTAAATATTGTTTGTCCTAAGAAATTATTTTAATTTAAATGTAAAATAAAAAAATTTCTTAATAAGAAATTAAGTTTTACTTCCATCTTATTTTTGTTTTTCTTTTTCTTTGTATCCTTACTATTCTTTTCAGTATATGATCTACATAATTGTTTTCATTATCATTTAATATAAAAATAATTTCAATTTTATGTGTAAAAATAATAATTTTAAAAAAATATTATTTATTAAAAGTTAGAAATTCAAACAATTATAAAGAAAAAAAAAATTCAATCCCACCTTACAAGGTTTCAGAATCCATGATGGAAGGTTATGTTTACATTTTCTTTAAGAATACAAATGCGCGGCGTATCATCTATCAATTACAATTTTCTCATTATTTTAATTTAAATGTAAAAATAATTGTCATGCAGGTTAATTTAATGACCCTTCCTCAACTTTTTACATTAGTCATGTTGATAACTAATTAAAAAAATATGTTTAGATCAGTTACTAACAAAACCAATCTAAAAAACCTTTTTTTTTACATTGATTCAATATTCAATTTAAATAGTTTTCACATTCTATATCACCTAAATCTGTAACATATTTTTAACAGATGAAAAATGTTATTTTAACCTAGTTAGAAAGTCCAAATTAAGTGTAAATATTCTATAAATTTGTTTATGTTTTAATTATTAATGATTTTAAATCATTTAAAGAAAAAAATATAATTTACAGATTTTAATTCATAAAAAATCATAAAAATAATCGTTAGTCATTTTCTTTATTATTATTTTTTATAGATAATTATATGTTAGTATTGTACTTTAAGATATTATTTTTTATAACATAAGCTCTTATGGATGATTTAATAACATTTTTTATTGATTAACTATTTAATTAATTAATTGTATTTGTATAATATAAAATGGTCCTTCTCAATGCCTTAAATAAAAACATTTGCTAATTATTGATAGTTGATAGGAAATAACACATATCAGACTCAGGACCTTGGTTTTTTGTTTGTTTTTGTTTGTTTTTTATTATTTATGCCAGGACCTTGGCTTGAACCTTCTCATGAATAAAGAGACAATTTAATTTTAGTGTTTTTTTTCTTTCTTGAAACCTTGATTATAACTGTAGGAGCATATAAAGAGTATTGTAAGGATAGGCAAATATCCACTCAATGGGATTAATCTAAAATTGGAGATCAATGTGCAAAATTATAGTACCCACCCTATATTTTATATCCACACATACACATTATTATTTAATCAACTTTAAGTTTTTAAATATTATATATATATTTTGACCATAATTTAAGAATCATTATATTACTAATTAGTGTTTTATTATGTTAGATGATTTTTAAGAATGAGTTTTCATTTCAGTTATAATAAATTTTTAATTAATGTTTTTATTAGGGTTTATCATTTCTTTAGTTTTTTAACATTTTAGAAATTTACATTTAAGTAATAAAAAGATAGTAAATCTTTCTATTAATTTATTCATTTTACATTTAAGTAAAGTGTGAGTGACAACCAGTGTTGACATGAGTATATAATTGATAGGTTTAATTAGTTCTTTCATTTATTTTTTATGTTTAATTTGATCCTTTTATTATTTAAATGTTCAATTAAGTCATGTATTTTCTAAACAATAGTTCAATTAGGTATCTTATTTCTTAAAATGAATTCAATTGGGTCCCATTTAAAACTAATTTTAGGCCTGTTTTTTTAATTTTTTGGGACCAGATAAAATAAAAATGAAACAAATTAAATTTTATTTTAAAAAATAAAAGACATAATTGAACATTTTAAAAATAAAGAACCTAATTAAAACATTTTAAAAACATAATACCTAATTAAACCTTTAAATAATAAGTAAAAGGAAAAAAAAGTAATTAAATTAAATTGATATTCGTGCAGTTATAATAATAGGTCTGAATATTTTGTTCACCTAATATAAAATTGAACATTTTCTTGTTCTGTTCTATTCTCTCATTAGATCAGTTGTCTGGTCACCCATCAAACGTTGTTTTTTTTTTTTTCTTTTTCGTTTCTTTTACTGATAGGTACTTATCTTAAAGTCCGGGGGAACAATTAAACAAGAGAAAAAGAGATGCATATGATGATTTTTTTAAAAGAGTAAATTGTAAAGACCTAAAAAAATAAGTGTAAATTATAATGATATTTTTCTGAAGTTTTTCTTTAGATTATACATAATCTCTTGTTTTTTTAACGTTAACAGCACTTCTTATAAAAATATATGATGTCATGTTTTTTTTATAAAAATAATTAAAGATATTAGTGTAATACATAAAGAATAATGTTTTTCAAACAATTAAAAGAATTAGTATAAAGATAAAAAAAAAATATCCAGAAAAAAATTGCCAAATCTTGAAAAATATCAGTATAATTTACTCCTTCTAATAGTGAGCCTCACAAAATGTAAATAATAGATTGATTTCAATTTCATTTGGGCTATACGTGTAAAATGATAAGTGAAGAATTTTAATCCCTCAATTTAAACTCCAATGCAAATAAATATGTGTTAAAATGCTCCGTGTTAATGTACCCAAAAAAATGTTATATTATTCATATAATAATTTATACAACAATTTACTATAAAAAAAAAATTCTTCACATAATTCATTACTTTTCATACTTCTTTATCCTCTTTTTCTCTATCTTTATTGTTGAAATTCTAAATTTATTACTTCATATAACGACATTATTTTTCTCTCTGTTTTAATTCTTTAAAATAACAGCATTAAAACTTTGAATCTCACCGTCGTTATTATAAAAAAAAAATTTCTTAACTAAAATGTTATTATTTATTGATGGAGTCTAACTCAATTAATTAATTGAGATGTATAAATTATTATACCCGTCTTCTGTAGTTGTTTTTATTGCTAGGAAGAGAGAGAAAAATCTATAATATTCAGTCCTTACAGTGTGTTTTTTTACACAATAGTTCCTACAGTTATTTCCTGTCAAAAACATATAAAGTTTGTGCAAACTGCCACTTATAAATAAAAAGACATATCATTAGAGTCCTCTTGGTCGCCACACATCAGACCAAAAGTTGTACTGCTCGCTCCACCATGTGATCCATACTTCTTGTCTCATGATATTAACTCAAAAACGTTCCCAGCTTTTATTTTTAAGTACACAATTCTTTATACAAAACAAGCTTTGTATTTGGGCTTCTATATATTTTCTCATTTCTTCATGATTCGTCACCCATAATTAATAGGATTAATTCTAAGTGTACTCCTAAACTAGGATATGTGTTAACTATTTTCAAACATGACAGGCTATATGATTTTTACATGAAGATATTATTATTATTATTATTATTATTATTATTATTTAAAGGATTTTTTTTTTTGTGAATGTATTTTAAAGGATGGGGTGCTGTCATAAAAATGAATTTTATATATTTAAATAAACTATAATGTAAAATGTAAAATTACTTGAACTGAAAAAATTGTTACTCATTATATAATTATATATATTTTCTTCAAGTCCACTTAGGGATAAAATAATTAAAACTTAAATTTTAAGCCTACCAATAAAAAATAATATGTTGTTAAATTTTTATAAAGCAAAAAAAAATCATATATATTAAAAAAATCATATATATTTACAAACAAATTAAGTAAACAAAATTTGGTCTGGTCTCATCCTGCTTTCAAGCTCTTCCCGCCCCCTTTCTTTGTTTGGTTTTTGTGATTTCCATAAATACCTTTGATAGAAATGTGATAGGTTTTCATTATTTGTAATAGGGGTGCAGACAAAATATGCAAAGAAAACATAATTTTATTGTGCATTGATCAACAAAGTCACATTTCCTTTATGTATTGGATTTGCACCTCCCAAATTGGAATGTGTCTTCATTTTGTTCAATGAAAACACATTTATGATGTGTTAAATTTTTATTAAAAAAATTGTAATTAATTTTAGATATAAGTTACTTTTATAATAATAATAATAATCAAATTAATGGTTGCATAAATTATGTTTTTAAATTAAAATTAATATTAAATTAATTAAGATACAATTCACCCATTCTAATAACAGTTTAATTAAGTATCATACAAATTATATTTTTTAATTGAGTTTGAATAAATATTGATAAAAGTTACCGTTTATAATTGTAACTAAATTAATTATTATAAAAAAATACATTTTGCAATAACAATTGAATTAAGAGTTTAACCTCAATTGATCTCATTTATATAATTTAGGATTGATGTTGAGATAAGGTTTTGTTGTATGCACATTAGTAATAATAATATATTTAGTAGGAGAATTTTTGTTCATTTTTTATCATGTCTAAAATATCTTGAATTAATGTCAGTCACATATTGTAAATGAAATTACTTTCTGATCTATTAGGTTAGAAGACAACAATGATTTATCATGTTAATATTGTACAAACTAATATATGTATATTGCTATCAATTAATTAAGTAATTTACATAAATTATTATAATTTTTTAATACGTGGGTGTGATTTTGATGGATTTTTTTTTTTTTGGGCTACCAACCAATCTAGCACTTCTTGTGCTTGCCTTGGTTTCATTTAATAAAAGTCCCATTCCTTGTCATTTTAAAAAAATCTCATTCAATCTCACCCCACGTGCTTGGACCTGATATTGTCTTTTAGAAATATAGAGCAAAGTTACCCTATATACAAGTAATCTTCAAAAGAAAAGAAAAGAAAATGATATAAACAAGTCTACACTTATCACCAAAACAAAAAGCTCGTACTATATACTATCTTATACATTTGACCAAATACTATGTAATATGGAATATAATAAATTATACTATATCATGATCATCAATGACGTTACGTCTAATAAAATGTAACTTGATGAATTGAGGTTCAAATTTTTGTTAGAAATGATATGTATATTCAGTGTTGAAGAGTACCTAAAATATAAATGTATGTAATAGAATTTCTTTGAGAGAGAAAAAAAAAAAGAAAGAATAATCGTAGTGTTTTCTAATTTAATTTGGTTTGGTGTGGCAACTAGGAGGGAAAAGAGAAGATTAGTAATGGGATAAATTTAAAAATGATTAGTGACCAGACCATTTTGAAGTAAAGGATGAGTATACTGTATACTATACATGTTATGTATGTGTATGTGAAGAACATGCAAGCTTGACCAAGAGTTTCCAGTTTCCACGTCTACTTCCTCAGTCCTCACCAACCCACCTCCTTCTCATCTTTTGTTTGGTCCACTCCGTTGGGCGCCACCCCACCCAGCTACCAAGAAACTCCAATGTTGTCTTCCACGTGGCAAAATCTCACCACCCCAATCCCGAGTGCCAATCCTACGGCCCAAGTTATTTTTCAACAAACCTCATTTTCCTCTTAATTGACTAATTCATCATTACTCATTTTTATAAACAAAATATCAATATAAATATGTTTTAAATTAATTTATCAGCATAAATTTATTTTGACTTACCTATTTGACTAATAAATTTAAGAAAAATATGATACACCCTTAAATTTATTGATTAAATAGGTAATTTTGGCTGATATATGATAAAATCAAATCCATATCAATAAATTATTTTAAAAAATATCTATATTAATATTTTATTTATAAAAGTGCTCGGACAATGAGCCCTCCCTATCTACAAACGAAACACACAAACCTGACCTCTATATAAATGCCCAACCAAACTTGTTTCTCCTCAGGAAATCCACAAGACTAATTCACTTTCTCTCTCACAGATTTCCTCTCTCTACAAAACTTAGTTCCCTTTTTAATTACTCTTTGCATTCTCTCTGTATTAAGATGGAAGCAACTAATGGCCACCAAAACGGTTCGTTTTGCTTGTCCACTACTAAGGGAAGTAGTGATCCGTTGAACTGGGGAGCGGCGGCGGAGGCGATGAAGGGGAGCCACCTGGACGAGGTGAAGCGCATGGTGGCCGAGTACCGCAAGCCGGTGGTCCGGCTCGGGGGAGAGACGCTCACCATCGCTCAGGTGGCCGCCGTGGCCGGACACGACCACGGCGTGGTGGTGGAGCTCTCAGAGTCAGCGAGAGAAGGAGTAAAGGCGAGCAGTGAGTGGGTGATGAACAGCATGAACAACGGCACTGACAGTTACGGCGTCACCACCGGCTTCGGTGCCACGTCACACCGCCGAACCAAACAAGGTGGTGCTCTGCAGAAGGAACTCATCAGGTAACTAACTAACTAACTCTACTCTACTACACTTTACACACTTCGTATTCGTATGTAGTATTTGCTACGTACACGTACGGCTTTCGTAGGTTTCCATATTCATATGTCGGGTGCTGCTTAGTTGCTATCTTGCTGGGTACGGTACGGGTTACCTAAATTTAACCACATCATAAATTACTACTCCTACCACCTAATCATGCTTTTCCACAAGCTCAATTGTTGTTACCTTACATATACATATATATATATATATATATATATATATATATATATATATATGTATGTATTTTATTTTCTTAAAATTGATATTAATTTTTTTGTCACTTTGATATTTGTGAGAAAGAAAAAAAATATTTTTTATCACTAAATTTCATCACTAATTTATTTTTGTTGTGTGTATGAAAATTAGGAGAGATGGATAAATTTTACTTCGATAATTAATATTTCAAATGGAATTGATTTTATTCCTAATTATTGGCCAAAGATACCTTGATAAACGACAAAAAAATATTTGTCAATAATTGAATTTTTATTTTTTCGTTGAATTGTCTTATTTTGTATTTAAAATAACTTATAACCAATTATTTTTATTAAATAACTAAACAAATCCAAACGTACTTCTTGGAATAATAATGAAACACTAAAGTTAACTCATGCTTTTTTTTCTTCATACATGACCAATAAATAACTAGTATTATATCAATAAACATTTTTTTTAAAACGTGTTTTTATGATTAATTATTATACCATCATTTTTTACATTATTAGTTTATAAAAATTAAATATATGAAACGGTCGAGGGGACTGAGTTAACACTCCCGAAAAACAATCATATTTTTCGCAAATGCGAGTTTGAGGTCAAAATAGTAACTAAACGTACATACAAACATTCATATTTTATTAGCATCTTACGGGTTTAGGAGTTAGGATAATTGTGACAATAATAATAATTTAAACTAGAAGAAGGGTTGGTGTGCCTGCATGCTTCTGCATATCATCCCACCTACTACTCACCATGTTTGACTTAAGTTCTTCCTAGAGATGTCATGTTTTATTTTATTTTAAGTTGGACGGCTCTTACGAAATTCCTTAGCTAACTAAACTGAGTTTGGCAAGTGGTTATCACACAATATAGATTTTTATATCAATTTTATTAGTGTAAACCTTTTTGCTATTGTTACATTATTAAGTGATAACCAAAAAACCTTTATACTAAAAGCATATTATTAAAATTAAATATTTTTATATACCACAAAAATTATTTAAAAGTATAAATTCTTACATTCTGACTTTTCTAGTTCTGAATTCTCAATTAACTGAATTTACATGTATTTCAGCTCAGTATGAATGTTTTTTATAATAATTATTACAAACACATGCAACATGCTTCCTTCAAGATGGACATAGTTTACCATTAAATTTAAACAAAAATTCCTAATCATGATTTTTATTCTTCTTCAGATTCTTAAACGCTGGAATATTTGGAAATGGAACTGAATCAAGCCATACCCTGCCACACACTGCAACCAGAGCAGCCATGTTAGTGAGAATCAACACTCTTCTCCAGGGGTACTCAGGCATTAGATTTGAAATCTTAGAAGCCATCACCAAGCTCCTCAACAACAACGTTACCCCATGTTTGCCACTTCGTGGTACAATCACAGCTTCTGGAGATCTTGTTCCACTTTCTTACATTGCTGGTTTGCTAACTGGTAGACCCAACTCCAAAGCTGTTGGACCTTCTGGAGAAGTACTTAATGCTAAGGAAGCTTTTGAATTGGCTAGCATCAATTCTGAGTTCTTTGAATTGCAACCCAAGGAAGGTCTTGCCCTTGTTAATGGCACTGCTGTTGGTTCTGGATTAGCTTCTATGGTACTCTTTGAGGCTAATATACTAGCTGTGTTGTCTGAAGTTCTATCAGCTATTTTTGCTGAAGTGATGCAGGGGAAACCTGAATTTACTGACCATTTGACACACAAGTTAAAGCATCATCCTGGTCAAATTGAGGCTGCTGCTATTATGGAGCATATCTTGGATGGAAGTTCCTACATGAAAGCTGCTAAGAAGTTGCATGAGATTGATCCCTTGCAAAAGCCAAAACAAGATAGATATGCCCTTAGAACTTCACCACAGTGGCTTGGTCCTCTTATTGAAGTGATTCGTTTCTCAACCAAGTCGATTGAGAGAGAGATCAACTCTGTGAATGACAACCCTTTGATCGATGTTTCAAGGAACAAGGCATTGCATGGTGGCAATTTCCAAGGAACCCCTATTGGAGTCTCTATGGACAACACACGTCTGGCTCTTGCATCTATTGGCAAACTCATGTTTGCTCAATTCTCTGAGCTTGTCAATGATTTTTACAACAATGGGTTGCCTTCAAATCTCACTGCTAGCAGAAATCCTAGCCTGGACTATGGTTTCAAGGGAGCTGAAATTGCCATGGCTTCTTACTGCTCCGAACTCCAATATCTTGCAAATCCAGTAACAACCCATGTCCAAAGTGCCGAGCAACACAACCAGGATGTGAACTCTTTGGGGTTGATTTCATCTAGAAAGACAAATGAAGCCATCGAGATCCTTAAGCTCATGTCTTCCACATTCTTGATTGCACTTTGCCAAGCAATTGACTTGAGGCATTTGGAGGAGAATTTGAAAAAACTCGGTCAAGAACACTGTGAGCCAAGTTTCCAAAAGGATTCTTATCACTGGTGTCAATGGAGAACTCCATCCTTCAAGATTTTGTGAGAAGGATCTGCTAAAAGTGGTTGATAGGGAGTACATATTTTCCTACATTGATGACCCCTGCAGTGCTACATACCCATTGATGCAAAAACTTAGGCAAGTGCTTGTAGATCATGCATTGGTAAATGCAGAGACCGAGAAGGATGTGAACTCGTCCATCTTTCAAAAGATAGCAATCTTTGAGGAGGAGTTGAAGAATCTCTTGCCAAAAGAGGTTGAAAGTGTAAGGGCTGCTTATGAGAGTGGCAAAGCTGCAATTCCAAACAAGATCCAAGAATGCAGATCTTACCCACTGTACAAGTTTGTGAGAGAGGAATTAGGGACTGGGTTGCTAACCGGAGAAAAGGTGAGGTCACCAGGTGAAGAGTTTGACAAATTATTCACAGCAATGTGCCAAGGAAAAATTATTGATCCTCTTATGGAGTGCCTTGGGGAGTGGAATGGAGCTCCTCTTCCAATCTCTTAATTTTACTATAGCTTTTACAAATATTTTATTTGTACCTGTGCAAGTGCAACCATAATCATTTGCTTTGCCAATCCTTTAACAAATGTTCCTTCAATGTCAAATAGGACCTTGTAATTTAATATTTTAATGAAATTTCAGTTGTTTCAGAAGCTTTGCTTCTATTATATACTAAGTCTCATTTTTTCACACTCAATTTTTAGCATCTTTCTCTCTGTCTCTCCTGTTTTAGCCATCACATTTATTACTTACTTTCTTATATATCTCCCATCTGTCCATTATTCATGCTTTTGATGTAAATGATGTTTTCTGGAAAATAAGTTCTCTAATTTCTCTCATATGGGTTTTGGTTGATGTCCCTGTGGT
Source organism: Glycine latifolia (assembly GCA_013407115.1). Classification (NCBI taxonomy): domain Eukaryota; kingdom Viridiplantae; phylum Streptophyta; class Magnoliopsida; order Fabales; family Fabaceae; genus Glycine; species Glycine latifolia. The sequence goes on from CM023943.1 coordinate 27,356,853, forward strand.
GTTGCTTTCTCTCTTTTTATCTTCTTTTCTAATGAACTAAGATGTGCTGCAAATGATGGCTAGTGTCTTGGGTGCCAACTTCATTGGGATCCTTGATGTTATTGTTATGCTTTTGTACATTTTTTGGTTAAATTAGTTTTTTAGTTCTCTAATTTATTTTTTAAATTTAATTTGATCTTTTAATTTTTTTTCTTCAATTTGATTCACTAATTTTTTAAATCGATTCAATTTGGTCGTTCGATTGAAATTATAAGAAATCATATTTTGTGCCAGTTCAAAACCATCACTAAGTGATTTTAAATCCTTACAAAATAAATATTTTTTAAAAAAATGAATCGATTTTAAAAAATTAGTGAATCAAAGAGATGTTTTCTGGAAAATCCTTTTCAATCTCCAAGCAAGTAGGTGGTGGTATGAGTGTTATGATTGGATCAATGTTTCAGGGTATACTAATAAAGTGAGAAATGGAAGCTAGTCTGGTGTTTGGTGACATGGTGTCTATGGAAACAGAGAAATGAGTGAGTGTTCAGACTTCAGAGGAGGTATCCTTTTGTTTAGTGAATTTATCTATCTTTGCTGATGATTAAAAAAAGTAGGTGATGGTAAAATCAATTATTTTAATACCTAGATTTTAGTTTTGGACCACTAACCTCTAACACAATCAATTTAATTTCAAAGTTTGTTACATGTTATTCTCTGCCAACGAGCTATCAATAAAATATGCATATCTTGATATGGTAAATAAAGTTATCCACATATCATTCCAGATTGTAGTTTTCGACTACTAATAAACCTCAAACACAATCAATTTAATTTCAAAGTTTGTTAGATGTTATTCTCCCAAAGAGCTATCACCAAAATATGCATACCTTGATATGGTAAATAGTTATCCACATATTATATTCTAAGGCAAAACATCTGATACATTGACTTGCATTAGTGGAATCACTACAATCTTGAATTACCCGTCTACCTTAAAAAAAAAAAAAAAAACTTTTGTTTTTTGATAGAAAAATTAGAGTAGTTAGTAATCGGATGATACACATGGGAGTTACATGCGGTGCAACTATAAGTCATGGGATGCACAAGATGACACGAGATATCGAATAATGAAAAAAGAAAGTCACAAATAAAAATATATATTAAAATATATTATTTCTTTTCTTTTTTATAAAAATGCATTTGCAAATTAAGCATCGGTGTCACTTGGGTTTGACAAAATTAACTAAAAAATTAGCTGGAAAACTAATTAGTAGTTGGAAACTTTTTAAGTTAGCTTATTTTATTAAATCATAAATATTTGATAAAATCAATTATTGAATTAATTAGAAAATGAAAAAAAAAAGACAGATATATTTAAAAAGGAAATTGAATAAATATTTTAAGAATAAAAAGGAAATAAAATATAAAAAAACTAAATTTTAGAAATGTTACTAACAGAAAAAAAATGTTAAAAGTTACTTAAAAAAATTTATTTATCAATCCGTCAAACAAACTTTTTAACTAATAAAAAAATAAAAAATTAATTGAAATGACCTGTTAAAAATAACTTAAAAATATAAAAAATATATATAAAAAGTTATAAACTAGTATTTTTAAAAAAATTACTTTTAAGTATCATTTTTTGAAATGTTATAAAAAAATGTTAAAATTATTTTAAAAACTTATTTATTAAATGCTCAAATAAAATTTTCAGTTAGTAAAAAACAAAAAATTAATTAAAATGGCTTGTGAAACATAAATAATAAATAATATTAAAGAACAATATCTTATATGAAATTTCACCCAGCCACATGTCTGTATTTCATTGATCTACACTATAAAAAACTTGCACACTAAAAATGGTTAAAAGTCATCCGTAATGATACGGAGTGATAAAACGTCATTGATGATAATTAGTTTTAAATCAATGACTAAATTTAGATAAAAAAATAATAAGTGCATTAAAAAAATAGTGTTCAAAGTAAAAAATAAGAGACATTCATGGGCAACTCTATTACCCATTCTTCTGATAAAAGTGAGTGAGATATATTGAATTCCCCTAAACCATTTGAGAAAAACTCATACGTTGTCTTTCAAAGAGTCACTTATTGCGTGCAAACCAAATGGCCAAAATTAAATTTGATATATCAGCCAACACATGTGCATCAGTTGATTCCCCTAAACCATTCAGCAAAACTTATTCCATTCAAATCATGTGCACGAATTGCCAAAGCTGATGATGCCAACCATACACGACTTGGTTCATTGCAAGTGAGCAAAGCATGTTCAATTGTTTCCTCCTCTATCTCCACCACACCTTTCTCCTCTTTAAGTTTGCGCAAACTGGTAGAATATTTTTGCAGGCACGCCAAATCAGGTTCTTACATTTTGGTTGAGATGGGATATTCCAAAAAAAAAAAAAAAAAGTTAGAACGAACCTTGTATTCTGCTTGTTGATACACCCCCATATTACACTTGTTACATGTTACTTGTTCCCATATTATATTTACTGATGATTTGGTTATCAGTAATGATTAACAATCCGCAATAATCTTGACTGTAACACTGTTGTTGATAGCTTTGTTACTTCCTCAACTGGCTGCTCAGATTACCATGTCATATTAAATAGATGTAGACCTAGCAAACTCTCTGCTTGTTTCAAACTCAAGGGTGGTGAGTTCCATAAAGAGGTAAATAAATTATGTGACTCTCAAGTTGAATAGGGCTTCAAGATTTTGTTAGCTTTTATGTCTTTGATTATATTTCCACTTGTATTCTTTCTTAATTATGAATAAAATGATATAGTCTTATTTTTTCTTAATAATCAATTTGCAATAATCAAGGAATGGGTAAACATATTTTTGTAGAATTTATAGAAAGTCCAAACATCGATCATAGTGAAAAACAATTTTAGCAGCCTTTATTGACAATCAAATCATTGGTAATTCTTTTTTTATGGAAGTAATTCTTATTTTTATTGTTACAATAATTATTAATTTAAATTATACTGTGTTATATGTTTGTATACCTTCTTCTTTTTGCTATATTTGTATACATTTTTTGTCTCATATTATGTCATTTTAAGAAAATTATTTACATAAATTACTATAATAAAATGACTTTCTTTGACTAAATTATTTGTATCAAAAAGTTAAAACATAATTGTGAATTTAATTAAATATTTAGGTTGAATACTAATAAATGTGAGCATTCCCTTGAAAAAAAATGAGTATTACTAAAAAAATCATTAATATTTCTAAAATAACAAATATTTCAAAACAATCTAAAACACCAAAAAGGCATAAAATAAAGTAAACTATATTGACACTCTTGAAGTTTCTTGAGATTTTATATAACTCCCTATTTTTTAACATTAAGAGCAATCTCTCTTATAAGAATACACCGTGAAATGTTTTCAAATAATTAAGGGTTGTCAATGTAATGGTTTTTAAATAACTAAAAAGAATTGGTGTACTATTAAAACAAAAGGGATACTGAAAAAAGAAAAAAAAATCAAGAAATATTAGTGTATTTTGCTCTATAAAATAACACAGAGGGATTGCCTCGAAAGCATCATAGATCTTAGATTAATTATTTTTAGTCACTTTTATCATAGATGTTGCAATGAACGTAAAGACATTTTCAAAACAGGCCCTAAAAGTTTTTACATTTTTTATCTATTAAAATTCATGATAAGTTTAATTATTATAAAGTTCAATAAATTTACCATATAAAACATTAACATAGGAATCTTTACTGTCAGTATATACTATTACTTACATTTTATTTTGAATTATGTTTTACCACAAGGCTGCATACAAGTATCTTGAGACTTGAGAGCTGACCAAAAAAAAAAACACAAGTATCTTGAGACTTAAGAGCTGACCAAAAAAAAAACCCAAGTATTTTGAGATAAAAATATGAATGAAGAAGTTGACATTGACAATTACTGCATATGCATGATGGTATGGGTTCTCACTACATGAATATTGGGGAATTGAATGTGCGAAGCCTCGGATTGATATTGCCTCTAGTGCTTAAAGTGTGAAAATATTAAATAATTTAAACTACTTAAATAAAGCATCCATTCAATTATTTTTATATTTTTAATATAATAAATATTATTTTCTAATAATAACTATCTACTTTTATTTCTTATCATGCACACAATAGAAACTTTTTTTCAACTTGTTCACTTTTATACTACACTATCTATCATTTTGTTTTTCTCCTTCAATGTCTTGAAGGTAACTATTTACATTCATTTCACCACCATGGTTCAGAATTTGGTATATAAGTACATCAGCCAAGTGCCTTTTAAAAAACAATATAAGTTTTACTAGGTGGCAAATGCTGGTCTGATATCCACTCCATTTATTTGGAATGAGAGGTACTGAATAAGATGAAGCAGCTGCAGAGTCTCTAGGTGGAGACAGGGCTGTAAATCATAGCCATCATGATTGTTGCACAACTGAATCATGTGGATCAAAGCATGCTCTAACGGGGTTGATTTCTGGAATGGTTGTCCAAGGATTGATCATTACCGTAGGAGAGGACGATCGGTGAATTTAGTCTTGAGCAGTCTTATGAGAATTAGGTATTGGCTCTGCAGAGGGGAAGAAGACAACTAAGTTGAAAGAGCTATTAAGATTTAGGAGTTGCATATGCATGAAACAGAAATAATAGAAGGCATTCAACAGGCACATTCATCACGTTAATAATTATGCCCTTTAAGTATATAAAACTTAAAATATAAAAAACAGTGTTCCTATAAGCTAAAAAACCAATGTTTAACAAGTGATATGCTGTAATAAATATGTTGTAATTAACCTAAACATGTGCCTAAATCTCATTGTAATATGTTGACACATAAAGATCATAATTCTGACTTCTGAGAAGTGAGCACAGTTGTGACTTTGAAATCTGAAGCAAGGTAAACATGAATTATTAAATGAAAATGAAGAAAGAGATAGAGAAAAAGTAAACAATGAAACATTGACATTGCTAATCAACGTGTAATGTCTAGAAACAATCACCCAGAATGTCTTCATCCGATTGCAACCTCCTGATCAATTATTATTTATAATTTTTATATACATATATCAACAAGGTAGAAAGATCAGGGATAAATGAAGAATTTAGCATAAGTTGGGTGCAAAATAATAAGAATCTGACATTACAATAGAATAAGCATATAAGTGTACAATAAGTGGATAATTAACATGCTCAACAACTATATGAACCTTACGCATGATCCATACCTTGTTCTGTGCACTGTACAACATCTCCTTCACAACTATCAAGATTATGGATCCAAACTTGAGCTAATACCTTATTCCTTAACACTAATTCACACTGTGTCTCAAGTTCCGTTCTTTTTAGAGCTACTTCAGTATCAACTTTCTGCAGCAACATCTTGTACTTTACCCTTAACTTTTCAACCTCCTTTTCATAGTCAGATTGGAGCTGCAATATCTGTTTCACAAAGAAACAAAAAGTAAGCTGAAAGTAGAAGGGATCAGAATCCAAATATGATAGTAAGAAAAGGGTGGGGAAAGAAAGAAACGGATTGCTGCTCATACCTTTTGCTCATGTATCTTGAAGGCTTCTTCTTTCTCCTTTTCAATTCTCTCCATTTCTATTGGTAGTGGATCTATCAAGGCTTCTTCATTCATGTTTTCTATTATCGACATTTCACCCAGTAGTGGGTCTGTGTAGGCAAGGTGGGACATTTCAGATGTCACGGAGTGAGCTTGAAAGTAATCACTGTTCATAAATCCAGGAATAGTAATGCTGTCAGGTGCATGTGTCGTATTTTCATTCATAGGCACACTAGGGAAGGGTTGCGGTATCACAGGTGAAACAAAGGAAGAGTTAAGGTCCTTTGGTGCTTCCAATATTACTTCAGCCTCATGAATATAGAAATGATCCTCACCACTATGACGAAAAATATCATCTAGAGGCATGACTGTACTAGCCGCATTGTTCTCCGGAAAAGATGGAATAGCAGACATTGTCATCTGGAAGATACAAGAAGCAGGTGTGAACCCATACGATGAGAATAGTTTCAAAGCACTCCAAATAAACATCCCATGACCATATTATTTTATTTATTCTAACAAAAATTAAAAAAAAAAAAAAGAGTTATATTCTATTTATATTAGAATAAAAAAGAAAATATCTACTAAACTAGAAAATACAGCCAAATCTGAGAAACAATAGACTAAGGAAAACTAAAGATCAAAATAGGAATGATCACTATAGGGAAGTGCACACTCCTCCCCTTGCCAAAGCCACCTCCACTCTAAAGTCTATAGCACTCTTATAACACCACCACCACCCCCCCAGGAACACACACACTCGTTCCAGCTCCTCCCGTATCTTATTTTCCTCAACATTACAGTTGTGGATATGCTTCTCCAGTTGTCTTCCCCTGTTACTGTATATGCGGGTGTCTTCTGGTAGCTTTCTGTTAGAATTTTTGTTGTAACTAACTCTTAGTTAGACTTAGCTCTACTCTAACTACAATCTTTGCCTACCAAGCTGCTCAGTAACAGTATAAATATAGCTGTTTGTACTCGGTCCAATCATAATATAGATTTCAGTTCATCAAAGCTCTCTCATCTTTCTCTCATATTTACATAGATTTTACATCCCCCAATCTCCTCTTACAATATCATACTTTTGTATTGAAATATATTTGTATATTTTTGGTAGGACCATATGATCCGTATTACAATCCTACATTTTGCAATCTTGTGACTCCCTCCCAACCCCAAGTAGGATCTTGTAGTTGATCTCGAGTCTTGACAACATTGGATTATAGTTTAAAGGAAGTGTACAACTATGTTCATGCAGAGCTGCTAAGTGGTCGCTGTTAGAAGAAAAGGATCTCTCTAAACAATTTTAAGTTAGCAATACATTCTTTTTCCTTAAACATGTGGAAGAACCTGATAGTAGTCGCTTTTACATTACTAAATAATAACTAAAAAAATATATCACAGTTACTCAAGAAAAGACCATTAGGTTAAACATGTAGTTAAACTAAACCACAAACTCACCATAATCATCCAATAGAAATACAAGTGGAAATGAAAGAAAAAAAAAAGGATAGCCTGGATTGTACTTAAAAATGTTTGGCTAGAAACTAGTATCGAATCTAAAAACTTGACCTCCCAAGTGATGTACATAATGGCTTTCAAATTTGTTGACATGCTCACAAAGCAACAGGAAGTTGACCGGAGGTTGCTGCTTTGTGCAACAACGCATAGATTATAAATAAACATTAAAAAAGCACCATAAGGCTTCTTGTACAAAAGCTACTAACCTGAGGCAATGGCCACAAATTTGAATCCGATGGTTGCATATATGATAAGGTAGTCTCAGGAAACTCCAGAGCAGTTGACTCATCACATACAGGACTCATTACACTGTACCACTGTCTGACCTCAGGAACAGCAGTACTAGCAGAAGTTCCAGCATCTGCCTCAACACTGTCAAGCTGCACAGAATGAGTAGACATATTCATAGCATTGTCCATAGCAACCACTTCATTTACTAAAATTTGAGGATCTTCAAAAACTTTGCCATCAGATTGTGTAATATCTGTACTTCTAATCGGGCTCTGTCTTTCCAAATAACCAGTAACAGGGTTGACATCATTACTCCCATGATCAAAGGATGAATCTTCTGCTGTTATTAATGTTGAAGCATTCATTCTGTCATCTTCTGAGCCAGATTCCATGGAGATAGCATCTCCTTCCACAGGAAAACTACCGGGTGTATTTGGAGATGAACAACTTTTATGAGTACAACTCTGGTCTTGTGAAACCACTGTTGTGGGAGATTTCATTTGAAGATTGAGTTCATTTGTGACACATTTCACAAGTTTCGAAACACAAGTACCCAGAAAATCCTTCTGCTTCTCCTCCTCTGCCAAATCATTCAGCTCAGGCATGTTGGAGTCTGAAGCACCACTTATATTGCATTTCTCGACACAAAGTCCATTTTCTACACAATTAGAAAATTCCTTCACATGCTTCCACAGTTCTGAGTAAACATCGGTAGCTTCCTCTTCCTTGCAATCAAAGTTCAAGTACAGCTTTGCTAGAGCAAGTGAATCCTTCATATCGATCTCATGTTTCAACAAAGAAGCTGCTAGCCAACACTGAAGATATAGATTTTATCACACAACTATGATATAATGCTTAAAGACTAGTAATATTTGTTTCATAAAAGTATAAAAAACTATTATCCAAAAAATGAGCAACTCACATAAACAACAATGTGCAAAAAATGAACCCAAAACATGGTTTGCAACATATATGGTATGGAAGGTAATTAAATCTCCAATGTGATTTTTGACCAACCAAACACGACGAGAGGCCAGAAAAAGAGAAAATGCAACAGAAAATCTCAGCTTATTTTGAGATAGCTGGAATTTTTTTTCTCTTCTAAGGAAGCTATGCCCCCAGGTTCCAATGTGGATGGTAACCTCTTGGATACCATATTGAAAAAAATTAAGAGAGAAAATAAGGGTTTGGAAGTGTGTGAGGAGGACACCAAATGAGATACAAAGTAAAAGGGTTTTAGATGAAACATTATGTCAATTGATCCCGACTTATACCACCATTTATACCAGATCATGTGTAGGAGGGATATTATCAGCATGTTTTGTTAATCAACTAGCCATCAATAGAACACCACGCCCCTAGCAATGAACAACATAGGATCACTCAATCAATTTTAATTTAGCATTCAACACTTTCATAGTTCACACAACTTTCCCCATCACTTTTCAAATCCTTAACAGGAAAGAAGTATGTATGTATGGCTATAAAATGTGGAAACTAGAAAAAATTTCTCAAGAACTGACTGTTGGTAGCCATACCTTGTTTGAGGCAGACAAACATTATGACCAACTGGGGAGCTTAAACCAATCAACACAGACAAGCTAGCTAGAATTCAAATTATTGACAAAAGAATTATATATATAAATATATATATCAGTTCTAGCAGCTCCTTTCTTTCACAAAAGATGCACAATGATTCATCCATAATCTAAACAAACATTTGACCAGCTACTTATGTTTTTGATTTAAAAAATTAGAGCAAAAACTAACCACTGATATTTCAAAAGCCTGTACAGTAGAAACTTCTTGGCAATTAACATTGTAATGTTTGAATATGTGCTCAAGAATCCTCATGGCGACAGCCTTGACTTTTTTTCTGAAGATGAAATCAAACAATCATGCACATCAATCTTTCTGTTCCAAAAATAGTCATCGCAGTCTAATCTAATATTATTATAATTCAACCATAAAAACATGTTGTCAATACAAAGATAATTTAATAAAATATAATCCAATGCTAGAGTGATACTAACGTTAACAGTTTCCAAGCAACTAATGGTACATAATAATAATAATAATAATAACAACAACAACAACAACAACAATAATAATAATACAATTTTTTCTACTTTAGAATTAATTGCTTTAAATAAAATCCCTTCTTTTATCAATAAAACTACACAAATATGCTCCATAAGTGTAAAAACTTCTCAAGACAAATCCAATTGTGGTAGTGTCAAGTTATAAATGTTGGTACACAGTGTTGTTGGCCTGGTCATATACAAGCTGTACTACACTAGTACTTGACCAAGATTATTGATGTAAATGCTGCTGTATGAGGTATAACATCAGTGTTTAGAATTGGACTATTTTAGAGAATTATTAATAATATCATATCTTCTTTTCCTTCCATCTCTATGTTTTGCATTTCTTTCTCTCCCTCAATATTTTTCAACATAGTATCAGAACAATACCATATGACATGACTTGTACCGTATCTCCACTGTATAGATCCCCAAACCTGGGACCCTCTTGTTTTGTGTCCTTTATTTATCCTATCTTTTGTGTCCTTGTTCACCACCAGATAATTCTCCTCCCAGTGTTTTTTTTTTTCACTCTATCACTATTCTTGTTTTCCTTGCTCAGCAATGATGATCTAATGCATTTTTGCAACATTAGTTGTTGCATTTGTTTCCAGTAAATTCTTATCTAAACTTGTGTTTGTTTCTTTAGCGACATGATTAGAATTTCATATTCAGCCTATCTACAACATCTGATTTGACCCTCACCATAAAATTACTCTAACAACAAAGAAAGCAAATCTAGACACCCTCAAGTATGGACTTTAGTAGAAATAATTATTTTTGAGAATTGGTGGATTTTGGAATAGATTTTCAGTTTCGAGAAAAATAAAATTATGGAAGTTGTAATATGGAGCCGAAATTGAGTTTTAGTTGACATTTCATTGTGACTATATTTCACCGTCAACGGAGATGATACTGGAGTTATAAGATGGTTGTGATAGCAGCAATGAACATAATTTGTAGGTTTACCCAAAGACCTGTAAATTGGTTCATGAGTACCAATTCGTAATTCATTTACAAATTATTTGGCTCCCATTCGTGTTCCAATTCAAGAAAAAAGACAAACCTGTACTGTGTAGCAGAAAGTATGAAAACCAGATACCCATATGTAGCAGTTCATCTTTTAGATGGCATTTATTAAGATATCCCACATCAGCTAGGAAAAAGGTTAAATTACTCCTTATAAGACTTGGGTTAGCTAGCCTTTAGAGTTAAGTTAGACCTAATTCATTTCTAATATAGTATTAGACTTGATCCAGCTTCGATTTTGAGCCATCACAAATGTCCAATCCTACAAACTTTACGCTCCAAATATTCAGTCCTAGGGATGAAGGTGGGTGTTAAGATGTCCCACATTGCTTAGGAAAAGGGCTAGATTATGGGAGTTCTGCCCAGTTCATTTCTAATACATTTAAAAGGAGAATAAGACAAGACTGGTTTGGGGTGATTCAATGTATTATCATTGTTGAAAGTTTGAACCAGTAGTTACAAGGAAATGCACTTGCACCAACTTGGGGAGTCATGACTTCCACTTAAAGGTGCTTCAATGGAAGTTTTAACTGAAAAACATGCATGTTTAAGCAAAGGTTAGTGAAGCATGTATTGAGACCCTACCGAAAAATGTAGAATGTCGCAAAGACCTGATATATCTGGCTTTGGCAAATTCGGTATGTCAGGCAGGTTCTTTTTCTCTGAAAATTGCATGTTTGTTTCAATTTTTCCTGTAGTTTCATTGGTCAAGGGATGCCCTGTGGAATCAAGTACATTAGACAAACCATTTCAATTACCTAAGGGAATGAAAATGAATTAGCAGCAGCATGTATCTTTTCGAATCATTTCCACTACACCCCACCCCACCTCCCCAAAAAAAAAATACTTATGCCATGAATAAAACTAATGCTTTGCAAGTAAATAGTTAGTTGAAGAAATAAATAAAAGACTATAAAAGTGGCAAGATAACAATCAGCAGTACCATTTGATTTACTTGCTCTATTGACAACACTTGGATTCTTCTTGCTCTTCAACCTTGTTTTCCGATATTTGGAATCAACAATATTCCTGGACACTTCCCTGACTTTAGAATCAATAACATCATTGGACACCTTCCTCCTCTTGGGATCAACTTTATTCGTGGTCCATTTGCTCCACTCGGGATCAGCATTATCCTTGGACACTTTTCTCCTCTTGGGATCAACATTATCCTTCGACGCTGTCCTCTTTTCTATAAAGGTATATTTTTCACATTCAGATTCTCTTAGTCCATAATCAAAATGTTTGACTGTGTTTCTGATCCTCTGAGATGAAACAGACAAAAATTTCCATTTAGGATGCCTTCCTTCAAGATCACTCCAGGAAAAACCACATGGCTCACTGCCCGATTTCATTATCCTTTCTCCTTGCAATAAAACATCCCTCACATATTCCCCTCCATTCTGCTGTATTCTTGATATGAATGACCATCCATGACAGTCAGTATCATCAGCACCATAAACCAATTGGGATGATAATTCAGAGGTTATATCACATAGAAGTGAAATATCTACAATGTCTGGAGTAGAACCAACAACGGCGTGTAAGTCATCAAGCTTATTGAACAGATAGGAGGCACCCCATTTTAGCAGGGTGGGACAAATACTCTGGCTAAGCAATCGCACATTGCTGTCAAGAGCTATACCCTCTTTTGCAAGCATTAAAACTTTTTCTTCAACAGTGAAAAATGAGTACAATCTGAAAACATTAATCTGTTTAAACTGTGGGCTGATAGACATCCTTTGTAAGCCTCTTAGGTCATTTTGTGGTTCCAAATCACTGTCAAACAATATAACAGTGTCCACTGAAGAAAGCTTAACACTAGAGAGACAGGCACGGTTTTCCATCAAGAAGACAAATTTTCCACTTTCTCCATCATTAAATGTGTCTAAAACAGCTTGCTTCGATTTTGGGGTATAACCTCTATCATATCGTACATAGCAATCTTTGCCAAATCTTTGACAGAGAACATCATCCAAAATATCTCCAATTGATCCAGAACCACAAGTTGACTGCAGTTTTTTAAGTGAAAGAGAACTAGCTGAATCCTCAAGAAATCTTAAAATACATCATGTTACAACCAATTAATAACCAAAATATGACACATAGTTTTTATGAGAACAGCAAATAATTCTCATATTTCTAAATCCTTAACAGGCAACAAAAATAATAGCTAAAAAAAGCCACGAAATTCATATATACGAAGAGACACTATTTTCATATTCAATAAGTCAACATGGAAACAATACTAACGAAGTACTTGTATTGCCAAAGTATGAGACGCTGCTTCAAGTTGGTGTATTTCATGGAAATCTTATCAACATATCTTTTAAAAGATAAAGCACTACTCACAAAGTATCTGACAATCTACTTTAAAGGAACTTTATGAAATTTCAGTAACAAGAGATAAAAACTGGATGAGAAATTTTATATGCCAGCCCAGGCATTCCTATTTTCTTGGCAAACTTAAAAGAATGCTAGCAGGGTCTGCTTGTATCAAAACTCCCAATATCATTCCTGACAAGTTGGGCTGTGCCAACAAGCATCAAATGGTAGACACTAGACTCCAATCACAGTTTACAACTAAAAGAAGCGACAGTGACCAACTGAAATACATATTATATATCAAATTGTTGACAATTGAGTGTGCATTTATTTTAAATTTAAATTTCAAACTAGGGTTCTAGAAGATTTAGGTAGTAAAGATCAAGATCAGATTATTCATATCTGATTTGACTTGATTCCCCTATTGGAAACTCCTTGACAGGCTACCCAACTGGAAAAGGCAAACAAATGGAGAAGGTCGAGCAGTTCAAGCCTCAAATGGAGAAAACATGGAGCAGAAGGGCAACTCTGAGTCACTCTCTTTCACTAAGGAACAATTGGGCTTGTATAGTTTCTCTTCAACTAAAATGTCAGTTAATCCATCTTCTTCTCTAGCCCAAAAAGGCATTTCTTTTTCTGCTAGTCTTCTAAAAACCAATCAAAATTCTAAAGCTCCATGGATAATTGATTCTAAAGATACATGACAAACTGTTCAAAATTGTTTTCCACATACAGTCCTTGTGCAAGTCATAAGATCAGAATAGCAGATGGTACCTTTACTACATAGCTTCTAGTGTTGAATCCAAGGACTAATTAGACCTAATATTGAATCCTTTATAAGCAAGTTGGGCATGTTCAACATCTATGCTTGAGTGGGGTGTCCATAGTTGTATTTGCTTTTACTTTAAATTTAAATTTTAAATAAATATTGTAGAAGATTTAGGTAGTTAAGATGAAGACCAGATTATTCCGGTCTAATTTGATTTGATTCTTCCTTATTTTCTCCCTATCTTATCCTTATATGTATTTTGTAATAAGGGTGAATGCTGTATCTGTGGATAAGTTATATAACATCAGCAAATACTAACCCTAATAATTGAGAGTGACAACTCTATAATACATAATGTGATGTCTGTGCCTAAAACAATTAAGAATAATCATGATGATCTGTCATAAGTGTATCTGCTATAGGAATGTGCATGAAAGAATAGAGAACTTGGAGCTTTGAATTTTCTTTCATGTTAACATAGTAATAATTCACCCAGAAAGAAAGACAATTAAAATTGTGACAAAGAATTGACAATTCCATTTTTTTTTTTTTTTTTGGAATAGCAAAACTACTAGAGTCATCAAAATCAAAATTCAGAAATTTAGTCACATAATTCAAAAGCTCTTTAGTGTATCAAATTTAATTCATACCCCATGGCAATAATGACACAAAAGGAAAATGAACAAAAAAAATCACTAGCAGGGCAATTCTCACTCAATTAAATTATACAATAATTTTATGGGATATTTATCATGCAAGATAATTCCTCTTCCAATCAATCCTAGTTTTATCCCCAACAAGGCTTATATGCAGTGGTAAGCAAGTCACTCACCCAAGGAGAGGACTAAAGTTCATACCCTAGAAAAGGAAATCGTTAGAAGGGCATCCTAGTCACAACAATACCCAGGGTATTAATCTCACAGCAATACAAGAGGAACTGGACATATTCCAGCCAAAGACCAAAAAAAAACTTCTCTTTCGCTTTCGATGCTATGTAAGGGAATGAAATTTGACCTTGTTCCCTACTTTTGGTGAAAAGACAGGTTGCTAACTGATCTATTGCACTTCCAGCATCAAGCCACAACAACAACAATAATAAATATTCATATAAAAAAAAAGGTACTTATAAGTTAAAATCTATAGAATAAGTATATGATAATAATGACTTGACAAGTTAACTAAATTAAAAACAACAAAAAAAATGTAATTTTTACACCATGCAATAGCAAGCAATATCTATATTATCAAATCACTCCACAATTTTGCACTATAAACAAAATATTATCAGGTAGGTACAGAATTACATTAATGAGGAACCATGGCACAATATCTTAATCAGCACTTAACAGCTCTCTCAATATAACAAGTGAATAAACAAACTCACAAAAATACAAGAAATACAACAAATAAAAAAAAAAACAAGGGATTTCAATAGATGACTACCTGAAATAATATTAACACCCTTAACCCAAGACTTCTTGCTTCCAAAAGGATTTTTTCAAGGAGTTGCAGTTTTCCACTTGCTTGTATACCAATATTTAAACGCTCTTCATTAGGTAGACCTTTAGTAACAAAACTTTGCAGTTCCGGGTTCAGGAGGTATGGGTGGTCACAGCACTGTAAAAATCAACCACATATGCAACTATCATCATGCTGTCTTATTGACAATGCATTTAGTACTAATACTATAGATTTTATAAAAATTGAAGTAGTATGATGAAAGAAATGTTGAACTAAAAATTGACTACCAAAATGCATGATATATGAGATTTCAGCTTATTTGAAACTCTGTTTCTTATCATGTTTACCTTCCTTATTGAGATGATAAGGTCATGGAGGGCATCAACTGAGTCGGACTTTTGGCCTGAGCATAACAACATTAAGTTTGAAAGCAGCATTGAACAATACTGCTCAAGCTGCAAATGGGAAAGGCAGGCTGGAACCCAATACTCTACAAACCTAGTGGAGCCAGATTTGCATTTGAATACAACATATTTTTCCAATTGACTCTTCAAATTGGAAATGCAAGCAGAAGCAGAGAAATAAGTTTCCACTTGAGCAATACTTGACCCTTGTTGTCCGGACTCGAGTAATGAAAGCAGTTTGATATAATCAGCTTGATCTTCCTGAAAATCATCATAGAAAAGTCAATACAATGGAAGATATCAAAATACCAATATTGAACACAAGTAGTTTACCTTGATTTGTCCACTAACAAGAAGGAGCCTCATTTCAGCTTTTAGAATCTTGATATCGTCCAAGTGCCCTGAAATTCTGGATTGTTGGCATTCATCAATTATTATTGCTTCCCATGTAATGCATCTTAGTTCATACAAGTCCTGCATATCATATTAAAACATAATGAGCAGAAAAAAGAAAATTAATAATTCTACTTTGAAACTTATTGTAGAGTATATAAAAGCTGAAATTGTTTCTGAAGTCACTTATCTTATGAAGCTGTTAGATATAAGAATATACCTTAACAATAATATGAGAAGATGATAACAGTATTTGAAATAATATTCCACCATCTTCATTAAAAAACTCTAATGCCCTGATGCTACTTCGTGCATCTCTGTCTCCCTTGTAAACTACAAGATTGGCAGATGGTGCCAAACGTAAGAACTCTGTTTCCCATACAGAGAGGGCAGCAGAAGTTGAGATGATGAGAAAAGGCCTCTTCACATTACAATTCAAAGATAATATAAACAAAATCACCTTCATAACCCGCTCCTGCAAAGGTAGTTTAACAATAACTCAGGCATTCTGATAAGCATAAGCAAAATAATTGACCGTTATTGCAACCTCCATACTTCTTAGACATTTGACATTTTGAAAATGAAAGCAATATTTTCCTTATAGCATGTCTTCACATTGATATTGCAATTTGCTGACACTTCTTTCACTATAAATATGCACGAAAGCAAATAATAGCTACAATATTTGGTTGATTAGTGAACATGAATCTCTCTTCCTCACCCCCGCCCCTCGTGTTGTGCATGTCAATGACATTTGTGTGCACAGATCATAGAATACTCCACCTGTCCCTATTTATAAGACAGTTTTGAAAAAAATTGTCCCTTTTTATAAGACTTCATTTCAATTGTCTTGTGCATTAATTATTTTTTTTACTAAAATACCCTGACTTGCCTCTTTCTCTCTCCTATGGAGATTGGAGAAGATGAATAAGTTCCCAATAAAGTTAAGGATAAATTTGGAAAAATATTATAATTATAGACAACTTTAATGCTAATAAATTAACCAACTTTCTTAATAAGCGTAAATTAGTCAACTATATATTATAAATTATAATTAGGGACGTAGGGAGTATCTTCAAACCCAAGAAAGCATACAACATTTTATGCAAACTGCAGACCACATGTCCTTATAAGATTCTTCAGCTGAGGTTTGTTTATCGTGGTCATACACAAAAAAGTTTTCACCATTTCCTATACAAATCTTCAAAAATAGGAACAAAGTGAAAACAAGGTAGCATTTTTGCAATTATTTTAATAAAACATATTCTCAAATCAAACAGACCCTAGAGATTGACCCACATAGCTTTTTTCGATTCATGTTATTTAAATGAAATACTTCAAACACCACAAATTTTATTTAATAGCAGAATATCTAGAGATGGGAGAAATTACATATTTTATACAGAAAATAAGGATGAATACTGAATAGCTAAGAAATGAAGTAATTATATAACAACAAAGATAGAGTATATGGAGAAAAAAATGACCTGGTCAATTTGATCATCTACAATAAGAGCACTCTGACCTTTGTGCCAACACATGCGAAGCTTGTTCACATAAGTCAAATGCTGGTTATAAAATCCTGGTGAATTTCCAGATGGCAACACTGATAATTCAGAAAAGGAAGCTTTTCTCTCCTGCAAATTAACTGCTCATTAGAGAAACATACTTTAAGTATATATCCAGGACGTGTTTCATAAAGGCTGTGAAGAGCCATTTTTAGCCCAACAACAATCGAGATTTTGCTTTTGAGTATCAGAAGTATCATCTCATTCATGAGTTTAACTCTAATAATAAATGGCTCAAATCTCCAATCACAAGTTTTTTCAAACTTGACTTGCTGTCAATGAGTAATTATTTATCTGAAGAGAGGGAGAAAAAATCTGGCGCCAAGTAGCACCAATCTCAAACTAGTGAATTTTTTTTTTACAATATAACACATTGTCATCCCTACCATTCGACCATGGACATAGTTGTCATGCAAAAGAACCCTCATATTTCTTTTGATCACATGGTAACCAATCAATTTTTTTAATATTTACCCTAGTAACCTCAGTTAAACAAAGCAAAAGAAATTTGCACATTGTAAACATTACTCCAAACTGATGACGTTTCCCCACTTCACAGGTCACAAAACTATGTGATCCATTCTACCAACAAGTGCACTCATGGAGAATTAAAAAGAATTCAGTTGAATGCATACAGAAAAACCAGTTCAGCTTAAAATTAAGCCAGGAAGTAAAAGACATTATGCTTTCCACACCATCATTTGTTTTCTTTGCCTTTTTAGGAGTGTATGAAAATCACAGTTAGTTCATTAGTTGCATCATAGATAGCACCCCAGAATGGTCTATAAGGAAACTTCATATTAAAAACTTGAAAATTAAAACTCATAATAAATGGCATCGTAGTATACAATAAAAGTAAATTTTTTATATATAGTTAAACAAAAGGAAGCACCTCATTAGCTTCAAAGTGATTTTTTGACAGTCTCTCTGCTCTCTTGCGACGACTTTCGTAATCATCTATGAGTTTCCTGCCTTCAGGTGACGTCAAAAATGAAGCATCATCTAACTCCCAAGTAGCATTATCATAACCAAGACCACTCCATTTGACAAGCCACTCATAACGGCAAGTTGAACCATTGTCAACATGCCCATCAAAATGTTGATCATTTTGTTTTGAAAATACAATTTCCCTTTTTAGCAGCAAACGGTGGGGTATACTCCAATCTCTTTTCCACCTGGTGCTAAGCTGGTAATTTGGCATCGAAAGAAGAAATTATTTTCATTGATACTTCCAAAGAAAGTACAGACTAACAAACTAAAAAAAACATTACGTGTCCTAAGCCTATGAAGGGTAACTAAACCTGCAGTTTCCTCTTAAACTTGGACAAGAGCTTAGGAGCCTCGAGATGCAATTTTGATTCTGGAATCCAGCGGTTGTGAGCATGAGCAAGACCATGATAGTTGACAAAGTACTCCCTTTGCATCACTAGTAACATGCTATTTATTATCAAAAATTACCTCATATATTATCTAATATACATTCCATGTACAAGAAATGTAGATGAAACATAAAGGAGTAAACTCCCATTTTAGTCCTTGAAATTGTAAGCACCAGTTACATTAGTCCCTGACTTTGCAAAACATCATTCAGTTTAGTCTTTTATATAGCAAATTGAAAATGGAAAAGGATTAAGGGTATGTTTGGATTTCCAGTGGGAGTGTTCCAAAAGTATGTTTGGGAGTAAAATCAATTTGGGGTCGTGTGCGCTTACCCCCAATAGTATGTTTGAGAGTAAAATTTTCCCTAAAAACTAAGTTTTGGAGAAGCAAGACTTGATATAATTTTGCGAACAGAGTTTACAAACTTAAGTTTAAGCCAAACTTGTTATCAAACTTTAGTCCAAACATGCACTAAAATATATTACTTTTTTGTAAAGCAAGGGGCTAGAGTGAGGATTCTTTAAAGTTAATGACTAAATTGACCACCACTTGCAATCTCATAGAGTAAGATGGGAGGTTTGCTCATTAGCAAAATTGGGGTAGGGGGATTTTATAGACCATACCTTTATTTTTTGAAACCACCTCTCTAGAATCCAAGATGGATTTCACTCCTTTAGAAACAGAATGCACACCAAGCTCCATCTTTTTCTTAGTGCACCAAATGCAATGCCAAAACCCCAAAGGAATGTAATTGAGAGGAGGATCCACACAAGAGGGATGGTACCTCCTTTGACATCCTTTTCCAGAGCAAGATCTAAAATATAGTTCCACATTAATAAAAAAAAGCAACAAACAACAAAAAAAAATGTCTCAATAACTAATGCCTGGGTCCATTTAAAACAAATACAGAAACACAAAGACATTTTCCTTTACTTGCTATAAAGAAAAAGGAATTAATTCTGGAAATGCTTGCTATGGTGCTGATATCTTTTGAGGTTTAATATAGGTTCAGTCCTCCAATTTTTGAAATACACAAAAATTAATCCCTCAAAGTAATTAGGTGTCTAACACATGGCCACGTGGCATCCACGTGTCAACAATGTGGCAATGTGTCAACAATGTAGCAATGTGTCACATGGATGACACATGGCAACTACATGGCTACCATGTGGCAGGTGTTGCATGTGTTATCTTTAGAAAATTTTCAAATTTTGATTTTTGTCCCCATAAAGTTCAAAGTCACTCTGGTTTAACCTTATACTATTTATACAGAAATATGAAAGAAGAAAATAGTAATTGAGAGACAGGGCAAGATTCATCTGGTTTTGGTGAGACAATAAGGTATCCTCATAAACATTTAAAAAAAAAAAAACCGAATCAGAGGCTCAAATTTGCATCAGTTTTGTCCAGTCTCTTTGCATAATAGTAACAGAACTCCTCTTAAATCACAATGTGCAGAAAACCAAAGAGAAGCCAAAAACTACAGCCATATCTCATAACAAATGTAAGTGAGACAAGACATCCTTGAAACTATGAGCATTTCACTCCAATCAAATTCACCTTAAAACCACAAAACCTACATCCGAGGACACAAACTTTAACATCGTACTTTTTCCAAAACCTTCAAAGTGTATTATAATTCATAAGAAACTCCTTTGTAAAAAAAATATATCATGTGCCAAAATCTCAGAAATTTGAAGTTGAAATAAACCTCACTAAAGCTCCCGGTTACTATAAACTGGAAGTAACTTGTCCCCATAGAAAAGTGGGGTAGGTATGGGGAAAAAATCAACATAGAGTTGCATTTTTGGTAAAAACTGGATTTGTTTAACTCTCCTTCACCTAAATTGTTCAATGATTAATTTCTTGAATAGCAGCCCTCCTCTTCTTTCTATCAAATAATATTATATCCAACTATAGTAGATGAAGATCGTTAGTTGATTTTAGCAAGTGCTTAATTTTGACCAAAAGTGTCTAATACTTAGTCAAGACCAAAATATAACTGAAATATCAAAAGGCAGAGATTCAACATTATCACCATGAGTATATAAGATAGCATTTCATATTACGCCAAATATACTATAAATATCAAATAAAATCGTTAATATAAGCACATTGCAAAATTATAAATATCCACATGCAGTTCAGAGCATGCAGAACCACATTGGCAGCATGTAAAGAAAGGAAACAAAGAATTCAAAATGACTTTATCTAATAAATAATCAATAAAAGTAGATAGATATAATTAAATTAAGACAAAAGCAACTTATGAGAAGGAACAATATAGTACAACATGACATTGATAAAATTTGTGCACTCCCATGTTTACCTGAAGTCCCTGGAGTTGACCAATTTGGGCCATTATAACCATAAGTTGATTGCAAGAATTAAAGTGCAGCAGAAGTTACAGAAGAAAAAGCATGAAAATGAGTTTCTACGTAGCAAAACATTTATGAATGCAGAAGAGAGGAGAGGACCATAAATAAAGATATAAGAAGGTGAAAAAGGCCTAATCCTACAGACGGAGATGAAATCCAGAAACTCACAAAAGTACTCCGCCTCGCGCACAATGGGAACTAACAACTTCCTCTCCACCTTTTTTATCTTTCATATGAGAATGCGAATTTTCTAGTGCATTGTCTTTACATTCTATAGTCAATCCCTCGATGCGCCGAGAATGGGCATACCTAGCAAGAGTCTCGGCATTCATGTCACAGACAACAGTATCTATCACGATATGCAGATTCTTGATACCTGAAACTTTAAGGGAGAAGAAACGGTAAAGTCTACTGTGAAGGGTATATATTATAAGTATAACCTTCAGAAAAATAATAATCCAAAACTCAAACCACGTTCTTCTAACTTCATTTCTTCACATATATATAAAGTATCACATCGGGAGTTATAAGGTTGATTTGGTGGTAAAAGGAGAACGGATTCTTCCCACTAACAAAATCGTTAGAACAATCACCACCACGAGACCTTATAGAAAAACATATTCTTAATTTTGGTAAGATCATGAAGAAGAAAAAAGTTGGAAGTTCACAATAGTTTACCGTACAAGTTTTCTTACACACGAGTTTTCTATCTCTTAGTTAGGTCACGGGGATTTCACGACAACTAAACTAAACAGAACAATCACCGAAACCAAAATCCCACCATGTCTTTAAACAACAATCATTACAGTAATCACAAGCAACTTTTGGTATATACTACGAGTCTGTTCAGCTACCTCTTAGCAAACAAAAAAAAAAACTGACAAATAAATAAATTAAATACAGTTATTCCGCAAAATGTGACAAAAATAAATAAAATGTATGTAGTATACACTACGAGTTTGTTCAGCTAGCTGCTGGTATGGTAAAACAGTGATTTATCAACATTAATTAACGAAATGGAAAAACCCTGACTGTTTAGAGTTATTGAAAAATAAAATAAAAAAGAAAACCATTGAGAATGAAAATAGTAGGCTGCAGAGAAATAACAGTGCAGGCACATGAAAATAGAAGACGAAGTGTGGGCCGTTGGCCATGGCGTCACATCATTCTTCTCTCACCTTGAAACCACACTCGGCCCCACTAGCTTCCACTTTCGCAAAACACGATGAAAAAGTTTCATCTAAGGTACTGCCATGTTCAAGCTGGAATGTAAAGACTGAAGAGACACCAATAAAATTGACATTCTTTTTACGATTGTTGTCTAATAAATCTTGAAACAGTAAAGTGTTAATTTTAGTACATTCTTTAGTACTGTTAATTATTAATGTAAGAAAAAAATACTACTAGTAATTAACTACTATGAGAGTTTGTTACTTGTTAGAATGAGAAACATTAATAACAAACTTTTTAACATTTTTTAAATCAAGTTATTTTAGGTGCAAAATGTTTATATTTTTTAATGAATTCTTTTTTATTAATCATTTTACTTTATTTTTTCTCTTTTTCTCCTCCTCTTTCTAGTACTACTCTTTTCCTCTTTATTCCCCTATTCTTCTCTTCTCTCCCATTCTTCCTCTCTTTGTGTTAGCGACGAAGGTTGTGCAAAACAGCGCAAGGAAATGTAATAATATCTTGTGCAGAGTAAACAAGAAAGAACTCAAGAAAGCCTTTCACTGTTTTACTTGTGGTGTTCTGCCACAAGATCTCAACCATAGAAAAAGCATGGAAGATGTTGGAGCATAAGTATGAGATAAAATCTTACATCATATAGGAATGGAAAGATTGAATACCATATAAGTGAAAACAAGACACTCATAAACTTAAGTCTTAAGATTTTGGATTAAAATGTGATATCAAACTCACTTATGTGGTGTGCCCGTAGCTCATTAGTGTATATCTTTGTGGTATTTACTCCTCAAATTTCCCAATAGAAGACAAGCACAAGCAAACCTTGGAATAATGATTGCCTCACTTAAACCCCAATTGAACAAACCCAGATTTTAGTCTCCTAAAGTTTTGAGCTTTTTGATTTTTATTTTGTGTGCATGTTGATTTTTCTCAGGGGTGCAAAGTTACAAATTTGGTTCCTACATGAATGTTGTTTCTTGTCATTTACACTAAAATTTGAGTCCAATTTGGGAGAATAAAATACCTTATGCCTTGTTCGAGGTGGATTCCTATTTTTAATTTCAAAATTGTTTAAAACTACAACCAGTTTTGGGTTTGAGTTTCCCATTTTAGTTATTTTTTGTTTTCAATTTATTTTTACTTTTTGTTTTAAAGATAAGTTAAGGGTTCAATCTCCATACAAAGGATTTAAGAGTGTAGTAGTTTCTACCTAGACTAATGAACAAGATAAAGCTTTATTTTGTGAAAGAGTGAGACCATGGTTATCAAAATCGCGATTTAAATCGCTCAATCGTATGATTCTACGAGTTTGCTACCCCCGAGCGAGTTAAATCGGAAGCAGAATCGGTTTAGGAGTAAACTCGTACGAGTCTACAGTGGAATTGGACAATTATACTCAAAATCGTGAGTTTGGTCCGAGTTTGCGAGTCCATGGAATCGAAAAACGGTGTCGTTTTGTGGTCGATCTTCTACCTCCCTGTTCGTTTTTCTACTAGAAATTTTGGCATTTGTGAAGGCAAGAAATGGAGTGTGGTTGTGTGGTCATTACTCATTAACAAACTATCTGATATATGTTGCTAATAGCTGGTTTAGAATTGGAGAATTTTGACTCGAATGTTGAATTAGGGTCAAGTGCGAAGATGGAGTATTGAAGATGCAGTGGAAAATGAAATCGTGTGAAAATCGGCGCAGGCACGCAGCAGCCAGCGAAGAAGGAGAAGAAGAGCAGCTTTTATATAGAAGGATATTAGGGTTATTTTGTATTTGGGCCAGTCCAAATGGATTTGCTTTTGGCACCCCTTTTTTTGCTTTCTATACACCCTTTGGCTCATATTTTTTTTCGTATTTAGGTAATTTACTTTTTTTTTGTGAAGTAAACTCTTACGATTCTACGATTCGATTCTATGATTCGATTCTACGAGGCCTCCACGATTCTATGTAGAATCGCGATTTTGACAGACAAATCTGATACTTTTCTTCTTAGACCATCTCGCCAGTGCTGACACTGGTGGGTGATAGGGGTCGGAGATGTAGCAGAGAGGAAGAGGAAATATGCCATCATTGGTGTTGGGTTCATTAGAGAAATAAGAGGACATCAATGATGTACGATTTCCAAGTCCGCACTAGCAACACCCTCCACATTATTCCACTCGTTGCTAACTATGGTGTCACTGACAACGCCTATGACCTCCCTGTCAACGTCACAAATCACACCCCTTTCCCTTTTCTTCACCAACAGAAACATAGATAACCCTAAATACAAATCGCACACCCAAAAACCAAACAAACACAACAATGACCTCCTCGTCGACATCGGTGGCAAAGCTAGTGAAGAATCGAAACGATATAAAACGGTGCGGAGGAAGAGCGCACACTCTCATATCTAAAAAAAATGAGACTCAAGATCGAGGAGGCTAAGCTCGTCGGATAGACGGTGGCACCATTCTCCGCCCAGGTAGAGATCGACGGTTACTACTATGGGCAATGGCGCAGCTAGACTCACACCTGGAGGTGATGGTCAAGGTCCGTCATGAAAAGCATAGGGGGAGAGAAGGTAGTATGGTTTGATGAGATAGAAGGAAACTAAAAAAAACTAGAAAGCCTATTTTTATTGTTTTCAAACCATAAAGGTAAGTGTTTCAAAATTTAGGAAAACACCAACTCACAACAATTTCATTCAAACACGTTTTCGATTTGAAATAACATTTCAAGATCATAAATCAGAAACTGACAACCACCCCAATCAGAGCCTTAGAAATGAGAATTTGGTTTTGAAAATCAGATGACGTTGTTGTTGATGGTGATTTGTGATTATATTTGAACCACAATTTCAAGGAAATTATTGTACCACTCGTCTATAAAATTTGTAATTTGGCCTTGTTTTCTATGTTGAGATCTGTGATGGGTTGGTGGGTCATGATTGTACCGACGCCATAGTGGCCATTTGTGGTCATAGGATAGCAAAACAAGAAAAGGAAAAATAACAAAAGAATAAGGGAGGAGAGAGAGGGGTTGCCAAAAAGTGCTTATTTTAAAGGTGTGGTTGTCAGAGACAAGAAAAATGCAAAATAAAAGGTGAAAAAAATGAAATGTCGTTGTCAAAGGTAATTCTCAACAATAGTGACGAAGAAGCCAAAGGGGTTATTTGGGAAAGTTAAGAAGAAAAGGAAATAAAAAAACAAGAATAAAAAAAAATTCATTCATTTGATTAAAAATTGATAAATCTAATTGTAAAAATTCACTTTCCCATGGTATCTTGCATCTCAGGTTGTAATTACCGATAATACACCCAAATCTCAATCACAAAAGCCATGGAAAACGATATCACATCTAATCACACAAGATTGCAAACAAACTTTGAACAACACTAACATAAGATGTGCCAAACCTAACAAATCAAAAGTTTTTTTTGACAATATTGAGATTAGAGCAAGAACTCCACAATTCTCGACCTAAATTATTACTTTAAGAACATCTCATTGTAAGAAAACATTTTAATATCATCAAATGATTAAGATTAGGTAAAAAAAAATCTATTAACATATCTTAGAGTGATGAGAATCATGCTTTACCTTTAGTCCTTGATATTGCTATGGGTAGACCAAATCACAAACCATAACTCAATCTCAAAACCATAAACTGTGTCGATCACAAACAAAACAACATGAGTTAATCACAAACAAAATAATTTAACAATTTGTTTGGGAAAAAGGTAAAACCTATATCAAGAGTTCCTCTCAACACGTCTTGACTATACAACATATGTAGTAGCTAAAGAAAGTTACGTCACTTTTCCACATCCATTACGCGTGTATTTATTAGATGGCATGGATCCAAAGACCCATTAAGACGCACTATTTCCAAGAACTTAACTAAGTGGTCAAAAAGTCTCCCAAGGGGCAACAAAGCTAAGCAATTGTGTTATATAAAAACCTAATAGCTAAGAAAAATAAAAAGGAAAAGAATGTAAGCATTTTTCAAAGATAGTTTAGACTAGTAATTTTTCAAACAAGGGTCTATATTTTTTACATTAATTATAATTTAAAATGGATATTAATGTAAATTAGATTATATACTAATATAAAATAAATAAGATATTAATACAAAAAAACCATATTTAAAAAATCATCAAACCTTAAAATTCGATGATAAATCTTTAAAATAATAGATAGAAATATCACAAATAAAGTCCTTGCAACACTCATCAAAGGAGTAGTTCCCAACCACATAGCTACTTTAGCATATTTTGAATTTATTGATTTCAATAAAATAAAATGTTTAAAGTTATGGAATGGCTTTCCTCATAAGCACACGAATCGTATATACTGTATTGCATAGTTGTGAAACCTGATCCAGTCATTGACCCGATCGAGGTAATGAGTCAGTGGTTAAATCGATGGATCAGTACTTGGTCCGATTTGACCTGGTATATATTAAAAATTCAAAATTATATATGTATATATTATATATAAATATATAACTAACATTATTTGAGTAAAAAAAGTTCATTCATACACCAAAGTCCAAAATAACAATTGATAATAATCCAAATCCAAAGTTTTTATTTAAAAAAAAGAATATATTAAAAAAAGTTATAAAATCGGTCAGGTCAAACCGATCCAATTGATATTCGATAACCTACCCGGACGGATTTGACTGTGTCATCCCGGATCAACTGCACAACCGGTTCAATAGGAGAATCGACTCAATTAGTTCACCAGGTCCCAATTCGACCGGCCTGACCAGGTTCCAGAACACTGTTGTATTGTGTTGAATTCCATTTTTTATTTATTTTCCAAATAATATTTATTTTGGAAAAAAAGGTGAGTCAGTCATTGTTATTTTTGGTGTTATTCGTGCAAAGGTCACTCGCAATAAATAGCGATACTCTTCAATAAATACCCTACCACAAATTATATTTTAAATTCATATTTTAAAAATATCAAACACTAATAAAATTAATTAATAAGACTTTAACAGTTTGAAACATCAAACAAAAGTATACAGCATATACCCTTTGATTGTAGAAATAGCTTATGCAATAAGCATTTATTCAATAAGTAAAGCTTATAATGGTCAACTTAGTAATATGATAGTTTTGATAATTTTTATGAAATCCCATATTCATTCTTAATTGTTGTTATTATAAATAAAAAAACTTCTAAAACAAGTGTTTATTATAAATAGTTTGCATTAACAATTAATTACAAATTAACATGCCCGTAATGGAAGGAACAATCCATGAATCATGTTCCTTTTCTTTCAAATAACTGTCTAGGCATGAAAGAAAGTTGTATTTCTGCTTCCCAACCTCACCCACTTCTCCCTGGACTTTTGGAACCAAAAGGTTTCCTCCTGAAAAAGGTAGTCTCATATTCCTTGAGAAGGTCCTTCTGCAAGAGGATCAAATGAATAAAATCAATATTCTCTAAAGCCTGCTGAATGCCCTTGAGGCAAGCCTCAATCTCCTTCTTCTTTAATATATTTCCTAAGACATCCCTATTAAATACAAGAAATTCCTCCTTGACACTTTCTAAAGCTTTAACCACATCTCCCTCCTCCTTATGCCACACTTCTTGTACAATCCTAGGATATTCATTATTAGTACACCAAGCTGCTTGAAATCAAAATAGATTCTCAGTCCTAGTGACAATAACATGCTTGCATTTGACCAACAATGGATTATGATCAGATTGTCCACGAATAAGATGATCCATCGTAGCCTCTGGAAAGGCTAAACGCCAAGCATGATTACAGACTCATATCCAGTCATCGAGACACCAAAATGTGCACCTCTCCTGCCACGTGAATTTGTCACCAATAAAATAAAGATCAGTAAGTTACAACCATTAAGGCCTTCCGCAAAGATGGCATAAATTGCCGAACAAACCCAAGCCTTCTCACCATTGTCAATCCTCAACGTGATGCATTGGCGCATGGTCTCCCCAATGCTCACCACAAAATTCACTTTCTTGTCCATGAGAACCCAAACCCCCTAAAGTGGCCTTGAGCCTCCTCCATTGCCACCAACTTGTATCCTTGTTTCTCCCAAAATTTGCTTCAGTTATGGAAAGACATATGAGTCTCGTAAACGAAGACTAGAGTAGGATGGTGCCTAGACAAAAGTTTTCGCATATGACTATGACTTTGTTTCTTGGCACAACCTTTCACATTCCAAGAAAGAACATAAAATTCTTCAAAACCACCAAATAAAATACCCATAATCATCAAACCCATCAATATTATAATATTGTCACTCAATCATAAATCATCATGTCTGCACTTCCTAACAGAAAAAAATACCCCTAACCTTCTATACTGACACCCTATGTCAGAGAAGCTCCACTATGTCCACTTCATCGTCGCGTCTGAGGGTTACAACAACAAAATTCTCGCAATAGTAATAACAACAACCTTTGTAAATAATGAGCCTGTTGCGACGTGGGCACATCCAAACACATGATCACCACTGAATTTGAAACAGTAATAACAAAACATATGTATTATAATACTAATAGATGTTGATTATTACAAATTTTAATGAGATCATACATTTAAAATATATACATGTATATGTCTATCATGCAAAATAAATTGAGGGAACCCCCCTGTCCCTTAAAAGATCTGTCAATGCTCAACCCTAGCACAAGATCTAGTAAGAGTCATTTCGACCAAGGATTCATGATTTTGGGGAAGAAGTTTGCAGGCTGGCGGAAAGGATGGTTTTGCTTTTGAGAATAAAGAACAATGTAGGCTGGAGGTAGAGGTGGAAATAGGTCAGGCCAGGCTAGGCGTTGCCAGGCCTGAGCCTGATCAGCATCATTATCATTAAGTCTAAGTCTGACTTGTTACCTATTAAAAATAATTTATTAAGGCCTGAGCCTGAAAGTCTGTATACAAAGCATGATTAAATAAAAATAAATAATTAAAAGTAAAAAATAACATAATAGATATGTTTCTCATATGAATTATAATTTGTCAAATATGATTTTATAAGTTATAGTTTAGACATACCCACTATTTAGACTTAGTGGACAAAAGGTTTTTTAAAAAGCTCAAATTTGACTTTTTTAATAAACAGACTAATTTAAGCAAATAGTGGGAAAAAGCTGGGGAAATTAAGGCCAAGTTGGTGGATTAAATGTTAAGCTTGATAGAGAGTTAAATCTATAAATATATTATTTTTAAGTTTTACTATATATATATATGTGTGTGTGTGTGTGTGTGTGTGTGTGTGTTAAATAAGGCGGCCTGATAGGTTTAACAAACTTTTTTTAAAACTTGAGCCTTACATTTTTATTTAAACAGGCTTTTCAAAAAGTCTTAATCTGACATTTATAATAAACAAGTCAGGCCAGACCAGACCTTAAACAGACTAGGCCAAAGACTCTTGATAGATGGCCTGACACATTTTCATCCCTAGTTGGAGGAAAGGAAAAGGCTTTTGGGGGTGTCGAGATATCCACTTTTAGAATGAATACTTAATCCAAAATATGAAAATCATATTCTAAAATATAGGAGGTGCTTGGGTGAGGGGTATTTTTGGTCGGATGGAGTCTTTTTGGAGATGAGGAAGAAAAAGAGAAGGTGCAGAAAGTAAAATTCTAAAATTTCAACTAGTGGGCCCACACAGATACACACCAGCGTCCAAGTTGGAATGTGAGAATAAATTAAATAAAAAAAATGTGGAAGGGCCACGTATAAATGAGAAATGCTAAATATCAACATTATTTTAAGAAAACGAAATGTGTGAGATTTTTTGGCGTATAAAAGGCACTGAGCAGCAGGACAGATCTGTATCTGACTTTTGCCGCTTTTCATCAAAATGGTGTCCGAAGGCATTCTCTTGGGCATGGGTAACCCTCTCCTCGACATCTCCGCCGTCGTCGACGAAGACTTCTTAAAAAAGTACCACCTCACTCACTCACTCACTCTCTTTTCCATGCCGTTTTGCTCCACTCTCCTCGTCGTTTCGTTTAACCTAGCACACCGTTCCATAGGTTTACTGGATGGATAAACGACTTTGTAAATCGTTTTGTTCACTTCTGAATGATTTTTTTTCTTGTTTTTGTCTTTGATAGATATGATATCACCTCGAACAATGCGATTCTTGCGGAGGACAAGCACAAGCCTATGTAAGATTATATATCTCCGTTCACTGTTACACGTTAGTGTGTTGTGCTGATACTCAACGATGTCTTTTTGTATAGTTGAGATTGATTTGTAAAATTTATGAAGGTTTGTCGTTGGTCATTTGATCATTGAGTTTTAATTTCATTTCAAGCACTTCGGTTTTAGTTCTTTTACACTTTCGAGCATAATGCAATCCGGTTTTCTACTATGTTCTTTAGGAAATGTATTGAGTTTCATAAACCTGCTAGTTTTGTTGTGCTTCTTTGGTTTCATGGGTTTATTTTTAGG
This sequence comes from Glycine latifolia, assembly GCA_013407115.1. NCBI lineage: Eukaryota > Viridiplantae > Streptophyta > Magnoliopsida > Fabales > Fabaceae > Glycine > Glycine latifolia. The sequence goes on from CM023943.1 coordinate 27,387,587, forward strand.
GCAAAACTTGGATACTGTTCTATAGTTCTATAGGTGCTTTTGGTACAATTCTCCATTTAGAATTGGAGTTTCAACTCGGTAATACGCATGATAAGGGTCTGCGTCAAAGATTTATGCAACTCTAATTGAAGGACCTATATAATTGTATCCAAGTTTTCTCCTTATTTTTATATTCACTTTCACTTTTATGTTCTGCACCAGTCCTAAATAGCTATATGTTAACTATTGAAGGAATTCTTAGGTTTTGGGTATGTCTTTCACTAGATACCTAGTGTCAGCATGTATATTTTGCATGCTTGTAAAGTAATGACTCATTGCAATAGTGAATCGGATATTCAGTCTCCTATTTTGATAAGATTTTACATCTTTCTTCTCTGTTCTTTAATTACGGGTTATTTTTATGGTTAATTGTTAAATAAGACATCTTTTTGTGAGTTCATTTGATGTGATCAGAGCAATATTTTAGGTATGAAGAATTGGCTGAGAAATATAATGTGGAGTACATTGCTGGAGGTACTGCACTAAATTTGGAGTATTGTATTTCAGATAATTTTGTTAATATTTAATATCATAAGCAAACTTAATAAAACCAGCAGTGGAAGTGCATGTTTCATAATGACAGCTTCTACATTTTTTTTTTTGTGTGCTGGCAGGTGCCACTCAGAATTCAATCAAGGTTGCTCAAGTATGTATCTACCTTGTTAGTAATACTCTGAATCTTTAGTAGCTTTGGTCAAAGCAATTTAACCTTTACTTTTGCTTCTTGTAGTGGATGCTCCAAGTTCCTGGTGCAACAAGTTACATGGGTGGCATAGGAAAGGATAAGTTCGGGGAAGAGATGAAGAAGAACTCAAGGCTTGCTGGTGTAAATGTAGGTTATGTTATGATTTATCTTCTTCTTTCATTGTCACGTGCTTCTGTGTACTGGCTGTTTTAGAAAATTAACTTATTTACTCATCCATCAGGTTCACTATTATGAAGATGAAACTACACCTACTGGAACTTGTGCTGTTTGTATAGTTGGTGGTGATAGGTAAGATGATCAAATTTTTGCGTGTTTTTTTTTCTGCCTGTGTGTCTGTTTTTTTACTGATTGAAGTTATTTTTTATGCTGTTTCTAAATAAATTATATACCTTCCAGCCTGATGTTTACTTGATTGTAAAACAATTTTTTGAAGTCTTACATTTGATTGCATCCGAATAAAGGTCACTTGTGGCGAACTTAGCAGCTGCAAATTGCTACAAATCTGATCATTTGAAGAGACCAGAAAATTGGGCACTAGGTACCCTGTCGTTGGTCTATTTCTGTCTCCACTTCATAGCTAAGTAATGCAGTGGACTGACATTTTTTATCGTGCAATTTTTTCTCACGCAGTTGAAAAGGCCAAGTATATTTATATTGCTGGCTTTTTCCTCACTGTATCACCAGATTCCATCCAGCTAGTTGCTGAGCATGCTGCTGCAAATAACAAGGTTAAATATGAATGAAAAATTGCTGCTTCCTATTAAATGCTGTTTCTGATACTTTATTTTATTCCTGTATGCAGATCTTCTCAATGAACCTTTCTGCCCCTTTTATCTGCGAGTTTTTCAGGGATGTACAGGAGAAAGCTCTACCGTAAGGATTCATCCCCAATAAATTAAAATGAATGAAATTTTACATATTGGTTCTTAAGGATGCACGTTATATGATTTAGGTATACGGACTTTGTTTTTGGAAATGAGACTGAAGCAAGAACATTTTCTAAAGTTCATGGCTGGGAGGTAAGCCTTGTATATCAAATTTGTAGGCTTGCAGTTTTGGATTGGAATGTTAAATTGTTAACCCCTTACATCTTTTGATCCCCCCCCCTCCCCTCTTTCTAGACCGATAATGTCGATGAGATAGCTCTAAAGATTTCCCAGTGGCCAAAGGCATCAGGAACACACAAAAGGATAACAGTCATCACACAGGGTGCGGATCCTGTTTGTGTTGCTGAGGATGGGAAGGTGAAAAAGTTCCCTGTGCAACTTTTGCCTAAAGAGAAACTAGTTGATACAAATGGAGCAGGTACTGTGCTCTACTGCTTTTAGGAGTTAAAATGTGGAACTTGCATATATAATTATTATGTATTTGCTCCTAAAGTTATTTTGTACTGGTCTTTCATGGTGGTAAGGGGATATACTTGATTGGGGTAAAGTCGATTAGTAGGAAGATAGCCCCTATAGTTAGATAGAGGCACAAAATCATTAGGAAGGACTTGGATAAATAGGTTTTGGTTGGGCCATTTTAAAAAGCCCTTTAGGTATAATAAGTCAGCTTGTTTGAATAAATATAATAATAATCTCATTATGTAGGCACTTATTATAATTATTATAGAATTGAAACTTCAATGTAATATTTTAAGATTATATACTTATTGTTGTATTTAAAGTCTGTTTACTGGTGAGGCTTTTTATCTATTTAAAAGACTTCATTGCAAAGTAGACTTTTAAATAAACTTGAAGGCTAGACTATGCTTTTAAAAAAGGCTAAATAGCCTCATTAGGTAAATAGATAAGACATTACACTTAAATTTGAGATTTAGTTCAAGCTTAGACCTTGTAAAGTGTAGTGTAGCCATCCTATTTTCACCCTTAGTTGTTGTGGTTGGTCTTCAATTGTGATATTTGCTCTAAAATCCATGCTTGCTGGCTATAATTCTCTCATTATTGTCACACGACATTGCAACCAACTTGGAAAGTCCATGACATTATTTATGATTACTGAGGCACAGCCAGGATTTCATGAATAGACGATGGTAGTGACAAGCAAGATGCCGATTTTGTTTCATGATTCATCCCTCATTGTTTTATGTTTGTAGGAGATGCATTTGTCGGAGGGTTTCTTTCTCAACTGGTTCAGGAGAAGCCCATTGAAGAATGCGTGAGAGCTGGCTGTTATGCAGCAAACGTTATCATCCAAAGGTCTAGCTGTACGTACCCAGAGAAGCCTGATTTTCACTGAGTTTTTCTCTCGGTTCTGTTTCCATTATGAAGTTTTGATTGTTGGGAAACCTTATGTTGTATTTTGATAGTAGCAGTATAACAGCTGCATTTGGATTTTTCAATCCCGACTGGGGAAAACGAGGAGAGAGTTTCAGTGAAAGGAAACAAATAATTGATCTGTTATATTCTAGGACTATTATTAGAGGCTTAGAGCATCGTTTCATATTTTTGCTGAGTTTGTTATTGAGTCTTTTTCATTCGATATTAAACCATTTTATTGTGCTTGGACTGATGTCTAACTTGCCACTTCGAGTATCATTTAACGACCTATATTTGTTAAGCTAGGTTAAAAGCATTTTGATTTTTTCCGAAGATATTATCTAGTTTATGAGAAAAATAATAAAACTGTTTCTTAATGGCGAAAAATTGTTAAGTTTGTAGTCACAGATGGATCCTTGGAGACAGATTTTTCCAGTGCTTTTAAGATTGCCAAAATTTCCTAAAACTCAATTTGCTGGCTTAGTGATTTTAGAAATTGATTAGTATGCTCCTTCAGAATATTTTATTTTAATTATTCATTTTATCTTTATAATTATACAAGTATTATTTTGTAGTCTCTAATCTCTATACTTAAAAGTATCCCCTTTAGTCCTTGTATATGTTATTTTTAATCGTCTTTTTAGTCCCTATGATTTTAGAGGATAGGGATTTAAAAAATAAATAAAGATATGTAAAGGGACTTGAGTAATTAAAATGGTATGTATCGAAATTAAGATCAATAATTTTAAAGTATGAAGATTAAAAATGTTGTACAAATTATATACTAAATGAGTAGTAAAACCAATATTTTTTAATATAAACAGAATTTTATTAGCTTGTTTAAGCTGGTTGGCCTGTTATTCATTTCTTAAGTGGTACTATATCCTTCGTATGGATATATGTTTATAAGTTATATTTTTTATTGGTTAATATTAATTATTAATTATTTAATTTATTAGTTTATTAGTAAAAAATTTCAAAATTACAAATTTTTTTTTTCTTTTTCTTTCATCACTATATCAATCTATAAGTTATAACTCTGTGTAAGTCACATTATTGACATTGTATTTTCAATCAATTTAAATTCAGTTTCCCAAGTTAAGAACACACCTTCCAAGCTTTTTGTCATGTTTATCAGCAGTTATCCATTCAACTAGTTATATTCAATTGAAAATAATTTATATTTATAATTCAAAGCAACTAGTGAAGAGTGTAAATAATATAGTTTCAAAATTGTATTTTGTCTATCTGGCAAGAGTCAGACAAAAGGTCACGAAGTATTTGATTAACACGTAACAAGAGATTATGCCTTTGCTTAAGACCAAATTACCAATTGATTGGTTCTCTCGGACCAGCTAAGTGATAACAGAGCTGGCTTGGAACACGGACAGCTTTATGCAGCTGGATCGCTATAAGCCTATAAAATCCTTTATTGGATTTTGATACAATTCAACGTTAATTTCCCTTTATCATTAGTTGGAAAATGTCACTATTCCATGCTAATCTTCCACTTTTCGCCGATTAAGTTTAATATCAAAATTATTTAATTAGTCATTAAACTGTTTTCTCAAGGAACATAAATACTTGCACTTATTTTTACTGTCATAATTAAATATTTATCACAAGTCCTAATGGATATTTTTTATATAAAAAGAATGCTAATAGAAACTTACATAAAGTACTAGATTTGCTTTTCATTAAATTTTGAAACCATTATGAAAGAATGAGACTGATTAATTAAACTATTTATACATACTTTTCATAATTCGTGATCCTTTTCTTTTGCTAGCAATGCTTTTGTCGTCACTTTTAATGTAAAAAGGGTTGTTCAATTAATCACCACAACACTCCAAACAAAATAACCGAACTAAAACTATTAGAAACAAATTAATTTTGTTTAGCTTGGAAAGAAAGGACAGTCGAGAGCGTGAGTTACTATTTTATGACCATTATTTTTATGGGTGTCACCGTTCAATTTAATTTGAAATCTAAAGCAAACCTAAATAAAGTAATATACATTCTGATTTGATTCAATTTAAATATAATATTAAACTCAAATGAAACCATACCATTTTCATGGCAATTTAGTTTAAATCAATCATTTGATTTTTCATTTTTCATTTTATTTTAATATGATTTTTAAAAGTCTAATAAACAAAACCCACCATTGGAAAAATCGTGTTAATTGCAAACATCATTTACTCCGTCTTAATTGCAGTTTCTTTGGAGTTATTTGAAATGTAACCTTGATGACAGTCATTAAGTCTCTCGGCATGATATAATCCAAATAATGTGTATAAGTGAAAGATAATTTTTCATCTCACAAGTTGATTTATAGGATTGAACTCAAATTTTTAAATAAATTTTTAAATATCTTTAAATAAAATCTTAAATACAAATTAATGAATCGATAAAATCGAATTTTTACTAACATAATTAAAATATAAAGCCTTGTGTCATGGAAGAAAGCCCAAATCCACGATCCTGTTCCGCCACGACTTATCTATTCAATCTTCATTTTCATGTTTTTCTTTTCATCTCATTGTCTCACCTAGAGCGTTGAATGCACGGCCCTACACTAGCGCGTGAAACAACCTCCCACCCCATAGAGCCAGCCACCTTCTTTCTTACCTTGTTCAAAGAAAGAAAGAAAGAAGGAAAAAAAAAAATCCGCAAAAACAAGAACGAACGAAGAAAGAAACGACCCTGAAACTGAAACTAACGAAGCCTTGAATCCGCCATGAGCGACCACCACCCTCGGTTGCATCACCTTCGTTCAACCTCTCACCTCTTGAAAGAATCATTCTCCACTTTCTCCTCTAATTTCCTCACATTTTTATTCCTTTCTCTTTTAACTCTTTCTTTTCGCACCCTCGTCGAAACCGGCACCGCCCATGTCACCTCCTTCATCGACCGCGACCCTTCCCTCCGCGCCCTCCTCTCCCGCCTCGACCTCGCCGGAAACTCCCACAACCACCACAACGGCCACCACGACCTTCCTTCTCCGAATAACCTCCGCCACCGCCGCCGCCCCTTCCTCCACCTCACCCGCGTCGGAACCCTAGACGACGATTTCTTCTCCGGCGACGACGACGATGCCCGCTCCCTCTTCGGCTCCATCCCCAAACCCTCCGCCAACGCCACCCTCCTCTCCCTCTCCCCCTTCAAAACCACCTCCGCCTTCTCCGATCTCCTCGCCGACGACGGAATTAGGGTTTTCCAAGTCATCCGCTCCGGCACCACCTTCAACACTCAAGGATTATCCTCCTTATCATCTTCGTCGCACGACGACGACGACAACGAGGAGAAGGAAGAACAGAAGAAAGAGAAGGTGGATTTGCAATTCTTCGTGAAGGGGATCGAGGTGGGCCGCCGCGACGCTGCGGCTCTCTTCTTTCTGGTGAGTTTCCTCTCCGCCGCGTACGGATGGGTGATCCTCGTTTTCCTCGTGACGTATTCGTGGGTGTTGGGCGTCGTTTTCGTTTCCGTCGTGAACGATCTGTTGGGTAGGTTTAGCTCCGTCACCGTTTTGGTTTGGGAAGGTTCGAGGTTAGGTCTGAAGAGGCTTTCGGGGTTTATTCTGATGCGTTGGGCTGTGAGGGACGCGTTGACTCAGCTTCTAGGGTTGTGGTACTTCGGAGAAATTGAGGATCAGTACTCGTTTTTCAAGCTCTTTGTTAGGTTAAAGTTGATGCCTTTCTCGGTTATGTCCCCTTGGGTTAGGGGGTTTGAGAGGGAGATTTCTGGGTTCTTGTTTACTTGGTTTTTGGTGGATACTTTTGTGGCTTTTATATTCTCTGTGGATGCTTGGGTTGCCATTGTGGACTCGAGGAAGAGTGGGAGGGAGATTGTGAAGGAAGGGTGTTATTTGATATCCACTATGTTGAATCAGGCTATTCAGGTTAAGTGCTTGGAGGCTATACTTTGTGGGTCCTTTGTGAGGTGGGGTTTGAGCCGGGTTTGCGGGAGGTCGTTCGCCAAGATGTTTCAGTCCACCATGGAGGTTTACTTCATGGTGACTTGGCTTTTGTTTTACTTTGCGGCGCGGTGTAAGGACGCCAATCTTCATGGTAGGAGGTTCGGGCAGAGGGAGTTGGAGGGCTTGGTTGAAGGTCACAGATGATACTTGATGGTGGTTGGCTTTGGATGGATGTGGTTTTTTTTGTTTTTTTTTTTAAATTTTGATGCACAAGTAGCAGCAGCAAATAGCAATGTTTCACTGGTTCTTTGTGTCTCCCACTTTTTGCAGTCAATGTTGACTGCCATTCTATAGTTTTTGTCACCAACGATGATGTCTTGAATGTGTACTTCACCAGAAGGCTGATATACTTCTCCTGTATATTCTGAATGAGGGTAGTTCTTATGTATATTATTCATGGAATTGTTGAATTAGTTCCTCAATATGTGTTGGTGATATGATTGTCACAAAATTACAAGGTTTGAGAAATGAAGAATGGTAATGATTTTTCTCCATGCAACATGGGGGGGTTATGTTGTGATGACAAAAGTTAACTGCATAGCACTTCTGTGTGTTTGGTGTTATACTCTATCCTTTACGAGCATTTGTTGGCTTGACTTGGACATCATCTACAAACAATGAAAAACACTTTAATCTGCAGAAAGAACAGGGAAGATTATTAGTGAGTTATGTATTGTTTTCCCCTTTTAGAAATTCTCCAAGAAGGTTGTTCAGGCTATATTAACTTTTTGTTTTGTATGATAATCTACAACTTTTTTCCAAACGAGCCTTTACATATGCTGTATGTATAGAATCATCTTGTAGAAAGTTCATAAAACTTGTTTTGAATCATTGAGTTACTTTGGCCAAGTTTGAATGAGGAAAAATTTAGGCTGATAAGTGATAACAAAATTAGGGCTGTACGAGAGGGGCTTTCTAAGTGTTGAAATTAATTGTTGAAGAGCTTTGTGTTTAGTTCTGCAAAACGGATGTTTATATAGTCAAAGTAAATACTTGATGTTTTCTGTTTGGTGGTTGCTATGTTTATTTTATGTTCATTTGGCTTCCTGAATTTACAACCTTTTCCCGTGACTAGCAGCAATTTGGTTTTTTTTATGTATAAATGTTTTGTTAGCTGAAATGAGATTACCTGAAGGTGATCTGTGATATAAACAATGTGTAAATGCATCTTGATTGCAATTTAATGAATGGTACTCTTCCTCCTGGTTGTCTTTCACTTGATAGATTCTAGTTTTTTTAACAGACAGATATAACATTTTTGGGCAGTATTGGCCTTGAAATCAGTAGAGTATATAATAAAAATTGGGATGTATGAGTTTCTATGATTTTCTTGTTAAACTGTCTTTTGAGGGTGGTTTACCTAAGCATGTTGAGGATTACTCTTGTAAAACAGTTGTTCTCTGAAGGGTTCCCCTTCTCTCCTATTGCTATTAACCATCCCATTAGTTTCAATACAGGTTATTTTTCATGCAATTCTTCATGAAAAACAAGCAAGGCTAGGATTTCTGTTTTTATATGGTTTCACTTTATCAGCTTATGGGCTCATCTTGGTTTTCTGGTCGATAGTCTACTTCATCCAGCCAGGGGACAAGTTTAGTTGTTTTTGCATATTAGTCGGTTTGAATGGTAGTGACCTAAATGCACTTACTAGATCTCTCACCACCATTTTGTAATGCTGCAAGAAAACCAGAGAGGAGAGGATTTTCGTAATGCTGTAAGAAAACTAGAGCCGAAGCACTTTTGAAATTTAAATTCATGTAAAAATGGAAGGAGATAAATTTTTAAATTTTGCTTTTAGAAGGCAACTTTTGTCTTTCTTTTCTTTATATCAACTCTATAAGTAAATAAATAAATAAGAGTAAATTACATTCGTATTTCCTGTGTTTTGTTTAAATTTCATCTGATACTTCTCCTTTTTTACATCCTACAAAAAATCTCATAATTGTTTAGCTCACATTATACCTAGATCTCCTCCTTCCTAAACACCGTTTAATAATCTAACAGAAATTAGGCACATGTTAGTCACATGACTTTTAATGAAAATTTATGTCTAAAATACTTTCATCTTCTTCTTCTCAATCTGAAAATATTTTAATACTCTTCTTTTTTTGTTTTTTGTGTAGTTGGACGTAAACTCAACTTTTTGTTGGACATGAACCCACTTTGTTGGTATGTAATGTTAACAACCTTTTTCTCATATTTTGTTCTACTGACATACATATGAACTAATTTTTGATTCTCAACAAACATTTTCAGTAAATCATGATCAGTCTTAAGGGGGAGAATTTTATCACTAGTAGTAGAACAAAATCATAAAATAAAAGTGTGACATAATGACAAATCTAAATCATTAGCAATGTTGTTCACACATTCATGTATTCTATGTATTCAAGTTCATCCATTGCGTTCCTATTGTCCCAAACATCAACACTATTTTAATCAACAATAATAAACAAATGATTTTTAGTTCATCCATTGTGTTTGATGTGATTCCAAACATCAACAATAACAAACAAATAATTTCTAGTTCATCAATTGTGTTTCCTATTGTCCCAAACATCAACAATATTTTAATCAACAATAATAAACAAATGATTTTAAAAATCATATGTGGTCCCAAACTGGTCCTCCATTGAAACTCCATTCAAAAATATATAACAATAAATAATTTTAAAAAGTAACCTATATACAAGGTCCGATGGTCACTTACAAACATAATCTCAACGTGAACAGAAATCGTGGAATAGGAAGAGAAACAGAACGCTCGTGAATGTCAAATAGGAAGACAAACAAAGGCATCCATGAACGTCACGAACTAGAAGAGGAACAATGGAGAATTCACAAACTGAAATAGGAACGGTGAATAACTCGCAAACAGTAAAGATGAATGAAACGTGAACGTAGTGAGAGAAATAGAAACTCGCACCTCTTGGAAGCTGAAGAAGAACTAGCTAACAAGAGGAAGATGAACAGTACTCACGAATGTTGAAACGTGAATCCTAAATTATGAAACTAATTGGGAAGGGATAATTTTGGTTTTACAATTACAATGTAAGAATAATTTTGTCTGTTCATATATTTCAATTGACATTAGTTAATGGTGTTAATAGAGAAGGTAAAAGTAATGTGAAAAAATAAAAAAATATCAAGTGAAATTTGAGCAAAACACAGGGAATACAAATGTAATTTACTCAATAAATAAATGCATCCTTATTTGTATACTCCCCCTCACTTTTGAACATAACATAATAAACGTGCGTGTGGTGGTAGAAAAGGATTGCAGTTTCCATACATTAACCGGAATCTAAGAACATGAAATCATGCCAAGGCTAAGAACTAAGAAGTAAGCAATTAAGCATCATATTTACATCACACCCTAATAAAATTACGTGTCAATATAACAATTAATTAAGTGAAATTATTGTAAAATTAATTTTGACTACACGTGATTTTAAATATTACCATTAATTAACTTTGTTAAAGGGAAAATATTTAATACTTAGATATCTGGATAAAATTTAATTAATCTAATTTAACACATTTTTTTTTATCTTGCACATTAATGCATAAGTTAAAGGGAATTAAATTCACAATCTTAAATATTTGAATTATTTATATTTTACAAAAAAAATATTAAGCATTTTTCAATTATAATATTATATATATATATATATATTTCTATTTACTTAACCAGCCATACAGTTAATTTATAATAAAAAAAATTAATAAATATTACCTATGGCAAAAGTTAAAATTACTTGAATTTCATTTATAATTGGAGTAAAAAAAAGTAATCAATAATAATTTTATTTTCACATTATAAGGATATTTTTATCTTATGTTTTATTAACTTTTTTTTTATAATTATAGCAATCTTAGAACTCGATTGATCTCATGTCGAAGAATGAACCTCAAGTATTGAGATCAATTATGGACCTCAGTTATTGAGTTAGGAGGATATAAATACTCTTAACCTTTTTTTTTTGTTACATTCTCTCTCTTTTCTTAGTACATAAGCTTATTCAACTTATTTTTAATGGCCCCCCATCTTAATTTTAGAAGATACTTAGAAAAGAAAACACATCTTCAAAAGGGAATACATTACCATCTTTAATTACTAATTAGGTATACTTAGTAAAATATATTTAAGAATTTTTTAACATGAAAGTAATAACTAAAATTAAACTCTATATTAGTAGTATATAATTTCGTATTTCTTCATTATTAAATATAGAAACTCATGAGAAACTCAATATCTGAAACCAAAAAGTGTTTGAAGTTTTCCTTGACAAAATGGTTTTGATGGCTCCTAAAGATTCTTGTGGAAAATCTACTAGTCAATCTATATCCAAATATCTTTAGGCCCAATGGTTCTTTTTTACCAAAGGCCCAATGGCTTTTCTTTACCAACGGCCCAATGATTCTGCTGCCTGCAAACTCGATTTGTGTGTGCGCGAGTGCGACATGGTGTCACTTAGCATCACAAGTGTTAACTCTTAAGATTCTCAAAGATTTGTTTGTGATCTCACTTAAACTGCATTTACACTATTTCAATGCAAAAACACACTTTTAAGAGAGTTGCTCATAGAAGTTTTATAATACCATTTTTAACTCAAGTTTTTCCCAGTTGCATAATTTTATTTTTTTTTAAAAAAAGGTACCAGTACAACTTACAAGACTTGCTTATAGAAGCAACTAAAAAAGTGAGATGCTAATTTTTTTCTTCTTCATATAATGTAGCAGAAAGAACAAATAAGCAACGTATCACCATTAAAAGTACTCTAATGAATACAAACAGGAGTATTTTGGTAAGCAATGATTATTGTTGGATTTTTTAATGAAATAAGGACTTAGTAATCAATTCTTATAATTTGAAGTTGCTAAAAAGAGGCTTTTCTTTTTAAAATTATAAATATGAAACTGTTTGACATTAGATCCGTAATCCATTGTATGTTCGTTGACATTTGTGTATTCCATGCCTTTTAAACATGTCTGTCAGTCGTACAAGTATTTAGTGGTTGATATTATAAAAAGGCTTAAAAAACAGTTCCAAACCACAAAATTATTATAAGTAAAAGGTTCATTAAATTAGGGAGGAGCTCTACGTAATTTTGTAACTTCGAACAAATTTTAGCTTATAATAGAAAGTATATTAAAAAATGTGTTGATAATATTATTTCATATATGTATAATTATAAACAAATTGTTTTCATAATTTAAAAAGTAATTGAAGAATTAATTCATAACATTATAAGTATTATGGCTAAAAAATTTTATATATAAGTATTCATCCACAGCTTAAAATTTCTGAATTATTACTGCGCATAATATATCCACATTTGATTTTCTTATCTATAACTCTAAAAGTGAGTTACGGAGAGAGATCTCCATCCTTAGAACCACGGATCAAGTGGTTTTAATTACAGAGAGTAATTAACTTCTTATTGTAATGAATTTGCTCAATTACTAACTCTGCATGTTCCCTGATAAGAGCAAAAATACAGAACAGGAACCTCTCCACACTTACACGCCTCAATCTACAACATAACATGTCTACACACACACACACATCATATATATATATCCTTGTACGTAGTTGTTAGAGCTTAATTAATAATAATAATTAATGACTCAGACACACAAACACTCGTTCGTTGTGTGGAGTAGTAGTGCTTGCACGGCGTAGGACAGTGAGGAAAAGATGCTCAGTGCAAGGAATATAGAGCTTTGAATCTGCAATGAAATCATACTCATCCTTAGCTTGATCCAGCAAAGTCTTGAAGAGTGGATGGTTGAGTAAGGTAATCTTGATCACATATCTCTTATGGTGCTCTCCCACATACACAACCAAGTGACCCTTTGGCACATCATTGGGGATAGAGTCCCCTTCATCTTCATCTTCATCTTCATGCATGGATGACCACAGTTCCCATTCACAGCAGTAACTGTAGGCAGCACAATGGATGACTCTACTTCCCATTTTCTTCCACTTTTTAAGGCACCCTCTTAGGAACTTTCCCTTCATAGTGAGAGAGAGAGAATGGGAAAGGGAGAAAAAGTACATGGAGTACAAGGAAAATGAAAAAGGTTTATATAATTGCGGCATGAGAATTACATATTGATGCTCCCAGCATTATGTGTTTGCTTACTCGTTTTGTAGCCTATGCTTATTTTTTAATGTATGAATTACGTGTATGTTCGAAGATAATTTTGTTTGACCTGATTAAAATTGTTTTTGGATAAAATTATTCATGACTCAATCCCAAAGCAACTTATCAAGTTAACTCGTGTCAATTAATTCGCGCATTTATTATTAGTTAAAGTGATCATACATAAGTACTCATGTTTATTAAATACCTAATTAACATTCAATAATATTTTTTATCTCTCTTCGTATCACATCATAATACCTAAAATATTTATACTCTTCTCACTTTTATATCTCTCTCACTTATTGACATATTGGATGTCCCATGAATAATTCTATTAGCTTATTTAGAGACCCACAAGTTACAAATATTTTATCAATACTTTTAATTTCTCTATATCTCTTTTTATTTTATTTTATTATAATATCAATCAAATCAATCATTTTTTTCTCTTATATCTGTCTAGGTATAAGCATCCAAGCGTGTTAAGAAAACATTTTCATTACTAATATAAGGCAATGCTTATGTCATGAGAGAAAACATATGAAAGATTTTATTTTTATTTTTGTTACATTCCATTAGGTTCTATTTGAACTAAAAATCAAAGATACAGTAAATGGTTGACATGATGCATCGTAGCTTTTGCCTATACAATTATCGCGGAAACATCAATATCCAATATATATTATCATAAGTGTGTCAGATACTTGGATACATCAAAATCCAATATATATTATTCTAAAGCGTGTCAGATACAGTTATCTGACCTTGCTTGTTAGTAGCTTCTTTATAGCATCGCACCTTGCGAAATAATACCAGCATGCAACTCAAGTAGGTTAGAAAATAATAGACAGGAAGAGTTAATTTCAGTTATGCATAGTGAAAATTAACTTGAATTATGTTTTTATTTTTTATACTCTCACTTGATATGTATGTCATATAATGTGGGTATTGTCTTGTTAACATGTGTTTGGTTTTTTATAAATTAAATTTTAGAATGTTTTGGTTTGATAAACATAATTTAAGTAAAAATGCATTTGAAATTAAGTTAACATATTTGAAAAACCTATATATAAAAAATGATCTTGATGATAAAATAAATAACATTAGAATCAAAATTACTTTTGAATTATAGTATAACCAAACCAGTATGTCAGGTACGCGAGTAGTTAAAAAGATTAATCAAGTTTATACAATATAAAAATTTATGCAACAGAGAGAGAAATGGAAAAAGAAGAGAAAGAAATATGTGGTAAAATAATTGATATGATTAATAGAGAATGAGACAAGAAAAAGTAACATTGTAAAAAAACTATTGTATAGACTTTACATATCAGTTAAAAAAGTTTTGACATAAACAAACAAAAATGTCTATTCCGACTTTCTTACTTCCATCCAAATATCACTTTTAGGAAAAGAATCAACGGTTATTTACTTATTTGCTACAAATGCAAACTTCGCCAATCATTTGTCACCAAAAACATGTTTAGAGTCTCAAACGCACAATTGCAGCTATCAATATTAATAGAGTGTATAAAGCTTATTATGAGCATTAAAACTTATTTAAAGATTTGCTAGCTAGAAAAAGCCACTTGACTGTAATTCAATGTTCTAATTAAATTAATATATTTCCCAGGAAGTAAGGGTAGTGTCTTTCTCTGTAATTCTCAAGGCCGGTGCTTGATGATTGACCTTTCAAAGTTTTTAAAGTTCAGACCACACAACTTGGGTAGGAAAAGATAAGATATGAATGAGGAATGGGATAAAGTTTCTTATTGGGTGAAGTGCGATCCCACTTATTTCTCCTGAATTTCGATCTGTTTCCATTTTCTATATTTGTTACAAGAGAGAAAAATACTACACATGAGAAGCCACAAACATGTAACTAATAATAAATTCTAGTATAATTATTCCTATGCCTTTTACCCTTGTATCACAGAAAAATAAACATGAGAAGCCACAAACATGTGTCTTAGACAGTGTGATACCCACATTTTCTCTCTCTCTCTCTCTCTCTCTCTATGTTATACTTATATGTATAACTGATCAACCACTTTCTATGTAGAGCATTGGTGTCTTTGTCAATTGGAGCTGCTTTTTTCTAAGCATGTATTGATAAGAATTTATTATTCTTCTTTGGCCTGATTTCAGCTTAATACTTGTTGAATAGCCTTGAATTTGTCATGCCAGCCAAATCTTGCATTTTACATGGAGTAAGGAGGGTACTATCCGTACGAAAATGTTACTTATTCAGTCCTCTAGGAAAGTGGGTTTGTGATGAGTTTTATTGTCCCTACGTAGCTCTCACACATTTAGGAATGAAAAATTCTATTTCCCTCATGTTTTTCTATAGTTAGAAAATTGATGATAAAATGAATAATGAAATGGAATTAAAAAAGAAAAAAAAATATGAAAATTGTTATTATATTATAAGGATAAAATATCTCTTTAAGAAATGGGCTTATACATTGTATAAGGAATGGAAGAAAACATGTACAGTTGCATACAGAAGAATGAGTGGTACAGTTCTTCACCCTGAAATCTTTGACCATCGATAGATGTGAAATATTTGACTTGATTCCCGCAATCCGGTTCCTCACACTAAATTCACTGATCTTTAGAATTTAAATATATATTTTAACTAGGATATTGATTTTCAATGGTTTCAGATTCTGTTTTCAGCCCTTTATTGATTTTAATCTTAGCATTATATCACATGTTTTTTGTTTTCTTGAAATGAAGGTTAACATAATACATAAAGTGTAACCAAAAGTATAAACTGAAAAAAAAAAAAATCTAAGAGTCATACAATTTGTACCACTACAGTTCATTTTGCCACTTTGTTTTGGTTGAGAGAGGTTTAGGAAATGGTGGAGTAGTTTTTAAAATCTTACTTTTCATTGTTTAATTATAAATTATTAGGGAGTTGGAAACACTATTTTCTATGAAGAATAACTTTTAGCACTTATACTGAAATAATTGTTGACGATGGATGGGGTTTGAGATCCCCTTTCTCCTGGTCTGTGATGCTCAGAGAGACCAGTGGACTCAGTATACTGACCCTTTAAGACAAAAGTGGGTCGTGCTTAGTTGTTTGAAAGGAATAGCTAGCATGTCCAATTTGACACAACCTGCAACAGTTTTCCAGATATGAGAGGGACCATAGTGGCCAAGTACATGTTTTTGAAAAGCCCTTCTGTGGATCTTGTGAAATTAATTTTGTAATGGAACAACTATTTATTCAATATCATATTACTAACTAAATACAAGAAGATTAATTGAAGAATGAACACAAACAATTATTTCCATAAAAAAATTTGTCATGTTAATTCACAAAAATTAACAAATCAGTAAGTGAAAAAAGATTGTTAGAGTTGGTAACCCAAATTTTTGGTCCAGCCCCGAAAAGCTCGTGGTGCAATAATTTTGGTGAAAAATATTTTGAGAAATTTTTTTGGGGATCTGTGGTGATAGCTGAAGTCTCGGCTGTTAGACCTTTATTTTGACAAGGTTTTACATTAGCAGTTACAATATATTTGCTGTTATAACCTAGTCGCTTGTATGCTCTCTCTTGTATCCTTTTTCAACATAATGAATTGCTTCTCCTTTGTCCGTGATTTTTTCCTGAAAGAGTTTTTCACGTAAAATTTGTATGTTAATTTTTCTTTCCT
Organism: Glycine latifolia; assembly: GCA_013407115.1. Classification (NCBI taxonomy): domain Eukaryota; kingdom Viridiplantae; phylum Streptophyta; class Magnoliopsida; order Fabales; family Fabaceae; genus Glycine; species Glycine latifolia. The sequence continues at coordinate 27,404,392 of CM023943.1, forward strand.
TTATCTCTGTTGCGCATACAAAGATGAAGAATCACGAATTGCCACAGGTCAAACTTCAATTCTAAGAAACTTTGATCACATTATAATTAATGCTTCGTGATCTCTTATTTAACTCTAATTTACTCTCCTCTTCTAACGACTGTTAACTTCTTTAATTTGAGTAAGATGGTCTTTTTTGTATTGAGTTCTAGAGAACAATACTGTAATTATACTCACTGCATACATAGCTATAGATATTATTGGATCATGTCTGTGCAGGTGTTGATGTAACAACTCTACATAGTACACATACCCGAATCCAATGGCTACTTGTGCAACATAATTACAATGATAAGGGAGTCTTCAAGGATAGTTGAAGCAGTTATTCAATTCAAATTGAGATTTGATAAGGTTCATTGTGCTCCATAGTCCATAAGGCTCGGGGATGATATATATATATATATATATTATTACACCTCAAGGCACTCAATACTCATATACTTATAATCCACCATCCATTTTGTACATCGAAATTATTTGATTTGACTTGCTTTGCTCCTATTCCACGTGCAATTCTCTGTTCACATGAGCTGGTGCTACAGGCAACTTTATCATTTTTTGTTCCTACTTCTTCCTAAGTGCCCCACCCACATCCCTCTATTAATTCCTCTCCATGCTTCCTTTTAGGTAGCAATGCCTCTCTGTACTTTAACGTGGGGGGTTTGATTTGGTCAGAATCGTGTGATATTTCAAATTTAGTGTCGGTTGAGTATGTGGAAACCTTGGTTTTAGACAATTTAGTGATTGAACCGATACTTAGGCTAAAAAATAATAGCTACTATTTTCTTTGGGAGAAAAAAGGTCTTGGTCTTTTGATGCCATTCCACATTTAAGAGTTTTAAATAATGTTTTAGAGCTTGATTTTGTCAGATCTAAGGTTTGCAGAATGTCCTAAAACGGAAGACAGAATTATAGGCAACAGCAGATAGTATCTCATTTTGGACTTCAAATTACATAAGTAGATGTCCTTTTAAAATACAATCTTTACACACACAATTCCAAGTTAAATCCTGTGAAAATGATGTACTGCATTTTGGTTTTGTTTTTATTTTATTTTATTTTATTGGTAAAGTAAAACTGGGGACAAGTATCCTTCATCTTTCCCGAGCCCTCTCACCTAATCATATCTAGTATGAAAATGTATGGTACAAAGAAATGGGTACTTTATTGTTAAAATTATGATGTGATGTGTTTTAGTCATAGTTGATAATGTTCCATTGTTTTAAAATTGAACAGAACTGCTGTCGATAGAATTAATTTTGAATTGTTAAATTTAATTAAGAAGTGGGATAAAAACTTGTTTCCTTTATAGGTTTCTTGCATTAAAAAGTGTGCACTTTGTAAAAAGTTGGTTCTTGATGGAAAATAAACGGATCTTCAATCTTTTCCTCGCCTTCAGTATGCCAGTATTTTTAAGCAGAAAGATAATTGTAAATGGTGTTATATATATATATATATATATATAACTAAGGTTGTGTTTGATTTAGGATAAAAGGCAAAATATAAGAGAAGAATTTTGTAGAAAATAATTGGCATCCGTGTGGTACATAAAGCCTTCATTTGCATTTTTATAGAAATCAAGCAAGGAAGCTAAAGTGCTTGAAGAATAAAGATGAAGCTCCTAGCTTTTTTTTATAGCATTTATAGTGGTGACGTCTCTCTTGGGAGAGTCGAAGGCCTCAGGAATAGGTGGGATATATGGCCAACAACAGAGAAATCGCGTTGGAAGGGGAAAAGTGATGGAAAGCATTGAAAAGGAAAAGGCCAATATCAATAACCCAAAAAGCAGTGTTGAAAGTGCAAACCATCACCATTCCAAGCTTAAAGGAAACTACAACGATGACGTAGGAACTTCTCGAGAAGATGGTGGGAATAGAAATTTAGATGGCAAGTTCAAACATAGGGTAGTCCATGTATGAGAGCTGCATGCATAGGTTCAGTATGATGATATTATATATGGTTGCTGTAATAAAGGGGTTCTTTAATTGTGCTGGCAAATAACTAAGCACGATTACTTTTTTATAATGTAGTCCAAGGTTTATGTTGACATAAGATGTGAGAATTACTGGCATATATAATAGGGCTAGCTCCTGGTTTGGGTGCTAAGTTGTAGATTCCAGTGGTTTGTTGTTCTTATGTGTATGTGTAATTACTTGCGTTGGCCGTTTGTAACTTTTTGCTCTGGTGTCCTTAGGTGGCCTTTTTTTTTTTTGGCTACACATAGGACTTGAACTTATTCTTTTGTTTCATTCAACATTCGCTTTTGCAAATCTGACTTGTAACTTAAAAATAACCACCACCTTGTTTCCTAATCAAAATATTTTTGCGATTAAAAATAATTTAAAAAATTACAAGTTACCACACTATTTAGAACTTAGGAGAATGTTCTAAGTTATATATTGACAAAGTATCTATTATTTATGATTTTTTTTTAATAATTACTTCAAAATAATTCAAACAATAATTTATAATTAAATAATAATATAAATCTATTTTACAATGTCAATATATAAATTTTAAACTACTAAAGAAACACAAGTTACTAAAACAAATTACTTTCCTACGTAGTACATACACATTTTACTAAACAAACTCCAATCTTCTGACTAGAATTCTTTCAACTGAGTGAAGTGTGTTGTGAAATACACACTGCAAATGCCCAGCTTCTGACTAGAATTCTTATCGATTTTATTTTAGACCATGAATGATGAAACAATCATATCCGACGTCATCGGAGCCGTTAGAATCGAGTCTTCGAATTCCCTTTAAATTCCTCAAAATTATAACACCCAAGTTATATCAGATAACCTAAAAAAATTGATAAAATAATAATTTAACTTATTTAATTTTGAATACCTCACTTTAGTGCTTCTTGTTAAGAATCAATGAATTACCTTCTTTACTCTCTATTTCTTTCATCACTTAACATTTATTTTGCAATAGGAAATTACAACTTCATTCAGTTCCTTGTTAGCCAATGAATTACCTTCTTTACTCTCTATTTCTTTCATCACTTAACATTTATTTTGCAATAGGAAATTACAACTTCATTCAGTTCCTTGTTAGCCAAAGGGGTGAAATGTTTTAAAAAAACTTCAAATAGTCAGCTTTGGATTGAATCGAAAATCCCCGTTCAACCCACCACAAAGCATTAATAACTTCAGCGTACTATGTTTTCCAATTGGAACATTGGGAATACAAGGTTCTCAGTTCTCAAAATGATTGAGTCAGCACCACTTACTGACAATTGTACTTCCGTACTCATGAATCTTGCTTTCATCAACCAGTAGAAATAGAATTCCAGTTACGGCTAACAGAAAGCTGAGCCTATCAAAGTTTTTAAGGTCCATAGTTGAGATGCTAGTAAAGCTCTATGTACTGAAGGTCTCGCTTTGGGTCTACAAGTTATCACAACTTAAGATTGTCCTTCGATTCCTGGATCTCCAAGTCTCCGACTGACTCACCAATGGGTGTCAAACCCCGAATCTTAACATCGTAGTAAACTTCTTCTACTTTTCTTAAGTCATACTTCATGCCTGCCAAGCCAATGGTGGAAAGATACCATCCAAACAGATGGTATGAGTGAATACAACTCCATGCAAACTACCACAAATACCTTTAGTACACACAGCTTGTATATACGTATTAATTATTACCCATAAGTATCTTATGTTAATGCTGTTAATCATCATAGTTTAGTAGACCAATATTGTTTTAAGATGACAAATATTTGTGACAACACTGAGAATGCAATGTCGGTACTCAGTACCATTATCTGCTGAAGGTAATGCAGTGACAACAGGAACGAAAAAAAATTATGCATAGACAAGGTACAAGTAATAACATACCATCAAACTTCTTTCGCAAAAAATCATTGCGAAGATTAAGCATACGGAATGCAGCATGGAGATCTGTCAAGAACTTTAAGACCTTCCTTGGACAATCATAGTCCCCAGTTGTCACTTGATTCACCACATACCTTGGCTGCAAAGTCAAATGAATGGCAAAATAAGGTGTAATTGTCATGATGTATTTTCCTTAAACATACAGAAGTTTTTATCATCTGTTGTGTATACGTAGGTTCAAATATACAAACATTCATCCATCTCTAGTCTGTATTCTTCTTGACAATATGGTTAAAAACATGTAGTGAAATATCTACTCTATTTAATACAAGTTGATATGTAACAATTAAGAGGAAACAAGTTCTTACCAATTCATTAGACATAAAACAGACACCTGCATGGTAAAAATGTATCAACATCAGTATAAACGGCAAAACTCTGAAATCATAATCAGCTATGCAATGTGATTGATAAAAACTAGACCTATGGCTCAAATCAATCGATGGAGTAGCGGGTTGGAAGATTTTGGTTGACTTCTTTAATCAGAGTAAAAAACTTAAGAATCATCTGTACTAATAAGGAATGACTAAATATAACATTATAAAATTACGCATTTGGTTATTGAGCTCCTTTGCCTGGGAAACCCTACTGATTCTAACTGCCATACCCATGTTCTCCAAAATGACAATCATATTTAAATTAGTCACCACTCCCTGAAGGAAGCCAGCCTAAGAAAAAGAGCAATAGAATCATATTATCTCCATAAATGATCATTACACAGAAAAAAATAATGCAAGTACATATTTAGAAGACTCACCTATTAAGTAATCTTCAACGTCTAGGCCAAATTCTGAACTATTCACTGCAACATAACAATAAGCATACAGAACTTATAAATATCGGTGACTATGTCTGGATAGTAGTTGACATTATGGCAAAAAAACAGGTAGGAAAAAAAAACGAATACATTTTGTTTCCACTTATTCTGAGTCATAAAAGACAGGAATGGGTATGGTGCATATAAAAGAATAGAAGATAAACAAATAAATTGACATAAACTATCAACTATGAACTATATGTTCAATAATCTAATTTGATATAAACTACCAACTAAAAAAAACTACGTACCTCATTGTCCAGAGGCTCCACGCTATGCGCAGATAAGGGAGAGGGATATTGTACGCAACATTTTCCTTGCATATGCAAAGAGACTGTTTCCAGATTCTAACCAATGACCAATAAACCACCAAGATACAACTTTACCGTTGTACCAGAAGTTTATTACGATCATAAGTTAAATCACAATGGCTCTTATTATTTAGAATAGCATTGAAAAAGGTTGGAAAATTTAATTGTCCAAAATTGCTTAGCTATCCCAATTAGATGTTAAAACTTGTGTTAATGGAAATTTACATGATGCAAGACTCTTAAATGTAAAACAATGAACTCGTAGGTATTTCAGTTTAAATAATCTTTGACGTTGGTACTTCTAATATGTAGGGGCACACATTAAATTTTAAAGTATGGAGTTGATTGATACCCACCAATTGGACAATCAATGGTTCAGATTTTTATAGCTTACAAGTACCTATATAATAAATTATAAATTATATATGTAAGAACCCAGTCCCTTGATCTTACCATTCTATACCAGTGTAAGTGCAACCTTCATTAGATTTAGAATATCTCAGTGCCAAATGCTAGAACAGTAACAAGTAGCAATTGACAAATTCTGCAGGACATTTGTTACGCCAAAAATAACAATAACTCAGCAGGACATTCGTTACACCAAAAATAACAATGGCTGTTTCTTCTACATAGCAACATGAATGACATGGTGTTCTTTAGAACAACCATGTGAAAGCTGTGCAGCTAATGCCTAATATTGGACACATAGTTCTGCCCTTATGTATGGGGTTCCTTTTATTTTCCCTTCTCCCTGTTTATGATTTGGATATCAATCAAGTCCTTCAATACTTAGCCTAACCATCAAACTCTTTCATGCATATGCTTATTTTACAAAAGACATCAGTTTGAAACTTACATTCCCCTGCTGCTTAAAAACTTAGGACTGCATAATGCATTGAAGTAATACATAGTTATTAATAATGTGCAATGACATCAACATATGCATGCATACAAACCTACCTACCTAAAGAATAAAACATTGATTGACATGGCAATAACTAACACGAGAGTATTAAGACATACACCCAAGTGTTTCCTCAGCCTCTTTGTGCTCGAGAAGGCTTCCTGTTTCAAGCCAGTGCATAAAAGTAAGCATCGAAACTACGGACTGTGTCTCACTCTTCCAATCACCATGATACCTACATCACACACACAAAAGATTACATACCCAAAAAGGGTAAAAAAAACACTAAAAAAATAGAAGATAAACAGTTCCTCCGAACTTAATCACCTATAGTATTGCCCAGGGCATCCTCCAACAACTTCAGCAAGTTGCTTATACTGCTTCTTTAACACATTAACCTGAGACTTGGCCTTCTCTAACAGTTCTGTTGTTCAAACATAAAAAACCAGATACACGAGATAATGAGAAAACACTTTGCCTTGCCACATCATACACTTCACCCCCTCAATATTCATTGCAGGCATTCAATGGCTCACAAAATCATCTAAACCTAAAAATGCGGAACACAAGTTTGGATTTTGATGCTTTCTACTTAACACCCAATCCTTATAAAACAAACCCATTTGCACACCACAAGTACACGACAGAGAAACCCAGAATCGGTCCAAAAAAAGTTTAAAAAAAAAAAAGGAAATTAGTGTGGTTAGGGTTAAGTGAAGAAGAGGAACACAGTGTGGTTGGTAATACCGGAAGTGGGGAGAGACTGGTGAACGAGAAGAAGGGTGGCATAGATGAGTCTAGTGGAGGACTCAATCTCCGAAACGACGCTTCGAATTCGTTCACGCAAGGTTCCAGATTCTTCGAGCTGAACCCTAAAGTCATCGAATTGCTTCTCCAGCGAAGACTCCATTGAGGAGGAGGAGAAGCACGTAACGGGTGGTGCGAGGCGAAACGTTTGGGGTCTTCCAAATGGGGATACGAGGAGGAGAGGGTTAGAGTTTAAGGTTAAGGAGCGAGAAAAGGCGTGGCAGTAGAAAGCCGCGTTTCGAAACGCCGGTTTCATATATTGCATGGTATTGTTTCCTTGGTGTAATTGCTATGCTTCGCATTCGCAAGGCAAGTGTTACCATCAACGACTACTTACTTGTTTGCCAAACGAGGATTTTCAGGATTTAATATCTTGTTGTCCTTAAATTTTATTTTATTTTTCAAATGTTTGTTTTTAGTAACTAAACAAATTCTTGTAGCGTTTTTTTATTTTATTTTTATAGTTTTCGTATTTTGATAATCATTTTTTTTAAAAGGGAAAATTAGAAAAAAAATACATATTTTTATGTAGTTATTATCAAATTGAATGATCCAATCATTAATAAATAAATTAACAAAATATAATTAGTATAATGACATATCATTTAAGGAATGTTATGAGTTCTTACTTACTCCTCCACACTATCCACCTATGCAGCTCTTATGTGTTGCTATATCTTAAGTATAGCTCGTAATAATTTATTTTTGAGGGAATACGAGAATTTTTTTTACCATTTAGTGTTAATTGTTTTCTTTTGATGATTAGTCTCTTTCTCTTCATTTTATTATGAGGGATGGATGTGTCAATTACATTGCTCATGCGACATTGTTAGGCAATATCTTTAATTTGTTGTTTTAGACTCCCCTTCTTCCTTTTCTAGTCAAACTTTTTTTTAAGTTAATTAATAATAATTTATTTTTATTACACTCATTATTCTTCTTTATTTTTTAGTATTATTTTTAACTTTATTTGTTAATTTCATAAAATTTTCATTAGTAAATTTAATAAAAAAAGATATTCATTTATGAAAGAAAAAACAAAGATAAAAGAAAATGATATTTAAATAGTGATATAAAAAAATTATGTGGCAATCAATTTAATATCCAATTACATGTAATTTTTTTGTTTACTTAGTTGAACTTTAGTTCTTGATTCAACTTGAAAATTTAATATGAATCATTTTACATACATGCATTTTTTGATAGTCATTCAAAGGTAAACTAATTTCAAAGTTAAAAGGAATGAATAAGAATATTTTAAGAAAAAAATCATTAAAAATAATATGTTTCTCATGTCACAGTCTAAAACTAATGTTTCTCACCACTAAAAACTCAAAGAGTGACTTCTACTATGAAAAAAACATCAAAGGATAACCAATAAAACAAAAAACTAACCATTAAGGTATTTTTTTTGTAAGATTAAAAAAATAAGGATAGGTGTAATAAAAACACACCACATATATGATCATTGTAATTTACTATTTTTGTATGTCCTAGAGTAGGTTTTTCTTAATTCTTTTTAATATATAAGTTAATATTGAAATTGACATGTTTAACTGAAAACAAAGACTCAAAACAAATTTTTTTTATATATTAAAGATTTAATATGACGAAATGCTGGCTAGCACATATGCAACATGAACATAAAATAGGGGTAGCATAAATGTTAAGGTGGATGTGTGATTATACGAAGATGGATAAGATAAAAAAATGATGGTATTCGAATAAAGGTATCAGTGGTACCGGTATGTGAAAAGATGAGGAAGCATAGATTGAGGTGATTTGGACACGTTATGAGATGGTCACTGAATGCTCCCGTAAGAATAATAGTTTGTTATCAAGAGCTCGACACAAAGAGAGATAGAGGTCGACTGAAACTTACATGGGGAAATGTAGTTAAACAATACTTAATGGAGTGAGATATAGATTGGTGAATGATATGTCTTAAGATGGAGTGGAGAAAAACTATAAGCTTAGTGGAGGGTTAAACCTATTAGTAGTTATATGTTTTAGTTGTTTCCTTTATTTTAGTTCTTTTCCTCTTTATTTTCCACCTCTTCCTTTCACCCCTCTTTTATTTTAGCTTATTATTTCTCTCTTTTGTCTTGTTTTCACTTTTTTCTTTCCCTCTCCTTTTCTCTTTCTTTTTTTTTCCGATCTATCATTGGTTCATCTACCACCGACTCTAATTAACTTGGATTAAAGGTGTTGTTGATGTTGATTAAAGATTTAATACAATGAAAAAATTACTAATATTAGAAATTCAAAACAAAAAATGTACATTATATAAAAATTATTTTTCAAAACTTATAACAAACATAAAAATATTATATTTTACATTCGTGAAAATAAACATATTAAATATAATACAATAAAAATTATAGAGTAAATTACACTCACACCATTTGTGTTTTGTTCAAATTTCACCCGATACTCATTCCTTTTTGCACATTACTTTTACCCCATCTATTAATGTCGTTAACTAAAGTCAATTGAAATATGTGAGCAGACAAAACTACCCTTACATTTTAATTGTAAAACTCAAATTATCCCCTCCCAATTAGTTTCAAAATTTAGGATTCACATTCCATTTCTTTTCACCATTCACGACTGTTCATATTCCTCTTATTGACAAGTTCTTCTTCAGCGTTCAGTGGGTGCGAGTTCCTCTTTCTCTCACGACGTTCACATTCTATTCCTCTTCATTGTTCGCGAGTTCTTCACCGTTCATTTTCCAATTCGCGAATTCTCCATTGTTCACGAGCGTCTCCATTTGTGTCCACTTCCCGTTCGCAACATTCACGAGTGTCTCCGTTTGTCTTACTCTTCGATGTTCACAAACATTCTATTTATCTTCCTATTCCACGATTTCTGTTTACACTAGGGTTATGCTTGTAAGTGACCATTGGACCTTGTATATAGGTTAATTTTTAAGACTATTTATTTAATTTTGATTATTTATTATTGTCTATTTCTGAATGAGGTTTCAATGGGGGACTAGTTTGGGATCACTTCTAATTTTTAAAATCATTTGTTTATTATTGTTGATTAAAATAGTGTTGATGTTTGGGACCACATGAATAGAATGGATGAACTAAAAATCGTTTGTTTATTAAAATAGTGTTGATGTTTGAGACAACAGGAATACAATAGATGAACTAAAAATCATTTGTTTATTAAAATAGTGTTGATGTTTGGGACCATATGAACACAATGGATGAATTGAAAATCATTTGATAAGTTTGGAATGTTCATCCACTTTACATGATTGTGTGAACAATATTGCTAATAATTTAGAATTGTCATCATGTCACCCTTTTATTTTGTGGTTTTGTTATACTGTTAGTGATAAAATTCTTCCCTTTAAGGCTGACCATGATGTGCTAAAAAATGTTTGTTGATAATCAAAATTCAATTCATATGTATGTTAATAGAACAAAGGATGAGAGGAATGTGTTAACAATGCATACCAATAAAGTGGATTCATGTCCAACAAAAAGTTGAGTTTACGTCCACTTACAGAAAAAACAAAAGAAAGTCTTAAAATATTTTCAAGTTGAGAGGAAGAAGATGAGAGTATTTTAGACATAAAATTTCATTAAAAGTCATGTGACCAACATGTGTATAATTTCTGTTAAATTATTAATGTGTTTAGGAGAGAAAATCTAAATGTATTGTGAACTAAACAATTAGGGAGTTTTTTTAAGATGCAAAAAAGGAAAAATATCAAATAAAATTTGAATAAAATATAGAAAGTGCGAGCGTAATTTACTCAAAACTATATAATCGAAACATACACGTGCACAGCAAAATAGGATAACTAAGAGTCAACAAAGAAAAAGAAACAGGATACAGTTGCAGGGCAGCAAAGAAAGAAAGTTGATAGAAGAAAGCGGTTGTCGAAGAGAAGAAAGATATAGGATCAGATGAAGAAGAGAAAGAAGAAGGAAAAGGGGTTCCAACTTGCTGGAGTGAAAGAGAGGAAGGAAATAGAAGTGAGTCGCTGGAAAACAGATAATGCTCAAACCAAACACCACCTAAGTTGGTTGCTGAAAACAGAGCATCGTTACATTTTTTTTTACCCCTCTTTAGATTTGTAATATGCTTACAGGGAACTTTTAAATCACAAAATGTTGATGGCTACGATATTTTCATTAGTTTCACACACAATTGCATCATCAAGCATGAAAAAATATACCCACAAATCCTTTAAGAGGAGACTTACTAAATACAGCCCACAGAGAAACTTGTTACAATACACAAATTAAGAAGAGAAGGAACATCTGCATCACTAGTAGTGCCTTCACTGTAAATAAATTTAAGCCTTGGAACTCAAAACAAGTAACCAAACAGAAGCATCACGGGAATGAACAAGGATGAAGATTTGATTGAATAAGTGCTTGCACTATTCTTCCCCTTATGATCCTTAAGTGAATATTTATAAGGATCTTTTTTCTAATGAGTAAAGATGGTTCTAGTAAGTGAATATGTTTGTGCGGTGCACATGCTTCATGCTTCCATTGATTATCTTACTTTGGCAAAAGTATCATCTTCTTTGAGCATAATCCAGCTAGCATGGCTTCTGTTAAAAGGGAATATAACACGATGATAGAAAGTAAACGTACATAAACCTTGTCCAGAAAAAAATAGAAAGAACATATTCTCGTAACCGAAATACGAAACTAACATTTTCTTCTGTTTTATTTGCCTCGAGTCAACAACCATGGAAAACGCTGACTTTGTTTGGTTATACTTTTCGGTCTTTGAGTTTAGAACTAGTCAAACTTAATTATGACTTTGACCAGTATATTTGACACTTCCATGTGATTTAGTTGAATTAACTTGAGTCCGTGTCAAGATTATTTTGAGTAATTTTTTATTTGATAATAAAATTATACTAAATTTTATTTTTAATTTAATTTTATAATAAAAAAATTTAAATATAAATTACACCACTTTAAAATTAATTTCATTCAAAAATAATTTTGTCAACACAACAATTCTTATTCAAACACATAATCAATATACTCAATATGTCATGCTTCTTCCATGTCCATGTCCCTCCAAAAATACATCTTTTCATGTTTGGGATAAGCATTTAAGTGTATGTTTGGTTTGCTGGCCACATAAGTTCTAAAAATGAAAAAAAAATCTTTAAAAAATGAGTAAAATCAAAACTCTAATTTGATAAAGAATAAAAACATATTTAAATCTAAATTTTATATCATATTATTTCACGTACTAGTACAATATAAAAATTGCATCATGTTTTATGATATGAATTTCATTTGTTCCATAATAAGTGTTGTTTTATTTATTTTTACATAAAATGAATTTTATTTTGAAAATGCTAATGACAATGTCTCTTAACATTTTTTTAATCCTTTCTATGAGATTAGTCAAAATTTATTAAAATTTACAAATTTTGATAAATTTAATTTCTCAATAAGAAAAAATAGTCATTAAATGAGAATTGTGACCCAAAAAATGAGTAATTTTTAATAAATTTTAGTTAATAATAAAGATATTAGAGAAAATGTTGTTAAAAAATACTCTTTATTTAATGCATTTCACTTACTCTCTCTATCTCATAATAATCATTGTGTGAGAAGAAAAAAAATTATTTTAAAATAATTATCATTTTAATTTTCCATGTAATATTTTTTCATTTATATATATTATTTATAATATTAATGATATGAACTAAAAAAATGAATTAATAATACTAAGGTTAATTTAATAAATTATTGTAATTTTATTATTCTCTTTCGCTTTATTTTTTTCTTAATTCATATAAAATAATTTAAGATGACAATTATATCGAAACAAGTGTAATTTTATAATAATAAAAAATTGGGATATGCTTCATACACAGCCTTTTCTAATACACCTAGAGTGTAATAGTGGATTTCCTAAAATATCCTTTTATTAGGTTAATTATTTGGGGTTGTTTTCGTTTTTCTTCTTCTGCACCATACTGATGTTGCTGCTCATTCTTCTTATTCTGCACCATTGTTGGTTTTTGTTCTCCGATGCACCGTGGTGGTCGTGTTTGTTTATTCGTCTAGCTTCGTTGTCGCATTGGGTGGCATTCCTTGGTGGTGTTCTTTGTTGTTGATGATTAATTTTGAGCTGGTTGACCGCGTCCTTTGTCAGTGAGTCTTGTTCTTTTTTCTTGGTTGTAATACGGATTCACGAATTCGTGAAGATGACATGGATTGGAGAATCCATAAGAAGGAGTTGGGGAACATACGGATTGACAAATCCGTATGAAGCATACGGATTAATCAATCCATAAGCTTCATACGAATTGGTCAATCCGTATGAACCTTATTTGATTAAATTTAAATAATAAATATAAATTAATTAATTTATATATATATATATATATATTAGAATGTGAAATAATTATTTATTGTTTATTTATTTACATTTTTTATATTTAAAAGACAGTTGAATAGTTTAAGAGAGTCATGCTACGTATAAATTATATTGACCTGAAGTTGTAAACAATATAAAATTATTTGATGTAAGAGACAAGTTATCCCTAATATTGGCTAAGGTCTTTGTATGTGAAAGTTAAGTTTTGGTTGCCTATTAAGCTCGAGGTTGAGTAACTCTTAAGTGAATAAATCAATTTAATAAATATGTAGTATGTGAATTTTGTATTTTATATCTTAGGATGAAGGTGGAAGGAATGTGAGTCTTGGCAGATTTAGGTTGAGATGTCATATATCATGGCGTTTCGTACGACATATATATATATATATATATATATATATATATATATTAAGTTTATTTGATTGATTATTGTGTGCGTTTTGTGACAATTTAGGTAAATTAAATGTTGAGACACATACATAAAGTTTTGGCATTTTGGAGATAAGAATGATCAATGTCTGTTATAAACACTTACAATAGTATGAATTGTTGTATAACATCATTCTCATACCCGTTATACTTTGATTTTTTTATAGTTTATGTTGTAACATATGTATATATGTTTGTCATAGTTGTTTATACTGTGTATTATAAGAAAATAGTAATATAATTGTTCTGATATGACTATTGATGAAGCTATCATTTTGTTTGAAGTTTTAGATTAACATTTAAACAAATGCTACAAATTATGGTAAAAACAAGAGGTTTGCATCGGGTTCTAGAGAGAGTTGTAGACCGAGCATGTGGTACACATGTTGCTCGTAATGAAGAGGAAGTCGTTGAACGACGTAGGCCTACCACATTCGTAAGAAGACAATGAACATGTGTTGCTATTGCTAAGGATGCTGCTGCTCAAGAAGGACATGTGGACCTTGACATTCCTGTGACGAAAGATGTAGGTACTGAGTCAGAATCTTTTTCAAGTGGGCCGAAAGATAGTCAGAATCCAAAATGCATCACTTTATTTGTTCATGTTGTTACAAATTTTTTTTTGTGAGGATGCAACCATGTGTCTTTCACATAATCAACAAATGTTAGCCATGGTGAACAAACAATTTTCAAACTTCATAAGACAATCATCATATTGCTTCTTAGTACCACAATCAATAAGACTCCCCCATGCTTCCATGACATAGTCCCATGCATTCTTATGTCAAATAAAAGTTTTACATTTTGCCTTCACATTCTTGTTAATGTGAAATTGACACAATAAATTTGTTGACTTAGGAAAAATTGTTTTCACTGCATTCATTAGTGCTGAATCTCTATCAGTAACAATGACTTCGGGGAAAAATTCATTTTTCATAAATATCCCTTTAAAGCGTCAAGGATCCACACAACATTATTTATACGTTCGACCTTTAAATAGGCAAATGCAACTAAAAATGTCATCCCAGTAGGTGTCACACCAATAATGTCAAGTAAAGAAAGTCTATACCTATTTGTTTTGTATGTACTATCTATCAAGAAGACCATATGATATGTATTGCTCAATTTGACTGCATTTGGATGTATTCAAAATATTTCACGTACAACATTTTCATCCTTCAATCTATGCCAATGAATATACATATCACGTTTAAGAAGTTTCATTAATTATTGCATTTTAGTATTACTGCCTCTTATACGCATTCGATATGCATATCTTGCATTGTATACTTGCTTCAAAGTTGTATAATTATTGACATTGTGATCCTTCAAAGTTAGAATAATATTATTTGGTTTTACCATCGACCTTGTCATATAAGCAACAACGATATTCTCCTCCTCAGTTAGTCGACCAGGATATGAGTGTCCACATAATGACTTAGCCAAAGCATGATTATGAGTGCCACATATTAGTTTCACCATCCACCCTTCACCTCCCAAGACTGGTTTGACTCGCAACTTAAAAGGACAATCACATTTTCTAGTGCTAGTCATTGTAGGTACCAAATCTTTTTTAAATGATCTCTACTTTCTACTCATTTCACAATCAATTAAAGCAAACGATGTCCTTCCCTTCTTTCCAGTTGACATGTCACTCCTCATTATGACAGCTACAAAACCATTATCATATGCAACAGTACAAGTCTATTTCAATATGCCCTCACGAGAAAGGAACACCTACAAAAATGGATAATAGATGTTTAATCTTCTGAATTCATTCATTTAACAACTTTAACTAAATTGAAAATCATATAAATACCTTAGATGTATTAAAGGATGTAGAACAATCAATTGAACAATTAACATTTTCAAACGTATCAGATTCTTTTCCAATGTCTTCATTCATATTAATTTCTTCAGACATAATACTGGCATACATCCACTCATCGTTGTCTATCTTAATAAATCAAAATAAAATTTATTCATTGACAAAACATATGCATAATAATAATATTTAACAACATTAAAGTCATAATATAATACAAATTCAATATATGTTTTTGGCAGCATCAATATTACAAAATACAATAAAATTTTCATTAAATACATAATAAAATATACAAATAAAACATTCAAATTTCAAAAAGAAAATAATAATAATAATAATAAAATCATAACAAAACTAACTATCCAATTTACCTATACTAATTCATCCACAAAAATGACAAGATATATCCAATTTATCCAACTTAATTTTTTTATTAATTAAAATCATTTTTAATTTATATTTAATTTTTTTAAAAATTTTATGTTTGAAGCATACGGATTAGGCAATCTGTATGCTTCATACAAATTAGGTCATATGTATGAAACATACAGATTACTTAATTCACATGAATTATATTAATTGTCTAATCCGTATGCTTCAAACTGATTAAGTCATTCATATGAAGCAAACAGATTAGGCAATCTGTATAGTTCATATGGATTACCTAATCCATATGCTTCATATAAATTATATGAAATATATGGATTGTGTAATACGTATTGTCCATAAGAATTAACTAATCCGTATGTAACAAAAAAAAATTTCTACTTACCTTAGGGACACCACGAACGGGACTCTAATGAAGCCAAACAGGGAACGCGTCTACTACCACCCAAAACTAGCCCCTCCAACAACAACACCTCCAATGCATAGCCAAAACCAAACAACTGGCAGCAAGAAAACGCAGAAATGAGCACGAAGGCAGCATGGGAACAGTGGCCAATGTGCCACGATTGGGAAAGTTTATTCCCTGAATGCCACGCCCTCCATTTTAATTTCCAAACTGCCATGTCCCCTAATTCGCTGATGATAGGAGCGAAATAGGGCTGCTGAGTTGGCGCTTCCACATTGGGCCACGTAATTCACTATAGTGGCCAGCGAATTACGTGTGTCAGGCTGTTCAGGCCACGTGGCCTATTTTGCTGACACTCCCAGCGAATTACGTGGCATATGCCACGTGTCAGCTCCCCATTGGTTGTAATCAATATATTTAAAATTTAAAAATTGCGTAGAAACTTTGGAAGACCATAACTTTTGACTGGGATGTCCGATTGAGGCGAAACCGGTGACCACGCGTTCGAAATTGAGAGGAGATGCCGCTTGCAAGTTCAAAGAGGACTTGACCAAATTTTTTTCCCAAAAGAGACCTCTAAGTGCCTCAAAATTACGATTTAAGATTCAATCACCAAAAAAATTTATTTTTCTCTACTTTTTTAATTATTCAATTACTTTATTTAATGTTATTTTTAATTTTTTCAATTACTTCTCTGAATTTTGAGCGTTTTGACATATCGTATGCCTCCATCAGACATTTCTATAAAAAAATATCACTATTCGAAGTTTATATGAAGTTTATATGCACTATCAATTTTACATCATAACTTTTGATAGAAATGTCCGATGGAAGCATAAGATATGTCAAAAAGCTTGAAATTCAGAGAAGTAATTGAAAAAAATAAAAAATAACATTAAATAAAGTAATTAAATAATTAAAAAAGCAGAGAAAAATGAATTTTTTGGGTAATTGAATCTTAAATCGTAATTTTGAGGCACTTAGAGGCCTCTTTTAGGAAAAAAATTTGGCCAAGTCCTCTTCGAAATTGTTAGCGGCATCTCCTCTAAATTTTGAACGCGTGGCCACCGGTTTCGCCTCAATCGGACATCCCAGTCAAAAGTTATGACCTTCCGAAGTTTCTACACAATTCTTAAATTTTAAATATATTGATTACAACCAATGGGGAGCTGACACGTGACATATGCCACGCAATTCGCTGGGAGTGTCAGCGAAATAGGCCATGTGGCCTGAACAGCCTGACACACGTAATTTGCTGGCCACTGTAGCGAATTACGTGGCCCAGTGTGGAAGCGCCAACTCAGCAGCCTTATTTCGCTCCTATCACCAGCGAATTAGGGGACGTGGCAGTTTGGAAATTAAAATGGAAGGTGTGACATTCAAGGAATAAACTTTCCCAATCGTGACACATTGGCCAATGTTCCAGCAGCATGACCAATAGAAAAAAGAAGAAACAATTGAGGACAAATTTGGAATTTAAAAATTTGAATGGTGTATTAGAAATGAGAATGATGTATGAAACATTTCTCAATAAATTTTAATCAATTAAAAAATAATGTTATAAAGAAAATAAGTCTATTTGATTTAACTTTTAAATACATATACAAACTTGGGGAGAGGCAATAAGAAATTAAAGCGTGATGTGGGTTGTGTCCATTCACCAACAAGAAGGGAAGGGACCTTGACTTTGATGACATTGGCCATTAACATCAACCATTTAACCTTAACACAAGCTGTTTGTTCCGTCAGCAGTGCTCATTGGAGTCAAATCCTAAACAACCTTTTCACACTCCTTTTCCTCTTTTAATGACACATCAATGCAACGAAGGTTTGACTATTACTTACTTTATTGAGCTCTTAAACTCTGTTTGGTAAACTAAGGTGACCAAGCCAGAAGCTGCCGTGTGGAAAACTTCTCCTTCGGAGCCTGGACTGGAATCTGTCTTTCTCTTCTTCATTCACTCTGTCTTTCTTTTCTTCATTCAAAAAGTCTTCACTTTTGGAGGCAAATGGGTTATGTTGTTGTGAGGGTGGTCCTCTTCAGAATCTTGTCCTAAAGGGAACTTCCAACATCTTAATCTTATTAGATCAAAAGTTTTCTTTTGCACCAGAGGTGAGTTTCAACCTCAAAATCTCTCCTTTTTCTTGTTTTTCTTTTCATTTAAATAAAGGGTTAGCAATTGATCTCATTTGACTCTGAACACGTTTCAAACGATACTGGGCTTCTCCTCTTTCAGATTGCAGTGTGGATGGCCAATTGGGATACTTCCTAAGTTTCTATTCTTAATTTATTTCCTAGAAACAGAACTTTGTTTCTATTAGCAATTTTTAACTATGCGTAGTTCAACAAATAGACTTATTTTTTATGGATGGTTTCTATCAGTATGGAGGTTTACTATTTCCAAGACAAAAATTTGATTTGTTTAGTATTTCCCAAAAGCAAAACTGAGTTTCTATTGGTATTAGTATGGATGGACAATTAGGGCACTTCCTAGATCATAATTGGTTCTCTGAATGCTGTTGACTTGTTTAGCTTTGGTTGGGGGTAAAATATATATGCAAAATTTTTCATTGATTGAAAACATTTATGTTTGGGTTATCTGAAATTGGAGATGTTGATGACAGGGAGAATTAGGCTGATAAGGCTGCTTTGGAAGGTTTTTTGATGCAAGTGGGTGCTTTTTTTTCTTTCTGAATTCAATTTGAGGACTCTTCAATCTTCACCATATGTGACTTTATATGCTGTATTGCTTTCCAATGGCTCTCAACTTTTATTTTCCCTTCTGAAAATGGAATGCAGTCCGGTCAGCAGCGATGAAGTGTTTTCCATTCTCCTATGGAGAGAAAAAAGATGAACCGAAAGGCTTGCAGTTGCAGTCAACATCCGGTCGATCCGACAATTCCATGTGTATTGAGGCCGAGGTTAGAAGATCGGGTTCTGAGTTAAATTCTCAGGATGTTCCAGAAAATGGCAGCTCAGAATCCCAGAGGAGGAATGCAATTCCCAGTTTGTCCCAGAGACCCAGCAACCTCAGAGTGTTTACTGTCTCTGAACTGAAATCAGCCACGAAGAATTTCAGTCGCTCTGTTATGATCGGAGAGGGAGGGTTTGGGTGTGTCTACCTGGGATTGATAAGAAGTGCAGAGGACTCCTCCAGAAGAATTGAAATCGCAGTTAAACAACTTAGTAAAAGAGGAATGCAGGTAAGAGTTTGCCTTCTGTTTTTATCTTAGTGAAGGTATTGCCATGCACTAGTGTGTAGTTATTTTTCTCTATGATGTACATTTTGTGTTGTGATATCATAATTCAAGTTATAATGTATATATTATAAAACTTGAATACTTTGAATTGTCACATTAGTTGCCTCATGCAGACATGGTTAGACACTTAAATAATCTAACTCTGTTCCGGTGTTCCCATATGTTAAATTTAACTGGTGCAAAAACTTTCAAATTGTCACATTTTGATTTTGTCAACCTTACTTGAGGCTAGAATATTTCTGTTGTCAAGTAAGATGCTCTGGTTGGTACACAAGATAGGAATTATGTGTTAATCTTTTCTATGTATTTTTTCCTTCACTTTAAATTTGTTACTCTACTTTTGCCTTGTAGGGCCATAGGGAATGGGTGACAGAAGTGAATGTTCTGGGCATTGTTGAGCATCCCAATCTTGTTAAACTAGTGGGTTACTGTGCTGATGATGATGAAAGAGGAATCCAGCGGCTTCTAATTTATGAATACATGCCAAACAGAAGTGTGGAACACCATTTATCTCACCGATCAGAGACTCCTCTCCCATGGAGTAGGAGATTAAAAATAGCTCGAGATGCAGCTCGTGGGTTAACATACCTGCATGAGGAAATGGATTTCCAGGTATAGGTTTATAGCCAAACTTTCATCAATTCCTATTCAATTTAATAAGCCTGGTCTAGAGTTTTTTGTTCTGCACATTTATATACACCACATACCAAAAGGAAAAGGGTTAATTACTCTCTCCTTGCCTGAATGATGGTTATTTTATACTTTCCTCTCTAGTCTCGACTCTCGAGTCACCTCTTATTTTAAAACTTACACTCCCTCCCCTAAGAGATGAAATGTGTTAGTAAAATTTAATGTAAATGATCCTTTTTGTAATGATGAACAACTATGAATGAGCCTCCTAGGGACATTTTCCTCTGCATACAACTTTTAGTTTGGCTGGGCCTGGGGCAGCTCATTTTAACCATACTATAATTGATTTTACATTGAATTTCGGACTTTAAATGAAAAAGTGATGTTTAAACACCCCTTTTAATGCCTTTGGAACTTACAATCTTTATTTTATCTTCAAAAATTCCAAAGTCAATAGAGAAAGTTCAAAACTGGCTACATATTAAGCAAAGGGTCACAAAGATAGGAAAACTATTCGTAAGGTAAGAGGCCCGTTCGCATTAAAATGGACTAAAGCATAACATATATTAATCTTAGGGAAAGAGAGTGTAATTTTGTAAAATAGAGGAGAGGGCTGTGTAATTTAAGCTTTTAAGCATATAATATATTGCTAGAGAGAAATGTAATTTACCCAAAAAAGAAGAATGGGATCTGGGAGCAATTAAATTTGAATACTTTGACCAATGTCAGGCTAAATTTATTTACCATTCAGATCTGTGGTGCAGTTGATTGATGCTAACTGTGAGTGCATTGTGTAGATAATTTTCAGAGATTTCAAATCTTCAAATATCCTATTGGATGAACAGTGGAATGCAAAGCTATCAGATTTTGGGTTAGCAAGGTTGGGACCATCAGATGGACTGACTCATGTCTCAACAGCGGTATGTCCAAGTGTTAATCTACGATTTTGTAAATATATATTGTTTTGCCTTTAATCTTTTCTATTGATTATTTACACGAGGAAGTAGAGAAATTCAACATAAGACTAGGGGCCTGAACTTTAATTGTCTGTAAAGCTGCTGCTGGTCTAATAGGGCTGAATAAAATGATCATGTGAATTATTTGATATAATAGAATGATTGATAAAAAAAATATGACTAAAGTTGATAAAAATAAATAAATAATAATTCAGTAAAGAAAATCATAAGAAATTCTCTGGGTGTCTTTTGATAGCCATCTATGAAAGCTAAATCTATGTCAAAACTTGGGTTCATTTCTTAGCCATAGAACATTTACTCAATCTCAATTCACCTTTCATTTTATCACTGTTATTGTTATTTCAACATGGGCAGATAGATAATAGATGGTTAAATCACCCCTTTGTTGCTACCTATTTTATTGTTCAAGTCTGTATCATGTTATCCAAACAGCACGCAACCATAGATAAGTGGAATCCAGTAACTCAATATATTACTTGTGTTCATATGGCTGTCTATGTTTGTTAGGTTGTAGGAACAATGGGATATGCCGCTCCTGAATATGTTCAAACCGGACGCCTAACATCAAAGAATGATGTATGGAGCTACGGTGTCTTCCTTTATGAACTCATCACTGGTAGGCGCCCTTTAGATCGAAATCGCCCCAGGTATGAGCAGAAGTTGTTGGAATGGATAAGGCCATACCTATCAGATGGGAAGAAATTTCAACTAATATTAGATCCAAGACTTGATAAGAAACAAGTCTCTAAGTCAGCCCAGAGACTCGCAATGATTGCTAACCAATGCTTGGCAAAAAATCCAAAGAATCGTCCGAAGATGAGTGAGGTATTGGAAATGGTGAATGGAATGGTAGAATCATCATCCAGTTCTAGTCCACAGTTGCCCCTGAGGAGTGTGGTATCATTGGAAGCTTCCCAGGATACTGAAACAAATAACAAGAAACGAACCATGGATCAGAAGCTTGGAGAAAGCAATTGGTTTGTTAGGATGTGGAGACCAAAGCTTGTAAGAACATGCTGATTATTGTAGCTTTAAGCTGTCAAGCCTGTTACTTGGGAGCAAAGCTTCTTCATGATAAGGGAAGAGCTCCAGCATGTTTCTCAATGTCATGCTGTCACAAACAATGTGCAACTTCTCCATCTCTTCTAAGGATGTGTATAAATCTGCCATTACATGCTACTCACAACTACCATAGTTTTTTCTTTCTTGTCAAACTACTTAATGAAATTTTCGGGGATGATTTATGAATTTTAGGAGAGACAATAGGTTTCTGAGGATATCTGATGATTCTGTTTGTTTTGGTTCTCAGAGAAACCATAATGCTGGAAATTAATCACTCAATTGAAATGGTTGTAAAATAGTTTAGCTATAGTTTTAAATTAATCTTTAACAGCATCTTGTAATTTTACTACTTTTGTTAAGAGTTGCATAGAAGTTCTGCAGTGTCTTGAATCAAATGCACAAAATGCATGAATGATTCTTGCATGGTAATTGGTAAATGAAAGTTCAAAACCTAGAAAGGCAATTCCTACGTGAAATCACATTATCCTCAAGTTTCTTTGGTTGAACTGATATAGTTCCATGGGCGGTTTAAAATGAGGTGAACTTTTGGTATTAATAACAAATGCATGAATTATTATGATGTGAGTTTAATTTTGATATGTTGATATTTGTCTGTAAATTTTTCATGTCATTATGTATTGACACTTGTTCCCAAGCCAGAACACAAGTGTTATTGGAACGACATGCGTATTGTCACATTATTAACAAAAATTAAATTAGTTTAATAATAATCATATGAAAAGTTCATTGTATTTAATAATGTGATAATGACTGATAATATGAGAAATTTAAACCTAGCGTGACTTAAAATTAAAGTCAGAAAGGGTTTTATTTCTTCTCTATATACATGGGCACACAGATGGATAAGTGTGTTGCACCAAACAGCAACACCCAGTCATTAAGTCATTAGTAAGTCATAACATTTGACTTAGCTGTAAAAAATAGAAAACATTTCAATAAAAATTATAAGTTTACATTGTGAATATATTATAATAAAATCATCAGCTATTTGTAAGGACTCCTGAATCTGTTAAAACTGGACGTTTCACGTCAATGTTGTATAGAGCTGTTTATGAACTCATTACTAGCGGAAGCTATCAGATGGGAAGAAATTAAATTTCAACTAATATTGGATCCAGGAATTGATAACAAACATATAATCAAATTAATAAGCCAGAGACTTGCTATGATTGGTAAGAGCTCATGCATACTTTCAAGTTTCAATGCCATGCTGTCACAAAAAATGTGCAACCCTTCTATCTCCTCTAGCGATGTGTATAAATCAGCCATGTACCAAACTTTCTAATTATTCTTTTTAAATAAATAATGGTTTACATATCCAATCTCCTAATTTCTTAATTATCTTTTTTAAATATTTGATATCCAATGATTAATCAGAATTTAAATTCAGAATCACAATTGAATCACGTGATTAATAAACATAAGTTACTATTACTTATACCAACAGTTGGTTGCTGACTATCTCCTTTGCTTCTTCATTATTGCTCTTTTTTCCAACCATTTTATTCAAAGCGAAAACTTTGTGATAAAAAAATTATTTATTTTATTAAAATAAATATTGATTTCAATAAATAAATTTAAACAATGTCACTCATAATCATTTATCTTTTCAGTGCTACAACTAATCTTGTGCTCGGACGGATTTATGGTTAATCCTTTTTTGCGCAATCTTAACAGTGTATTCTCTGCCATCATGGCATAAACATACATATATTTTGCAAGAATTAAGATTAGTTATACACGTAAAAAAAGGTTAGTTATTATTAATTATACACATAATTTTAAAAAATAAAAAAAATAATTCATAATGTTAGAAACAAAATAAAATTCATCAGCTTTTAAAATAAAATGAAAATAGCATCATAAATAACTTTTTTATTTCACTTTCGGTTCATTATATTTTAGTATTTTTTATTTTGATAAATTAAATTTTAAAAGTTGACAGAGCATTAAATATAAGTAAAATAATTAATTTAAAATAATAATAATTTAATTAATTAATTATTTCAAAATTTAAATTCACATATCTCTAATTAAGTTTAATATTTTTTTATCTATAGGAATAAATATAGTATTAGAGAGTTTACAACACTCACCCACCTATTTAGCCATTAGTACCCCTTAATAATTAAGTTTAACCTAACTTAAATATAACATAAACTAAATTATATTCTCTTCATTTTTATTAGAGGAGTTTAACTCAGTTGGTTAATCAAGATGTGTTAATTAGTATAAATCAATTAATATTTTTCTTTGATTCTTATGAAGAAAAAGTAAAAGTACAAACATCTGTTATTCATTATATTGATTCTCTTGTTAGTTATAAATTTTGTCATTTTACTATATTTGTCCCTTGAATTATATAAATATGATTATGTATTTTTTTATTTGTGAAAATTGAAAGCAATGTTAGTAAATTTATATTAACTCACGTGTTCTATTTAACCCAATGAACATCCCTCCTTCACAAAGATGATTATGTATGAATATTTGTAAAATGAAATAATCCAAAATTGAAAAATGAAAAATGCTAAGGAGATTCAATTTAACGGCCGATAAGGCTGGTCTCTACCGAATGACTTGTTGGGCCAGTTTGAATTGGGCTTGATGGTGGTGATGAATAAAACTGGAGATGTTCTTTCACCATTTGTTTTTTCACTACACCATTAATTAACAGTGCATTTCTAAAATTATCTTTGGCATTTTTGAGCACTTATGGATTTGTATGATTCACACTTACGAATTACCCAATCCGTACTTTTTTTTGGTAAGTTAAAATATATTTTAAAAAATAACAGTACATTCAAGTATAGAATTTGTGACCTTCAGACTACTAACACCATGTTCCAACCAACTGAACTAATAGATCAATTATGTTAAAAATTAATTAATATTAATATATATATATATATCACTAAATTTATTTAATTTAAAATAATTTATTATGTTACAATTATATATGTATTAAATATACATAAAAAAATTTAGTGTTATATATATCAACATAATTATTATTTTAATATAATTGAGCTATTAATTTATTAATGCATCTCATAAAACTGGGTGAACCAGCCAGTATATTTTTTAATTTAATTTATTTATATATAGAAAAGAAAATCTTTTTGGTTCGGCGATTGCCCCAAACCGAAAAACTTGAGGTGCGGAATATTAGGGTAATGTAATGTAAAGTAAACAGCTAGAAAAGGAAAGAAAAGAAATCCTTGGCTTCTTACTTTGACTCTGATATTTTTAATGTCAACATTATCTTTTGCAAACGCAATTCCTCCGTAGAACTGGAAATTGGACACGTAGACCTACACACACAGAACAGAACACTGCTTCTAACACCATGTTTTCTTCGTCTCCACCGTTTCCTTCGTCTTCTTCGCCTTCAGGTAACCTTATCACAACTACTCTTTTTTTGTTCTTTTATTATTGTTATTTTCATTATAAATTGAGTGATTTTGTGTCCATTAAATATCCAATTGACAAATGCCTATGTTTTTCAATTTCATTTCCCCGATTTTAAAAAATTACTACATGGTATATAGCATACTGTTGTGTTTAGATAGTTTAAATTAAGGGTTTTAGAGGTATTATGCATGCTAAAATAATTTAATTGAGTTGAAAACTGTGTGCAGTTACGATGCTTCATGAACAAGCTGCTCCTGCAGTTGCATCCTGGTCTTCTAGTTCTGCAGCTCAGCATTTTCCTACCTCGGTTCTTTTACAAGAGCAGCGTGATGAGTATAAGCCCTTACTGCACGTGCATAATAAGGAGGTTCAATTTTTATTTATATATAAGCTCCTTCATTGTTGGGCTTGTTTAAATGCCAATAATAAGGGTCTATCTGGAGAAGCACTTATAGGAGAAGAAAATGAGATGGAAAAACGAAAAAAAAAAAAAACTTCTCCATAAGCTAAAAAATAAGCTTTTGGAGAAGCTTATATGAACGAGCTTCTATAATTAGCTAATGCATAAGCTAATTTTAGCTTTTGAAAAAGATTTTTATTTATTTTTGCTTATTTTTCCTTCTTATTTTATTTTCCTATAGGTGTTTATGGAGAAATTTATCCAAACAGGCCCTAAGAGTCTTTATTATCAAGCACGACTACTTTCATTTGCTTCATGTATCCTTACATGATATATATCTGATTGACACTCTTGATGCTTCACCATATGTGTTTGTGAAATATCCCAGTCTTAAAAAAAAGTTGTGAAATCCTAATATAGCTACATCTGAGACATAGAAGTGTGTATAGGATAGAAGATATAAAAGGCATAGTCCCTTGATGAACCAAAAATAGAAAAAATTCTCTTTATGGATGATCTCAAGAAAGGAATGTGAATGATAGTATGATACTATGATACTATTTCTATTTGTAGACAATAAGAAGTGATTTATTATGACAATGGTTTATAATTTTTATTATGTTTTTAGTAATGCACAAAAAGGTATGTTCTTAATTTGGATTTGCAGAATTGCAATTATGTGTTTATTATGCTTTATGAATCTTATACATATTGCATATCTTACTCATATTGTGTCCTATATATTTTTAGAATAAACATATTCCCATAACCCATAACAGATACATATTATATTTGTTACGGAAATTGTATCTATGTATGATAGAGTCTTTATATTTTTTCTTAGAGTGGCTTTTAGTTTTTGTCAGATGTAGTGGTCTCATTTTTTGAAAAATGTTATCAATTGATTCACCTTCCCTTTGTTTTTATTAAAGACAACACTAAATACAAGGCAGATGGATATGACCTCAGTTCATGAAAAAGGTAACATGAGCAATGGTGATCAGTTAGTGCATGACTTTGTGCAGCAGTTGCATCTCCGGTCTCATTTACAGAAATTGTAAGATAATTGCAATCTCATTTTAATTTCATTTGTTGTAATTGCTAAATTTTTTATCCAAAGTTGTCTCCTTATAGGGTGTAAGGGTGCATGTACGGTGGTTTATTGCAGATTGACTTGTTCTCTGACAAGGGGAATTGCTGCTTCTTCGATTTTGCAACCTGTTGATATCGATTCTGAGTGGCCTGCAGATGGTCTGCCAGGGAATGCCATTTCTCTTGCACAGCAAGTTTTGTCTGCCTCAAAGCAAGCAGTTTCAACAACTGGAGAGATGAAATTGATTGAAGTCGATGATGATGATCCACTTCCTTTTGGGTTAGTTCTATCCTTTTGGTCGATTCTGACATCCTCAATTATTTTATTCTGTTTATAGGATAATTAGCTTTTGATTTTGAGAATAATTCCTAAAATATGCCATTCAGTCTGGCCTCCACAAGTTTGGCTAACTCTTCACTAAAAAAGACTAAAGTTGTGAGGTCGACACGGATTATAGAAAGAAGGTCTAAACAGAGAAAATCATCAAAGTCAAAAATTCTTGATGAAGAAAGTTACCTTGAAAGAAAGTCTGATGTACAGAGAAGGTTACGTTTAGAAAAGAAGTTAAAAGAAGGGTATGATCAAAATGACCCTCTGCGCTTGTTCCTGTCGGGTCCTGAATCAAGGCAACTTTTGACCCGTGAAGAAGAGTCACTATTGATTACTCAGTTACAGGTGCTACTTGGAATTCCATATTTCTTTAAATGCATGCTATGCTCTATGAAGGATCTTTTGCCATAATGTGGAATATGTAACAGGATTTATCAAGATTTGAAGAAGTAAAGATCAGGCTTCAATCTCAGTTAAGGCGGGAACCAACTTTGGCTGAATGGGCTGATGCTGTGGGCCTTAGTTGTTATACCCTGCAGGCACAGCTTCATTGTGCTAACAGAAGCAAAGAAAAGCTGTTTCATGCCAATTTACGCATGGTAGTTCACATTGCTAAACATTATCAGGGACGTGGTCTCAGCCTTCAGGACTTATTTCAGGTAGCCTCTGAGAAATAAATATTTTCCATTCCCTGCTACCAAAGTCTATTTATAATTCCTGACTCTTGCATAGTTATTGTTAATACTTAGTTTATGATGTAGTATGTCTTAACATTATTTTGAACAAAGAAAAACTATAGAATAAATATTTGGCTAAAGCTGGAGCTCTAATTGGGTAAAAAAAGATTCAGCTAAAGGATCTCTCTGTTATTCCTCTTGAGAATTGTTGCAATCATTACCTTAATACATAATTAGCAGTTACATCTTTACATTCCTTTTCTTTTGATATCATAGGAGGGAAGTACTGGTCTTATGAAGAGCATTGAAAAGTTTAAACCTGAAGCTGGTTGCCGGTTTGGTACTTATGCATACTGGTGGATAAGGCATGCAATAAGGAAGGCTATATTTCTACATTCCAGGACAATCCGTTTGCCGGTAAAAACAATTTGTATATTTCTTTATAATATAGTTAGCCAAACTTAACCTTCCTTCTTCTGAAGTGTCAATATTCATGAAACAGTTACATGTTGACAAAGAACAAAATGGTACTTTTGCATTAATTTTTATAGTATGTTATCTGTATAGCCATTAGCAAGCATCAATTCTATTTCTGTAACATGGAATAATCGTATTATCTCCAGGAGAATTTATATACCCTTTTGGGCAAGGTCATAGAAGCAAAGAAATCATACATTCAGGAAGGAAATCTTCACCCCACCAAAGAAGAATTAGCAAGAAGGGTAGGAATTACAGTAGAAAAGTTGGACAATTTGCTATTTGCTTCAAGAAATCCAATTTCGATGCAGCAAACTGTGTGGGCGGACCAAGATTCAACTTTCCAGGTATGGCCTTCAAGTAAATTTGTTTTTCTCCTGCCGTGATATTATTTACTAGATCTATAATTTGAAATCAGGGAAAAGGAAGGCTCTGTATTGATATAATGATTTTTTAGAACAGCTGATGCTTACTAAGCTTCCCATTTTAAATTGGCGAGTTCCTATATCAAGTCTTTTGCTTGTGCTGATAATTGTATAAACAAATTGGTAGAAATCAAATTGCAAAGAAAACCAAAATGAAAATGTAATTGACTGCATGAATCATCTCAAATTCACATAGTTATTGCATTCTGTTATGCGTGATGATAGTGAATCAGCAGCAGCTAAAAAGTTTTTTATGGTGTGAAGGAAGTCTTAGATCTCATTCCAACAACAATGTAATTGACTGCATGGATCATCTTTTACATATGTTTCTCACATAATGTCATATATGTGCATTATAGACTTGTTACTTCATTAGTAGGATTTGGAACACCAATGAATTATGGATTGTGAACTGTGAAATTTGGTTTGGTTTGAGGTTGATCTGCAGACTGAACTAAACATTCTAGAGAAGACCATGACCACCCCTAACTAAATATGTCAGAAGTAGTGATTGGACTCAAGTCACTAAACTCTACTTGGTTCCAAATTGAAGTTGGATTATTTAGATCTCCACCATATACTGGCTTTTGTTGACTTATAGAGACCACTGACAGTCTAAAATTCTCTTGTATTGATTAAAGTGGTTATTCATTTTGGCCTTGGTTGGGAATATTACAAAATCTTATTCATGTTTCTTTATTTGTTTTGAGCTTGTGTGCTAGTATCCTTGCAATGCGCTTCCACATTGAATTAAGTTATTGTCATACTGCTTTGGTGTAAATTTCTGTTAAGCTGGTCTCCCAAGTCCTAATGTTGGAGAATGTTGGGTGTGGTCAGAATAGACCCTCTGCCTTTGTTGAGCAGCATCATGTTATGAATGTCCCAAATTGATCACTATTTTATTACAATTGCAGGAGATTACTGCAGACTCAGCAATTGAGATCCCAGGTGTGACTGTCTCAAAACAGCTAATGAGGAGGCACGTGCACAACCTCCTAAATATCTTAAGCCCAAAAGAAAAGGGCATAATCAGGCTAAGATTTGGTATTGAGGATGGCAAGGAGAAAACATTGTCAGATATTGGCAAGGTGTTTGGTTTGACCAAGGAGAGGGTCCGACAGTTGGAGTGCCGAGCATTGTCGAAGCTCAAGCAGTGTCTTGAAAGTCAAGGACTTGATGCATACATAGACTTGCTTGTATAGATGAGTAGACACCAAGAAGTTCGTCTTAATTGGCTGTGATTTTTTTTCTAGCTAAGTGCAAAAGCAATAACTAGATCAAGCTTTTGATGAGAAAGCTGACACTCAGCCGTGGTAATTGAGGATGAACCGGGGTAGCTATTTGGGGATAAGAAAATTCAAGAACCAAAAACGCTTGTGTAGTCTATATATATATTTATAAGATTTGTCCAGCACCTGCCATGTGTTGGTTTCTGGGTGCTGGACAGTAGAAAACCATTTTTTTTTCATTTCTTTTTTATAAAAGCTTTCATTGATTTTTATTTATTTATTAAATCCGTGCTGATAGCACGGGCCACACCTAGTTTGTAAAAATTGAGAAGCCAAATTATCAAAAACCATATTTTGATTTAAACTGCTGTAATATGTTGATTTATTTGCTTATAAACAAAGAGGTATCTATATATTGCAGTCGAACAGGTAAGCTGTAACTATAATTTCTTGCATAGGGGAGGGAGCTCATACTGACCAACATAAATGTAGCACTAAACCAAATAAAAAGATATAGCATATAGAACAGTTCAATATAAATTATGAAAAAAAAGATCCAAGACAATAGAAATATCTCTTTCCATAAATGCATATGGATTAGTCAATAAATTGATATTACTTGTACTAAAGTAATACTTTATTTTGGTCAACAGGAGCAACTAAAAGAAATAACTTGATGCGAATTTTATAGATATAAAAATTAATCGGTACACAAATAAATTCAAGCGTTAATTGTGAACTAAAGACATTTTCAGGAAATAAATTCATTATTTGCTTAAAAAAATCCAAGTGCTGTAGACGCCTAAGCCACTTTTGGGACTAGTTGAATTTGTTTTTGCAAATTAGTGTGAAGAAATATATGTCTATTTGAAGATATCTTCAGTCCGTATTAACTACACCTCTACAAATACATATGGTAGAGTTTATAAGTTATTATACTACTAGATTCGTCTACACTTTTAACTAAATAGACTCAACTTTATACTAATCGAATTTTTACACGCCACTTCTTTTGGACCAAGGTATCCCAAATAAACGTTTCAGCCAAAATCATTTTTCTTATCAAGTCAATTGCAAATTACTAAGAAACGATATATGCACATGCAGATGAACACGAATTAATTATTAAGTGCCTCTTCGATTTCAAGTTTGATAAAATTGGTTGAGCCATTGAATGTCATTGACATATGTACTTGAATTAATCAGAACCACGTAATTGCGTTACAAAGTGTACTTTTCATTGAAAGTTGAGTTTTTTTTTTTTATAATTTTAAAACAAACGGATTAATTTGATATAAGATATAGCACATGTAAGAGACACTTAAACGACAAAATGATGCATGTGCAAGGAAATGTACAGTTGGTTTGCAAATAGCACTTGGTTTATTTTCTTGTATCCTTTCACTAGAACTAGGACTTATCTTACATCCTCAAAATGGAAAGTTATAAATCTTTTTCAAACGATGACCGTCATTATAAAGTTTAATCGAGTTAGATTTTGGTAGATGAAGACCCCTTATAGGAAAAAGGTATCTTCAAACCCAAAATAAATGATCAAGATAGACTTAACACAAGATAGGTCCCGTGAAGGGAACCTCTGCTTAATTAAAAGTTAACATCACGAAATACAACCAAAGCTCAACTTGTACATCTAACTTTATTGTCGAGTTCCACGCTCCCATAATCTCTTTAGCAAAAAATAGTAAATTAGATGCTAAGTTCTTAATCTAAGTATAGCTACGAAGCTGTCAACATTCACCAATCCCTTCAAATTTTGCTTTATGATATCATCTTAGGGGGTACAATGCAGGCACGAAAAGGAACATGGTGACCCAAATAAAGCCATAATTAAGTTCATCAAACTTTTGCATCCTTTTTCACTTTATGGTGTACAGAAATTAGTAGAAGAAAAAGAAAGGAAGGAATCTGGAAATGCCAAAATATATGAATAGTTGTGCACATGTTAGACATGATGTAGCAAGTGTGAGCAATGACCCGGACATTACATATGTATCCTTCTTCATCAAGGAAATTTCATGTCACGATTTCCACAAACAACATTGACACAAGAAGAAAAGATAACCTCTATTATGCTTACGCCCACAAGATTTTAAGAACAAAAAACAATCCTTTAGGGGCCTTATAGCCACTATAGATGGGTAGTTTACGCTAGCTCTGTCTGTCTTATTGCATATACGAGGCATACACCTAGGCTGGGCCAGTAGTTGTATCCTTCCCAGTAGGCAAATGCGTTAGTACTTAGTACTGAATAAAACACTAGCTTTTAATCCGAGAATTCTCACTCACTCGTGAAATAAGGGATATATTATTGTCCAATTTAATATCACATTCTTGTCTTGCATCTAATATTTAGAAAACATACATATAGGTTGGGTCTAACAGAAGGGATTAATCTCCCACAACGTGGTTAATCAAGATTCAAAAATCCTTGTTAAAAGAGGTGTCCACATTTAGTGTCCGAAAATATGATTACCTTCGAAATAGAAGACCTCTAGGAAACAAAAAAAATCTAAAAAATAGAGAAATCAAAATACTTCAAAACTTAAATAAAAATCAATTTCTTCTCTTTTTTTATAGATCATGTGTATCTTCTACTGGAGGTAATTCAGCTTGAGCTGGATAAGATTGTTATGAATGACAAATTCTTGAAATATTTAACATAGTTGTACATTCAACACTTGAGATTACTGATTAAGCTAAAATAATCTTGTGCCAATTAATTTACGTGCTTGGTTATATTTATTTCTCCTCCTTTTAACATTACACCCTCTAGGTCCCTCCCAAAAAATAAATTAAAAAAAAAGCATTGACATTGGAGGAATTAGTACCCAGGAGGGTAAAATATATAGCAACCTTGGCCCATTCTATATTCATATGCTTCTGACAACTGGTGGTTTTGTAATAGTAACAGTCCATACTTGATCTAGAAGACCCAGAATTACTAGCTTCCTATCCTCTGCCCAAATAGATGTCTACTCTGCTATATAAATACCTAGTGGAAGCCGTAGCTACCATGTTTTCCACCACTATATTTACTGCTTTATGGTGCCAAATCAGGGTCAGTACACAACTTGCCAGAAAATCATTCATGGCAGTGAAGGAAAGCAACACAAGCCAAAATATTCAGCAGCAGCAACAACAACAACAACAAGCTTGTGATCCTTGCAAGTCCTTTGGCCAAAAGTGCAGTCACATTGTCAAGAAGCAGCGTGCAAAATTCTACATTCTTCGCCGTTGCATCGCCATGCTCTTGTGTTGGCATGAGCGTGGTGACACATAATAAGGCCTGCCACAACAGTATCATCCTTTTCTCTATCATTGTAACATAAAGAGGGTATTACTACTATGTCACACTGCAAAATTGTCAGTTTTTCTCTAATAGGATTATTGCATTGTGTGTAATTACGTGCAGCTACTAACATGTGAAAGAGATTAGATCTTTTCAACTTTCAGAACTATTGTTATTGAGTAGATCTTCTTTTTCATGTGTCAAGACCCTCCTCTCAAACTTGCATATATGTTATTACATTTGAGGTTTAGTTCATTGGAGAGATTAATTAAACTTATACCATCACCATATGCATCAGCATCTTTCTGCTTCATATCTTGAGAGTAGCTTGTTTTATTTGTTCCAAATGATAAAAAAAATTGTTGAAATGATCGATACGATTTGCATTCAACAATCTATTTAATGTTGGTTTCTTTGTTTGTACAGAACCATATCTTTTTTATTTCATCTAACCGAATTATGGTGTATAAATTAACTTTACCATTTATACTCACAGAGATCTCAGGAGGCAGGTGAGTATCAATGTAATTAATTATTGCTCCCAACTTTTGCTTCTTTTATGCATAGTTCTCACGGACGATAAATTATAGTAACTAACTGGAAACTAACTTGATATAATGTTTGTCTCAACTTTAACTCTGGTGACACTATTGCATGTGTCTGCAGAAATATATTTATTGACTTCGTTTAAAATACAAATAAAAATAGGAAGACATCATTAACCATCTGGCTAGCTACCCAAATTTTCCTTCACTTGTCCCTGCCAAGCTTTCAAATGATGTGGAAAAAAATTGAAGTTAAAAATGTTCATTATTGCAGGACTCAGCAGAGAACTTCAAAATTCAACACAATAAGTGTTTAAAAAATAGTAGTAGCAGCATATATGAGTTCTTTATGTATCAATTATCATGCAACCCACACCTTCAAAAATCTAATATAATTAGTCAATTTTCAGACAATGGTCCTCGTGCTAAGGAAACATCAGACAAGATCAAGCCTCAATTTTTTTTTCTTGGGTCCATCGCCATTCCCTTTTATAACTTTCCACTTTTTCAATAATATTTTGTGTCCTAAAAAATCCCACACCGTCGTCTATTGGTTAAATGCTGCGATCGTAGCAACAAATAAAAACTCAACATATGCATCTAAGTCCAAATTAATTGATGAAATTTTCATTTACATAATAGTAGTATTATGGTATTTGCACAAGCACTTTGGTCACAAAAAACAAGAGCTCGTGAAGTTACGGCAATAAAGTTAGGTTTGATTCTATTTTACGTGGGTGAAATTCAGTTAATTCATCCAGAAGCACTTTGGTTGGGTTGAGGAATTTGGGGAGAAATAGGGAAGAACGACTCAGCATGAAACAAACTTTACGTGTGGTTGCTTTCTCAAATCATTAGCATAGCTGTTATTTATTTATTTATTTATTTTATCGAAAAGAAAGAAATTCTATTCATCCCCGCGTATTGATAGCGAAACTGTTTTTTATTTTCACACTCTCGCCCGCCATGAAATTTCAAACGAAATTTCCCTACGAACATGTGCCAAACTAATTTTCAAGCCATGAAATAACAGTTGCACAAATTCACACTCATATTCCGGGTATAAATTGCACCGATAGTGGAAAAGTGACCAACTATGTAATATACCACTTCATACGCGGCAAGTATCTAGCTAGGTTTATTGCTGAGCCCCTACTCCACTTACTCTGAGGCTAGTGAAGGAATATGTTTAACCTTACCTAGGACCAACTCCAACATGTATATATCAAAAACCTGTGAGAACACCAAGTTGGGGCCCCTCCAACCACGAATTACCATCCTCTCATCGATATCATGTTAGTTTCTATCACATAAAAGAAAAGATACAAACACAATCATAATATTTTTTACCATATAAAATATCATCGCTTTAGAAAAAAGAATTTTTTTCCTGAAGACTTACCACGATCAGAGCAAATCTTGAAACTTAAAAGAATGTTTATAAAAATACTTATCAATTATTTATCAATTGTATCGGTCTCGAAAATCAAATCCATATTTTTTTCGATATAAATTCATTCTTTATTAAGTAAACCAACCTTTGTTTTAGTGGTGAAAGTGAAATTTTGAACTAAATAAATAAGACTAAATTGCAAATTTTATCCCCCTAATTTTCCGATTTCATGATTTTAGTTTTCTTAATTTTTAATTGTAATATTTGATCATCTAATTTTATAAATTGATGATTTTGGTTCCCTGGTAGATTATTAAATAATAATTATGATTATTAAAGATATTAAATTAAATAAAATTATTAAAAATTAAAAAACTTTAATAAAAGACTGTTAATCATAATATGATGTTGCATGAGATAATGAAAGTGAAAGAGATATTTGCGGATAAGCTAATGAGTACAATATTGTCGAGAATTAGTATTATTAATATTTCTTATTAAATTTGTAATAATTAATTATTTTAATTAATTTAATAACTCAATTAATCGAAGTTATTTGTCAAATAATTTATAAGGAGAATCATGATTACCAATTTCTATAAAACTAAGAATTAAATGTTACAATTAAAATTAAGAAGATAAAAAGTATAGATTTAAGAAATTAGAATAAACAAAATTGTAAGTCACCAATAAATAAAAATTTGTACGTACCGACACGTTGAGTGTTGACGTGTGGATATAATATATGTGGTTTAATTAGGGCATGAATTAACAATGTGATTAAAGTATAGTGGAGATAAAAAGTAGCTAGGTAGGGAAAATAAGAAGAGATAGAAATGAGGATGAAAGTGTTGTTGTTATAGAGGGTGGGTCCATTAGAGGAGACAGCAAGAATCGTAATGAGAAGAAAAGATGAGTTGTGGGTACGACACGGTGCTGTGCCAAGCTGCTCCCCTGACCCTGACCCTCGTGCGGCCCTCTCTGCACCGTGGGCTCACTCCTTTCCTAACCTTTAGGTCCCACCTACCCACCCACTCTCACGCGCTTATCTTATATATACTATTAACCTAACTCCTTCATTCATTATGCTTACGTCATCTAATAAATAAATCAACTAGTTTTCTTTCTACCTTTTTTTCTTCCTTTTGGGTGTGTTAATGCGTTAAGAATACTGTTGGCCGAGACTTAATCTTTCAAAGTATGTATATCTATTTCAGGAATTTATCTCTTAATATTTCTTTTTATATAAATAGACAAGCAGATTAAAATGCTAATCACGTATTTAAAGGACATGGTTAATATAACAGATTGCGTTGGTAATAATTATTTACTTATTTTCAACTAATGATTTTCGACAAATAAGATGACAAGTGCTCAAGGTTTTAAAACGCGATTTGCGATCATGTTTTCAGTCGTAATGTTAAGGTTTATTGAGTGCAATATTGTAGCCGCATTTGTCTGCAACTTTCTACTATATAGGAAAAAAAAGCAATGAAATTGTGAGACCTCAGTCATTTTTTAATACCTTGGAGGTGCTTATGTTTAATGTCAAAGAATTGTCTTTGAAAAAAAATATTTGTAAGAAAAAAAAAAGGGTTGTGACCTGAGGCTAATTTATATTAAGAAAACCAAAATAAAGATGGGATGAAATAAAGTTATAACAGGTTAATACTGTTACTCAAATTTTTCAAATGAAATGGAGTGGTGGAATTTGTTCATCTTCACATTATCTTGCTTCAGACATCTTTTTCTCCCCCTCCAAATGAACGTGAGTGTAATTAATGAAATCATGTAAAGTCTATTGACATAATTATAGAATGACAATTCATCATTGACCTTAAAGAAAGAAAGAACGACTCTATAGTATCTTAATGAAATTATGTAATAGGGTGTTGATATAACTATAAAATGACGGTAACTTCATCATTAAACCTAAAACAAAAGTCAAAGAATGATTCTATAGCATCTTATTCCATCATTTAAACAAGGAAACGTTATCATTCTTATAGTAGATCATGGAATTTTATAAACTATTTCAGTGCTTCTTTTTTCCGTCTTTTCCTTTGAAAAAGTTGTAACTTTTTTATCATACATGAAAACTTTGTTTATAAATAACATTATGTACTGCACAATTAGGAATTCAGATATATTAGTATAAAAATAAAGATTTTCAGATGTATTATTTATAAATAAAATTCAGTGTAGGATTTGGGACGTACATAACTATAATCCAACGTGTTGTTTGATGCTTTCCCCCTCGCCGACCCTTTTCGAATTCATGTCTATTCTACTTGGTGCATCTTTTGGATAACACCTTTTTATAAAGAAAAATAGATTCCATATTCAAACTTCAACAACTCTTTTTGTATTTGTTGAAAATAGTTCTGGGTCAAAATGATTTAAAAGTGTTCAAACATACTAGTGCACTCAAAGTAATTACCTCAATGAATCCGATCCTATTGAAAATAAATTATAAGGGCAGGTTCTGTGTTTACTATCTTGACGATTTCAAATACATTCAATGATTCTGGGTCAAAATGATTGTACATGCTGTGCGAGTATGTATTGTAAAATTTACTGCTGACCTGAAAGTTTTAAAAGTAAAATAAAAGAAAAAGAAAAGAAGGAATCTTTTCTTCCAAACACCTCACACACATATAGCCTATATGGCTAATACTATTAAAATTACATTGGAGGTCAACAGAATCTATTCCTATATAAAAGGGTAATTCTTAATAGATTTTTAAATTTAATTTCTGTATGGATAGATTAATTGTGTGTCACAAACTTCATCTACGATGTAGATCATCACATTCTCTCTACGTTTGAGAGGAAAAAAGAAATAGAAGGAGTAAAAATAGGTACTTGTGAAATGAAGAAAAGAAAAATATCATTATATTCTTACATGTGTAATTGTTATTTTTCGACTTGTACGCGATTCATTGATATAATTGCATTATGTGCAAGTATAAATTGGGACATGTCACCTCCGAAAATTGATTATATGTGAAACCCTAGACCAGATCAAAAACAAAAAACAAATCAAAGTGAGGTTAATTTTGTAAAACAAGAATATAGCATGTCATTTCTACGCCTTTTAAAAAAATCATCTTTATTTTCCAACTACCAAAGAAGAAAATTAGCTCAATTTCTTACTTTTTCATCCGCGCCTTTCACTTCTTTGGTATATCTCTACTGCCAAACATTAATGTTTGAGGAAGCGGTGCATTGCACCAAAATCTTGTACCACCTCACATTGAAACCAAAACAATAAATAATTATTTTTACTTTTTAATGATATCACCATGATTTTATGGGTTTAAATTAATTATTAATATTATTCAAACATACTATTTATAGAATTTCTTACAAAATGATGATGCAAAAAAGTTGTAAAAAAGCACAATGATGAAAAATAGCACTTCTTATATATTTTGAATCTGTACTTAAAATTTTAAAATAAATAATATATACGTTAATAATGAAAAAAAATCATATTATTATGTAATCATAAACGAGTATGTATATTATCCTTTTTTTTTTACTTTTATAATATGAATAATAAACAAATAGATGTTATTCAGCTAAAGAAGGGACAAACAATTGAAGAAAAAAAAGGCTTTTTTTTGGGTACCAATCCCTTTTACACAAGATAGAATACCTATCCACAGTAAAAGCTTTTGAAGGCAAAATCACATTACATCTAAAGTTCTAAACTAATATGCTTATACGGTTATCCCCAAAACAAACAGCCCTGCACCTACTACCTAAGTAGCATGTACATGTTAAAAATATGGAGTGTCGTGTTCGACACGTCGACACGCTTCGACATGGTGTTCGACACGCGATCAACAAATCCGACACATTGATCATTTTTGACACGCGAATTTGACCGTGTCCGACACGCAACATTATGTAAGAATACATTTTAGTTCACTTGGTACAATATCAAAGGTGCATCATCACCAATGGCGGACACGAACTTCACATTCTTTGTTCTCTTTCTCCTTCTTGGGTTTCTTTTGGTGGTACTCTACTTCCTCATTCGTCCACGTCCCGTGAAGATCTCGATCAAGAACCGGCACGTGTTCATCACGGGCGGATCGAGCGACATCGAGCTGGCACTGGCACACCGCGTCGCAATGAAGGGCGCACCCGTCTCCATTCCCGCGCGATCGCCAGAGAAGTTGGAGGAGGCACACAACGTGATTTGCCTTGCCACGGGGATCAAGGTGGTAGCATTTGCAGCGGACATGAGGGACTTCGAGCGGTGAAGAGTGTGGTGGACAATGCGAGCCCCATCAACGTGCTGCTCCTGAACCACGACATGTTCATGGCGTTAGAGCTGGAGAAGATGGAATTGAGTGACGTCAAGATCACCATGGACGTCAATCTCATGGGAACGTTGAATCTCATCAAGGTCGCAATGCCCTCAATGAAGAACCGCAACTATCCACTGCCCGCTTCCATTGCTCTTATTTCCTCACAGGCAGGTCAAGTACACCGTACACCTATTTGTGCCCTTCTATTATTTATTGTTAATTACTCATTTGTTCTCTATACATGCACAATTTTTATGTTTTAGTTCATACATAGTTGTTTTAATCCCTATGCATACATTTGTTAATCCATTTTAGTCTCGGTCGTCCACAACTGTAGGACTAAAAGTTTAAAATGTATGTGTAGATACTAAAATGAGTTGTTTTTTGGTTACATTGATGGATATTATTAGTTTAGTTTAATTTTTGTTAAATTAGTGAATATTAAATGAAATATACACTATATAAATTAAAAATATTATTTAATATTAAAATGTGTCTCAACATGTCGAAATCTATGTTTTTTTTTAAATTAACATGTCGGAGAATCATATCGTATCATATCACATGTTGAGTGTCGTGTCGATGCTACTTAGCCTACTACTATCGATTTTAATCTATTAAAGGGTCACCGGTATACAAACCTACGCACTTCCAAGCATTTTTTTTTTGTATAGCACTTCCAAGCATATATTGTCATGCATACAATTCAGCTTCACATATCAGCATAACCCCATTCATCAATTTCAGTCATTGCTGCAATCAAGCTCTTAAAAGGGAACCAGGACATTACAATATCAATATGATTTCGTAATAGGTTGGTGAGTCCGAATATCTAAATATAATTAAAAAAAAATGAAAATTAGATTGAGCAATAAGAAAAGATAAAAGAAAAAACGCATGCCTTTTAATAAACTCAATCTATAACTATGAATACTATTAAAACAAAATTGTGAATTGGATTGCTTGATGTCTCCACTCTCCAGAACGTAAACTATCGATCGGTGTTTTCCTTCTCTCTTTTTTTCTTCCCTTAGTTTTCTTTGATATACTTCCTGAGAATACTAACGATTAAACTTAAAATCTTGAATGAGATGAATTAAGTATTAGTGGGGTAAATTGGTTTAGTATAGTCTCCTTCAATGGAGTTTGCACACTTTGGTAGGCTCAAATTAAAACACGTTCCAACTTCCAAGGCAAGGGATCCTAAAGCGAAAATTATATACCGTGAGAAAACGGAGTTGCCAACTTGCAAACAGACATTCCTTGACTCATCAATCACAAATGTAGACCATGCATGATGCATCCTGAGCCGTAATGCATGTATGTGCGTAATTCTTCAAAGTCCTACCAATCTATAATGTGTTCGTAGGCCGTGTCCGTATGTGAAAAAATGTAATTACACCTTACGGTCAAGGCTTGCGTGCGTACCCCTTTTGAGGGTAGCATGGTGTGACGGGATGTTTTGGAGAGTTTTTCATCAAATGTTACAAAGAAAAAATAATATATATATATATATATATATATATGTATGTATATATATGTATCCAACGATATAAGCAACCTTATCTCTTGTATATCTAAAAAGGTTGTTTCTGGATTCGAACACATGACCAACAAGTCATCAAGACACAATTTTACTATTGTATGAGGATTCACCATCTTTTAAAGATAATAAAATAATATAAAAATAATTTATTCAAAAATAATAAAAATTAATAATTTTATTTAAAATAATAAAATTAAAGAATGTAAATAAGGACAAATTAATGTTTTATTTTTTTATGTCATTTTTAAGATTTATATTAAAATATATAAATACGAAAATGATAATTTAATATAAATTAATATTTATATTTGTTTAAGTTATGATAAATAATGTTAATTATTGACTGTGAAAAAATGAGAAAAATTAATTAGTATATCTTAATTATATTATATAGAGAAAAATAAAATAAAATGGGAAAATAATTTAAAAAATTAAATTGATTAAAACACAGTGAATAAATAGTTAGTATATCTCGATTATATTATACAGAGAACTTAAAACATTATGATAATTGAGATGAGAAACAAACATAATAAACAAAGAAATTTTATTATTTTTGAATAAAATTATTTATATTATTATTTTATTATCTTTAAAAAAACATGTTGAAAATTCGAATTCGAGGGATCTGAATTCTTAACTGAATTTTGAAATTTTTAAAAAAATACAGGTTAAATTCAGGTTTTTCTAACCCAAATTTATACTTGAATAGCAAATATGTACCATTTGGTAAATAAAATTGGTATATGTATGTTTTAGTAAATATTATTTTTTTATGTACCATTTGGTGAAAAACTCATGTTTTGGAATGGGTTGTACGGTGCGAGATGATTTTTTAACCGTCAGATCTTTTATTTTTAAAATTGACGGTCACAATTTTTTCTTTTTCCTTCTTCTTCTACCGTTTTACCCCTTTCTTCACCCTATGTCTCCATCAGCCTTCATTTTCCTCTTATCCCACCACTGTGTGCCATAAATGCTTGATTGATGCTCCCACATGCAACCTTCATGCTTGCCCTAGCTTAGCTCCTTGGGTGTACTTATCCAATCTCCGGGACGGAGCCGTATGATGCGGAAGTCTCACGTACGGTTCCCTGAGATACATATTTGGTTTTGACCCTGTTATGAGATTTTTTAGAGTCATTAGAGAGGTTCTCTTTGATGATGGCAACAACATTCCTTTAAACAACGACAAGTTGTTGTCTGAGAGAAACATGGAAGGGGAGGGAACAAAGGAAGATGGAGGGGTAAATTAGAAAAGAGACGAAGAAAAAGAGAAAATTGAAATAAATATCAACCATCGATTGAAATTTTAAAATATCTAATAGTTTTAGATAGCTTTCGCACCGTGCGTACCTCACAAAACATTCCCCCTTAACAGTGCGTACCAAATAGAAGGAACGCACGTAATCTTTGGCCCACTGTACAATACTCTGTTTTGTTTATAACGTTGATAAGGACGGAGTCTAGTGTGCGAGAGTGAAACTCTTTTCGCACGATAGGAAAGTTGATTTACACCTTTAGATCTTTTTAATTTATAATATATGGTTCAAAATTTACTTCTTTCTCTTTTCTTCTTCTTTTTCTTTCTTTCTACATTTCCCAATTCTGTCCCTTAGAGAATCTCTTTCTCTTTGTGGATCTCTCTTCCCCAGATCCAACCTCTTCTTCACCTTATTCGTTTTTCAAATATGGTTGTGGCTCT
The DNA here is from genome assembly GCA_013407115.1 of Glycine latifolia. Lineage (NCBI taxonomy): Eukaryota > Viridiplantae > Streptophyta > Magnoliopsida > Fabales > Fabaceae > Glycine > Glycine latifolia. Next base: position 27,447,423 of record CM023943.1, read on the forward strand.
ATGTAATTTGACCGTGTTCATGGTGGCATGGTGCTTTGTAATTAAGTGTTGCTTGAATAATATTTGATTGTGGCTCTATGTAATTTGACTGTGTTCATGAAGCTTTGCAATTAAGTGTTGCTTGAATAATTTAATTCGCTAAAAAATTTATGAAAATTTGAAAGTAGGTTGATTAATTTTTTTTGTATTTCCATGGCTTCCCCTCACTATGACTTTCATGGCACCACCGCCTTGTCCTTGTGGTTGGTAGTGTTTCTTTGGAAGCAATGGAGGGGTTGTTGTTGACGACAGCATCGAGGTTGTCACGACATCGACGGAAGTTGGCTCTTGGTAGTCGATAGGGGCGACACAGTGTGTTGCTACCTTTGGGTGTGGAAGATGGTAACATAAGAGGAGGGAAAAAAGAAAAAAAAATTATTGGCCTTTGATTAGAAAAGTAACCAAGAAAAAAAAATTGAACCATAAATTATAAGTTAAAAATACTTAACGATCTAAATTAACTTTCCTATCATGCGAAAAGAGTTTCACTCTTGCACACTAGATTCCGTCGTTGATAAGTTCTAATGTTGTTCTAAACTCGCTCTATCTATTTTTATAATTTTATTTTAAAAATAAAAAGAAAAGTATATTTAATATCTATAAATATTTTTTTTTTCAAAATAGTGTGTTATTATTTAATGATGACAATATATATATATATATATATATATATATATATTATCATATGTTAGAAATTATTCTAATATGATATATATGCGAAACTCAAATTATTAGTGAGTGGTGATAAGAATTATTTTTAAAATCTAAAAAAATTATGAGAATTAATAAATATTTTCTTTATTTTTATTTATAAGATTTAAATTTAAAATGATGTTTATTTTTTTATGAGATATAATTTATAATATTTTTTATATTAATTATTTTAGAATAGAAATACTCCTATTTAAATTAAGAGATAAAATATTCTGACAAATAATTAGAAGAAAAAAAATTAATAGCAAAAATAATTTTTAAAAATAGTTATAAATTTAAGATAAATTTATTACTATTAAATAATTTAATTATTTTTAATCTTAATTAATTAAGTAATTGAATATAATAAATAAAAAAAGAAGAAAGTATGTTAAAATGTGTGCTATTACTAATTATAATTTTTTAAATTAGAGAAACAAAAGTCAAAGAATCCAACTGCATGCAATGCATGACTTGACTATTGGGGATTGTAGATTGCTTGTTGCTTGCACTACTATCTACTAATGCTACTATCTAAGGAGGGTGGGTGTGGGGACCTAGAAGCAAACACGTGCAATCCTGACAAGGTTGAAATGTAGGGTGTTACTGTGTTACCCAAAAGCAAATTAGAGTGCCCATCTCTTGCGTTTTTCTGTACCACCCACTCAAAACTTCCCACGTGGAAACGCACGTGTGAGTGTTCATAAAAGTACTGCATACAACACAACCATGATTAAATACTTTATTTATTCATACCTATTTTTAGGTTATCTTCTCCAACCACTTGTCAGTCCGCCATAATTTCCTATTCCGATTTGTTTATATGCCATGGCACTATCAAAGTGTGAAACAAGGACTTGGGTTGTAGTATGTACTGTAGTGTGTGGATTCTTTGTTTCTCCAACAATTCATCGAATCAAATTCACCATGAATAGAGGGAAAAAATAGGAAGAGTAAAACAACAACGGACTTTGTACTTTCTATGTCCACGATTATGCTAATTTACAAACTAATGAAGAGAAAGTAGAGGGGAAACTCTTAAAGCCAGAAAAATGATAGCTACAATCTAATCGAGTTGTTTTTGAAGATATAGAAATAAAATTTTTAGAATCTTTGTTTGGTTTTATTAATCATTGTCGATATTATTAATAATGTTAATAATAAACTGAAAAAAACAATCTCACTATTTTATACATTTTATATCAAATAATGTTACTTATTTTATTTAATATAAAAAATACCTTTAAATTGACTAAACTCGATGGTTTTAATTATTTTATAAGCAAATTCATTGTTTTGGTTCATTTAGAGTATTTTAAAATTCAGGAAAATTAAAATGCATCAATTAAAATTCTTTTATTTTAAAATTTCGTGTTTCCATAAAGAAATTAAATTTTTTCATTTTCAAAATTTTGTGTTTGGATAAAGAAATTGAATTTATTCATTTTTAAAATTTTGAACCTCATGTACGAAGAGATGCTTAATATGGATATCATTAGAGTAGCAGAGGTCGAAGTACTCATTGGAAGAAAATTTTAATTTCTCACCTTTTAGAAGAAAATTCAAATTCCACATTTTTAGTTGTTTAAAATTCTTTTTTAAAATTCCAACAATTTAAATTCTTCATATAAAAATATCCAAACAATGAATTTTAAATTAAAGAATTTTAAATTTCCTAATAAATTACTTTCCCCAATTAAAATTATCTATCCAAACACACTTTTAGTTATTTGTAAATGATCAATGCAGGTCTTAAACTTGCAATCCTTGCGTTATTAGCATGATGTTCTAACCAAATGAGTTAATAAGTTATTTATGTTTAAAAATAATTAATTTATATATACATATATATATATATATATTATAATTTATAATGTATTTTAACATATACAAATTTTAAAGAGAATTCGTACGATTAATAAAAAAATATTATAACAATTAAAATTTTAAATATACTTATATTTAATAAATATAATATTTACTCATGTTATTAATGTTAATAATATATTACTAAATTCAATAATCATACTATATAACAAAAAACATGCTTATTTATAATTTTATGTGAATAATATAATAATGTTAAATATTATATAATACTTACACTCAATTTTTAAATTAATTATTTTAAAATATATTTCAACAAGATTTATTATATAGATTTACCTACCAACCATGACTTACATCCAATCCTCAAGTTACACTCGGAAAATTTTCAGTATTTGATTAGATGTTACAAACTTACAATGCAATAAGCATGTACACTTAAGGCAATACATCTTGACAACTCGAATTGGGATGCTCATCACTTCACTTTCTAATCAGGGTTCTACAAGGAACCTGTAACCCCCCCGTATGCATCTGGTTCATTAATATTTAAATATGTCCGTTAAGCGCAGCAATTAATTAAAGATAATAATTAATTCAGAAGCAAATAACAAAATGACATCATCATACGTCATCAACAAAACCATCTTTACATTATGTATGGTAAATACTCACATCATACAACTAGAGGACCAAATAAGCCATATGCATATATCTCTATATATGTAACTTAACAATGACTGTACAAAATAAGGTATCTCATACCATGTCCTCTCTCGACATACATCAACATCTCTCATGAAATATACAACAATATACAACCACTGTGCATCTTTCCCTTAGAGGTACAAAATATAGACATAACAAAACAATGAACCAACATATTCTAAAAATAATATGCCTAAGGTTCACACAGAACCATATCCCTATTCAGGCCTCTTGCCCTGGGATCCATCATATACTCGCTGAGCATCACCTGCAAAATATAATTCCCACACACGGGGTGAGATACAAATCTCAGTAAATTCAGGATTCTTGGATGTCTCTTCTCCCACTGGTTCACTTTCATGAGACAAAGCATCAAAACTGGCATCACATAATCTAGCCATCAAGGCTTTCATAAAATATATCACAACACAGTTGTCATTCCATTGGGCGTTACCAACATCTGGAATGCAACATAGATATAGTATATATGTATATATATACAACAGATATAACATTGACTGAGAAAGATCATCCACTTAAGGACACATTCTCTCATGACTTTACATATCATTGCCTGAGAAAGATCATCTACTGAAGGACACATTCTCCCAGGACTTACTCGAACATATATGGTACTTCCGAGAGAAGATCATCCACTTAAGGACATATTCTCTCAGGTTTTATTCTATATACATATATTGACCACTTAGAGTTGTTCCACATTACTTTGGCTCTAAGGGAAGTCCATATTTAGTCCATTCTACTGGCCAGAGAGTCTCATCAATCATACAACATATCATCACAGTGTACATCATATACATGTTCTCAATTGAAAAATAGTAATATACAATTTCAATATTACATGCATCATAACATACAATAATCATCACTCCCTTGGAGTATGGTGGAACACAGTCAAGGGAAAAACTCCCAAGAACAAAGAGCTTACCTGCTCTAAGTGCTACACTGGCTCTCCCGGCCTTGTGGTCACAACCACCAATAACCTCTGAATCACGCCCTACATAAAGGCATACAAACAATCAATAACGATTCTCAATTGTTAGAATGAAAAGAAACACTATTATTTTCCATTTAAACATATTTTCTAAGTTATAAGGACTAGTAACCTAATTGGTGACTTACAGACCCCCAACAGGATCTATTCGGCCTAATCAAGGCCCTAGAGTATCCCTAAGACTCTGCATAAACCAATTCAAAGAGTTCAATGTTTTATCCATGTCACATTTCGATAATTATCAAGGTTGTTAAAACGGTTACTTCAACATATATTCACCGTTTATATAGTCTCCTAAACATATCTTGTGAAGGTACCAAGGCCCAAACATACCATAATATCATCAATTTAACCAATCTTCTTCCCACACATACATTCCTCATACCCAATTTCCAATATCCATAAAATGTATATTTCAAGGTTAAACCTTCATCACAACAACCTCCTAAGCATATTTTTTCAAAGGATCCAAGTCTAATTCCAGCTCTAACTCAAATGGGTTACTATTCATCTCAAGAACAAATTCTCAAATAATCGGTAAAACTTGCGTTTCTTACTTCAAAAACGACAAGGAAGGCTAGAGGATGACTTCTCCAAGCTTGAACGTCCTCAAAACGCTTTCTTTCCCCTCAAAATCGAAACTTTGTAGAGATCCCTGAAGAAAATGATCTCTGTTTGATGGTTTTCAGAGAAATTTGAAGTTGGAATCTAGCTCATTGAGTAGTTCCCTTCAACTTTCATGTTGGATGCGAAGGATTTTGGTCAATGGTTGAGTAGTTATGACGTTTATCTAGTTCATCAATGGCAAAAATCGGAGGAAGGAAGAAGAGAGATGAGTTTTGTGAAGAAAATGAGAGAAATAGGTCATTTAAGTGACCATGTCGCGCGTCTCGCGCTAATGGCACCTTCTTGGCACTATTGGCACCGAGTTCCAGTGAAAATTGGTCTCCTGACACACCTCCCGCGCTACTGGCGTCGATCTGACACTACTGACGTCGTGTCTGGTGCTATTCGCGCCGTGTCTAACGCTATTTCCACTGTGACCCAGAGGCCTCAACCAAATTTTTTTATTTTATTTTAAACTTGGTCATTATAGAACCCATCCTGCAAACTTAAGAAAAACTTACTCTTAGAATCTAACAAAAACCTTTTCCTAGAACCACAAAAAAAAAACCTATTATTGATCTTAATACAAGCAAGCCAAAAGTTATTTACTACTCTATTGAACCTCTAAACCGTCACTAAGCATTGACTCAAGAGAAACATACTTACTCCTATTTACTTTTTTCTCTTCTCTTTTGTTTAATGAAAAGTAATATCTATATAGGATTTAAAAGAAGAAAACACTTTAATTTTGAAATTTCCAAAGATAAGATTTGATAAGAAAAATATTAATATTAATTAATTTGTATAGAATTGTTTTAGTTTAACTAATGACTCAAGTTTGAATCTTGATTATGTATTTATGCTAAATATTTGGAAGAAAAATTTTGCTATTTATAATTATTTTATTTTATTTGAGTAAGATTGTCTTTTATTAGAGATACATGTGAATGTACCAAAAAAATTGAAAATAAAATAATTATTTTAAAAATATATCAAACACGCATTAAATGGTTTTGCTTTTAAATATTACATTAACTTGTGAGGCTAATTATTGTTTAGTTTACATTAAGAGTCTTTGGTTTATCAGACATATAGGAAATGTACCGAAGATGGCAAGTTATTGTTTAGCAATAATCTTTAACAAGTTACTGTTTATCTCCCTTAATTTGTTATGTATCATTCAATTGAACTCATGAAAAATAGGCAAAACGAAAAAGGAGAAGAGAAAATGAGAGTTGTGAGAAAATTGAAGGGTACAAGGCACCCCCTCTTTCCTCTGCGGCATAATTGTTATCTACATGTATGATATGATGGTGCTCTCTCCATTATTATTTCATGGTATATGATATGATTTGATGTGCTTCTCTCCAATTATTGTGCCACTAATAATGCATTAGAAGATTGCCAACCAAGTCACAAAAACGACGCTGTCTCCGGTTCACAGTATAATTGAAATGGTACTTTTGTGTGACTTATATTTGTACGAGTAACATATGATCTCAATGATCTCAGAACAAATCTCTCATATGAAGTTTCCTAATCTAAATAAATGTATATATAGTACCTCAGTGGTTAGTGGCCAAGCTTCGAATGGGTAAAAAAACAAGACGCATTAATAATTATAGGGGCAGTACAAAATTACTAACTCTTGTCAATATTTACTACGATTTCTCCCTAGACTTTGAACCTATATTCTTAATGAACCTAATCTTATTAAACAAATCCGTGTCTTAGTTGTATATTGGCGGCTTACTATAGGCATAATTTTGTAGATAATTACGTAAGTTTACATTCTTCTAGATTCTAGACATATCTTTCGTATACATCTATAAGTATATTTGATGAAAAAAAGGTAGTGTGACTAGATTTTGCCGCACAAAAGTTTATAAATGAAATGGTGTGACATGATAGAGAAACGCAAAAAACACCAATTTACCTTATCATAGGTCTAAAAAGTGAGTAAGGACTCATTATTAGGAATTGAGTCTCCACATGAGACTACCCCTAAAAAAGTCATTTACTCTAATTAGTGCCCAACTAATATCTTCGACTCCAATCATGTCTTTACCCAAAATAATATTGGACATAGAGATACCCCAAAATAAAAAGGAAAAAGAAAAAGGAATTGTTTTTCCTAATGCGTATAGACCACATCAACCCTAAGCCTACGAACTCGTGGCTTGTTTTCCATTGAGGAACATGAACCCTGTTTCTCCCGCAAACCTTACATGGGCCATTGTGCAAGTCCCATCGTTAAGCATGTGACCCGTTTAATTTGACTCATCAAATATTCCAATCACTAACCCACTTGGAATGTGACGCGAATACGATATTTTTGCGTCTGTTTATTTTCCTAAACTTTTAATGATAAGTGCACGGGGCTTGCGGATAACGGGGGAGACAACAGGAGCCAAATAGTCAAAGAAAATAATATAGGAAAAAAGAGAGAAAAGGGGTACAAAAGATTGTACTATTTTGTTTTTATTTACTTATTTATTATTGCGTCATTTTTTTGTTCGGAAAGAAAATGTTTTCATCGTGAAAGAAGATATCGCAAGTTACTGAAAGTTTGAATAGCAGTTAAACAGATTAATATTTTCGGGCCATGAATAAAGCCCAGGGCCCATTCGAGACGGTAAATCATATGTCCGACGATTTATATTTTCTTAAGCCCAAAGATGAAAGTAAACTATGATTTACCATAAATCTGTACGATAGATAGTTGCCTGTCCTTGGGTTTTTCTTTTTGTTACGGAGAGATTGAGGTTGTTTTATTGTGTCTTAGATTGTCCAATCCGAATTAGATTCTTTAGCACTCAGCAATAAAGCAAGCTGGGTTTGGATGTTGTTTTATGGTTGCTTTTATTGTATTACTGGAAGGGTTGCTCTTGGGCCCTTGTTTTTGTTAGTGGCCCGTGTTTGTTCATGCTGTGTTGCTGTTCTCATCGGACAAAAAAATCAGATTTGCCGGATCACAATAAGCACCATATGTACTTGCTTGGTAATTTGAAAAAATTGTTGAGTAAACTATATCTTTTTGTCGAGTAAACTTGTTGAACAATTAATTTAAAGAAAATTTTCTTTTTAGAAAAAATAGTTGTTTAGTATTTTTAGTTCATCAGGTATTGTAATTATTTGATTTAGGTCCCACGAGTTTTTTCTTATTTACAATTAACCTTCTTCATCATGCTTTCATTCAATATATAATAAACTTGATTGACGTTATAAACTAACCATGAAATGATAATGAGTAAGTACATTGTACTAGCTATATTAACTTGAAAAGGTATATTGACTTAATTATCGTGTTTTGATGATACTTGTAGGTAAATTATTTTTTTATGACAACAATGATAAATAAGAGGAATGTCTTTTCCTTTTAAGTAAAATCAATAACATACATATTGGATGAAATTAGGATAAAGGGATTTGTTTGGAAATGAGAGAAAACCCGAGTATTCAATTAGCGCAATTTAAACCTAAAAGACCAAAATAACATAATTGCGATATTTAAAATCTCAAAATGAAATTAAGCCCATTTCATTTGCAAATGTTTACTCAAAATTAGTTATGTACAAATGAATGTGGTGTATTTGGAAATTTCAGTAGATTTAATGGTGTTTAATCTAACGTTACCTAAATATAATTACTGTTACTTGAAACATAAGTAAATTTTTCATCTTTCTCACCTATACCATATGAAATTATTCTTTTATCAATAAATATTAATTATTAATTTTTGTCATTAAAAGAATCGAATCTATGACCTTTTCATCACTTTAATCTTTTTTAACCACTTAATCAATCTTATATCTTTACGAAACATGCTTTCAATACAAAAGAAAATGCATCATTACATTGAATACAAGTGTAAAACTGCAATTTGAAATTGTATTTGTATCGAAAGTAATTTTGTATTGACGGTGTTATTTAGTGTCAGTGAAATTTACTAAAATAAAAAGTTAAATACCTGTTTTTTGTTTTGTTAAAAAATAGCTATCTTTTTTTTTTAAATGCTAGGAAAAAAAGAAAATAAAAAAAAACATAAAAACAGAAGACTTACTCTTAAACCAAAGACTTCATTGCATGGAGGGGTTGCAATGCGGAGACAAATAAGTAAATTACCTCCAAAATAGCACTTTTCCTAAAAGAAAGTTTGGAGTGGGAAAAAAGACAAACACAAAAACAAAATGAGAAACGCACGGTAACATACTAACATGATCTTTACAATTTAAAGAAAAAAGAAACAATACAAGTTGCGATGAATGTGTGTGCTTATCTCGGACATGTCGGTCTTCGCAAATCCGAGCAGACAAGCATTTATTAAACCAATTAGTGTTTTTGCCTGGAATATGCTCTGCGATCATTAGTCAAACAAGTTTGTAACAGAGCAAAATTCATTTTCAGAAAAAGTATATCAACTATGAGAAAAGATAAATACTACGACAATAATAAGTTATGAAATAGCACAAATTAATGTGCAAAAATTTCATTAGAAACCAAGTTTATTGGCAAAAAAATAAAAAATAAAATCAACCATTTATTTTATCCTATCCTTTAATATAATTGATACTTAGTCCATTTTGCGAAACATTATTTTACTCTCAAAATTGGTTAAAAATGTAGTATTTTTTAGGTACATTCAAAAAACTAGTTTCGAGTTCTGAAAAACACACATATCGCTAAAAAATATGCAGAATGTCAACCCAAATTCTGCTTAAATGATTTCATGCATATTCAACAATCTCATAATTGGGTTTGCGTCGAATATATATATATATATATATATATGATTTGGTGCTTCATTCCGAGACAAAGCAAAGCAAGAACCGGAAGTCCGGAACAATTTTTTTCCTTCGCTTTGAAACTAACCCTCAAGCTAATTACCAATAACAATCAGTATTTAAACAACTAACATTACGGATATATTTTACCTGAGTAATAGCCTAATAGCCGTTGGCTAAATGCAAATTGAAATGCTATATACAGAAATAATTTATTGGGCTAAAAATATACAAAACTCCAAGCAAAAACTAAACGGAGCTTCAAAACAGATCAATAGGCCATTTGGTGCTAAAAGGGGGCAAGATTCCTATCTGACAAAATTTCCCACTTCTTATAAAACAAACAGCTAAACACTAATTTATTAAACTGTAAAAAAAAGGTTTTATATTGTTTTCATGTAATTTTCTTCATCTATAAACCAGAAATCATTATAATATCTTTTTTATGTAAAGATCAGATGCTTATTAAAAGATTAAATAAATGGCATAGATTTTAAAAGAGTAAAGGGAAATTTTCTAAAATAAAATATCGGAATATAACCTATAAGTTCATACTCTACAGCGAATAACATGACAAAACACTAAAACGCTATGTAAAGAAAATCATTTCAGACCGTCCATAGTGCTGAGTAAAGAACACAGACCAAAAAGCTACCCACAAATTTCCTATACAATATAATTTGCACGGGAAAATTTGAGCATCCGTAAAAATCTCATGGCACAAAAATAGCATAAATTTGTGTGTAAAATTATGTCCATATAAAGTGTTATACACTTGGAAACTGAGCAGCAAAGCTACAAAAGCTGTCAAGTAATATAATAAAACTGAAATAAATTTTTGTCAACTTTCAAAGAGGCTCGAACCTAATGCTCTGGCCATATGAACAAATGCCGTTTGCAAAACAATGACAATAATAATCCAAAGGAAGCCCTGACAGACCTCATTTGCATACACGAAATGAGAAGTATATAATTAAGATAGCACGGCATATACGAACAAATAACATACAAGGTTATCTAATTGTAAAGATCATCTTCGTCAGCTCCACCAGCAGAGGAAAATGGGTCAGATACAGCAGCTGTACCACCAGCGGAGGTGGAGTCTGCAAACCTGAACTCACTTCCAAACCCTCTTGACTGCTGTAATGTTTGGGCGAATGCCTGGTACTTGCGAATGTCGGCATCGCTAACACTCCTTCGAGCATATTTCATTGATTCCTCAAAATGGGCTGCCTTGATTTCTGCTATTTCATCTTCAACATCATCCTCTTCCATTGCTTCAGGGTTATCTCTTTTCCTCCTTTCTCTCTCAATGTCCTGGCAAGAGTCATTGTTAAAGAACAATATCTTTATTAATTCAACTTTTACCACAAATTTTATAGTTGTTAAATGCCCTTAGTAAATGGAATACAGAGAAAAAGGTACCCTGAACAGTACCTTCTCAATGTTCTCTCTAATGGCATACTTGCACGCGCGCTGGCAAATCTCTGTGATATCAGCACCACTGAAACCCTGAGTGTACTTTGCAAGCGCTCTAAGGTCAACATCTTTCGAGACTGGGGATTTCCTCAAGCAGGCTTTAAATATCTGATGACGGGAATCCTCATCTGGGAGGGGGATATAAATCAACTGGTCAAGACGACCTGGACGCAGAAGAGCTGGGTCAATAATATCTGGTCGATTAGTGGCCCCAATGATGAACACAGTTTTCTTTGCCGACATTCCGTCCATTTCTGTAAGCAGTTGGTTCAAAACCCTGTCAGCAGCACCACCAGCATCTCCGACACTACTACCCCTCTGCAAGACAAACCAAGGCAAATAGTTGAAGAATGATAAGTATAAAAAGACAATAATATTTGTCTAGACATAAATACAAACCAATGAATTTTGCCCAAAGTCCTAGCTTGGTAACATTGAATGGTACAAACCTGAGTTGCAATAGAGTCAAGTTCATCAAAGAATAGGACACATGGAGCAGAACCACGAGCCTTGTCAAAAATTTCCCTCACATTAGCCTCGCTTTCTCCAAACCACATTGTTAGTAGCTCAGGACCTTTGACACTAATGAAGTTTGCTTGACATTCATTGGCAATCGCTTTTGCCAAAAGCGTTTTACCACAACCAGGAGGACCATAAAAGAGGACTCCCTTCGAAGGTGACATTCCAAACTTCTCAAATTTTTCAGGGTGTTCCACTGGATATTGAACAGTCTGCAAAATAGAACAGTATAAAAATCCAGAAGCACAAGAAAGAAAACAAGTGCATCAATCTGATTCAATGTAAGAGAAACAATATCTTCCCAGCTTCAAATGCTCAAATTACCTCTTGGAGTTCCCTCTTAACATTTTCAAGACCACCAATATCTTCCCAGCTGACATTGGGCACTTCAACAACCTGGTTCAAGAAGCAAAGTTAAAATTAGAGAAACAATAAACTTAGGAAGAAGCAGTCACAAAAAGTTAGCAAATAGAGTCAGAACAAGAGAATAGTATGCTTAATGGTTAGAACTTTCATAAAAGAAACATTTAAAATTGCTGACAACTTACTGTTTCACGTAGAGCAGAAGGATTGCTTGATCCAAGAGCAGTCTGGAAATGCTCATTTGTTACTGCCATGGAGTTCAATATTTCAGCATCAATTGTCTCATCTTCCAAGTCAATCACATCCATTTTCTCTCTGATGCATTGAAGTGCAGCTTCAGTACACAAAGCAGCTAGATCAGCACCAACATAACCATGAGTATCCTTGGCTATTTTTTTCCAAATCAACCTACAAATGGAAAAATGGCCAAATATCTTTCAGGATTCAGAAGATTTAAAACAAGCAAAACATATGGGGAAAGGAATTTCAATATTACATCTTCAGCAAGTTTCATGTTCTTTGTATGAATCCGAAGAACCTCAAGACGCCCAACTTCATCAGGAACACCAATATCTATCTCCCGGTCAAATCTTCCAAACCTCCTAAGAGCAGGGTCAATGCTGTTGGGGCGATTAGTAGCTCCAATAACAATTACATGAGCACGTGATTTAAGACCATCCATGAGGGTCAAGAGCTGGGAAACAATCCTCCGCTCCACTTCACCATGAGTCTTCTCCCTCTTTGGAGCTATTGAATCTATCTCGTCGATGAAGATGATGGATGGCGCATTTTTCTCTGCTTCCTCAAATGCCTTCCTCAGATTGCTTTCACTTTCACCAGCCAGCTTTGACATGATCTCAGGTCCATTGATGCAAAAAAAGAAGGCACCAGTTTCATTTGCAACTGCTCGAGCAATTAAAGTCTTACCAGACCCTGGGGGTCCGTACAGCAGAATTCCTTTTGGTGGCTTAACACCAATAGACTTGAATAACTGTGGGTGCCTCAGTGGCAGTTCCACTAATTCCCGAATCTGTGCCATCTGCTTTCTTACACCACCAACATCATCATATCCAACCTCGTCTAATCTATTCTCATCCTCCCTTTTAACAGGCTCTCCTTCACAAAAGATCTCTGTGTCTGGGGCGACAACACAGTACTCAGAAGGGTCAGTTTCAATAACCTTGAATTCAACACTTCTCATCCCCCCTCTCACAAGGAAGAGGTCACCCTTCCTCACTGGTCGATATGCCTCTAGGAAATAAGCTACAAAAGCAAAACTGAAGTTAGTATTCAAAATAAATTAGAATGAAACAAGTTCAAATGTCAATGAGTGGGGTAGATGCCAATAAAATAACAGCAAAAAATTCAACAATGTCCTTTTGTCATTTTAACATTAATACTTACTAGAGAATTTTTTTAGAGAAACCAATGTTTAGTATGACGATAAATTTTAACCCTAGATATTTTCATAAGCATGGAGACTGTGCAACAACTCAAGATGTAGAATCACCTATCATGTATATAAAATACATATTCTTGGTCAACTCATTATATTGAACATCCCATAACACAAGGAAGCCACTATATGAGGATTGTTAATTGTTGGTGATTGGGATAATGATAATTCCTTCCCAGCGATCAATTATTTGTTAGTGTTCTCTTGAAATGCAATCAAGTCATTACTGTTGAAGACAAGCACTGCATAAAGTTCAAAACAAAATTCACCACCAAATAGGATCAAGTGTTATTACTAAATATCATAAGATGAACTACTATTTACTTTTCAAGCCTTTCCTAATCAGAGAAGAAAGGTGTACAGCAAATATACAATCCATAAGCAAAAGAGAAAACCTTTACAGGGTCCAGCAAAACACAATGGCATAGTAACTCACGTTTTAAGTAGGCATCAAAGAGGTTTCCTGTTACTCCTTCAATAGTATCATCCACAGGAAGAATGTGGACTCGCTTTCCATATTTGACATCAGGACACTGATGCACTGAAACAACATCTCCAAGCCTAACCCTAAGGTTGTTTCTTACAACCTTGTTCATTCTTATTTTTGGTTCCTCGCATGTCTCATCAGCAAGTGCGATACAGATTGTATCCTTTCTTTTTTTTTCCCTAAAGGATCAAACATAGAAAAGAAACATAATGATTATATAGGGAACAAGTTCTCCTGAAGGAAAAAAATGAAACAGCTCAATTATGTGTAGTTTGTGTGTTCATTACAAAAAACACAATGGGACAAAACTCACGATACAGAATGGTACCCTTTTCAAGTCAAATTAAGCAAAAAGAAATTACCAGAGGTATTTACACACAAATTAGTTACAACTACAAGTCAAGACATTCGGCACAGTTTGTTAACAATCTGTTTCAAGCCACAATAATCAGCACTGTTCTATCAGTACCACCCCTCTCTAGATACAAAATAAACAAACACAGCCTCTCATACCAAGCAAACAAGCAAGAAAAACAGTTACTTTCTCTTGTGCCCAAACCCTAATAACCATCGTCGTTAGAAGTAAAGGGAACACTATGTTAGCTAACAAACACTAATAAGCAATAAAGAATTCAAAATACAAAAAACGTTTTTTTATCCCCAAATAAACACATACTTCCATCCTTAAATCAATAATCACAATCTAAGAAAACCTAATTCTCTCACAACCACCAAAAACAGTGTAAAACACCATATTACAGCAGAAAACCAGAAATACCTTGATCAAGATGGTGTCACCACGAAAAAGTTGAAGTTTCTCCATGGTATCAGGATGAAGCGCGACAACAGAGTTGTCGTCGTTGACAGCTTCATCAACCACGAGCCGATTCGGAGCCTTCTTACGCTCTAATATGGCGGTGCTAAAATCCCTTTTTGTGCCCTTTCTGAGAAACAATTCAAACACAACCAGACAACAAACATCGCACAATCAGATTCATCGAAATCGAAAACAAAAATAAGCAGTTAACGAAGAAGAATCACGAAAAGAAAAGAAAAGAAAAGAAGTAAAAGCCGTACGCGTCAGATGATTCAGGTTGATTGGCCATGGCTGAAGAATCAAGTGTTGGTTGGTTCTTTGCTCTGCAGAAGAAAAGGATGAATCCACAGAGACGTGTAGATCTGAGCGAGTTTGGTTTGATATTTATAGGTGGGTTTTGCTCCGTTTCTTGTTAAGTAAGAAATACTAGTAACTTTTTTATTTTATTTTTTCCTGATTACTTCGGGTTAAGTTATCGGATCCAAGGATATTATATCTTGCAAAGATTTGAAATTATGGACGTTGAATTTGATGAGCTTCCTCTATCTAGATTTATCGTATAGAATATTATTAAATTTTATTTTGTTTTCATATGCTAAAAGATAATTCATTTGTTTGAAGACAGTCAAAGATAGATTTTGTTTTCATACATATTTATTAAAAAGATAAAATACATTAAATTTCTCTCATGTTTATTTAAAGATTTTATATTTTCATAAAGGATAGATGGGATGGGATGAAGAAAATATTTGGTGTTAGAGTAATGAAGAAAATATTTGGCACTTTGTTCTTTGGGATCTCTTTTTTATTACAAATACATTGGGTTTGTTCGAGTAACTACTAGAGGGTATTTTTTGTGCACAATATTAAATTAAATTATATAAATATTAGTATATAATAACTGTTTATTTAAAAAGTTTCTTTCTTCATATATTCACTAACACTGCATACAAAACCAAGAGTAACAAAATATTTTTCTTTTCAAAATTTTGTGTACGCATATTTGAATGAATTTATTTAAAACATATACCGATCATGTAAGAGTTTTTACATTATCGTTATGAATTACTATATATAAAAATTAAAAATATTTGGATTTGTAATAATTCCTTTTGAAGTCAAATATAAACTATAAAGAGATTTCTAACTGTAAACAGTATCAAGAATATATTGATAGTTACTTTTGATCGTTTATATTTCAAATAATTAATTTTAGCCTCTTATATTTAAAATTTATGTCAATATATTTTTTTAAATAATTTTTTTTCATTTTGTGATATGATTTTGAATATTTTTATTAATTTAAGACATGAAACATGTTTCATGAAAATTAAAAAATTATAAGAAGAATACGTATCGCAAGCAATAAAAATATTATGATATAAGATTTTTAAATTTTCATCACGTTTATAATTTTTCTTTATTAAAATATTGATTAGGTTTTATAGTTTTTAACTATATTAATTTAATGAGACAAGTTTATGTCTTAAAGTAATCAATTCATCTGAATAAACAATTAATTCAAAAATCTGTAAAAAAATTAAAAGTGATCATCGTATTTGTAGAACTAAATTAACTCGCACCTAAAAAATAAAATACCAAAATGATTTTTTATTAGATAAGAGAAAAAAATCAATATTAAAAATAAGATAAAAGACGGTATAATTTAGCCCAATTAATTCAACAAATTTAATGTTTTTTCAATATATTTGTCTAAATTATTTTTTAATTTTTTTTTTTTAAGAAACAAATATCATATATGCTTCTTAAAAAACAACTTTATAAAAAAGTTTAAACCAATGTGCTCTTATTAATTAATTATTTTAATAAAATAAGTAGTTTTTATTTTTTTTAGATTTTTGTCTAATTAAAAAAATTCTGTTTCGTTTAAGAAGCAAATATTGGACCAATAATGTTTTGACTTAATAATGATTTTAAAAAGCTTTTTTTTAAAGAAGTAAATTTTTAAAAAGAAGATAGACATAGACACTATTGTTTTTTTTTAACTTCTTATTTTGTTAAAAATATTACAGTTAAGACAAAAATTTTATACAAAAAACCAATTCAAACAAATTTATTAAAAATGTGGTTTTTATAAATAAAAAAACTGAAACAAACGGATCCCTACCTTATTAAAAAAATCACTTTCTAAAAGGTTTTTCTTAAATTGCCTCTTTTAAATGTATACAAACTGCTCTAATTCATGCTCCAAAACTGCAACTCGAGATTGTGAGTCCAGTAGTATTTCGACCAATTTTTTATTTATATTTGTTTTGCATTTTGAATTTACATTTACATTTTTTTACATAAACATATATACGCGCGGGTATTGGGTGAAACTGGAAGTGTAGTTGTTGAAGTGGAAGACAAAGAAGATCAAATAAATGGGTCTAGCTTTAACCGTCGGATTCCTCGGCCTTCTGATTCTATTTCACGCCGCTTATTCAACGATTCAGTGTATCCTAAAACTGATTCTCATACTTGTTCTGCTTTTTATTATGCTTTTTGAGTGTTAGGGATCTTGGATCTGAAATTTGGGTCTGATTTTTGTTGCAGACAGGGGCGTGTTGAAAATTACTGAAGAAGAGTTTTCAGGGCCTCCATTCGAGGTAATTTAATTAACATTTCAACCTAGGTTTTCGATTTCATTTAATCTATCTAATGTTTTTGGGAATGATGATTGATGCAGGTGGTGATTGAGCTGTTTCTTGGATTGCTGCTCTGTTTTTGGACTGCGCTCACTGCGCCGGGGAAGTTTCTATCCATACACCCTCACTCTGACGAGAACAGGTAACTAACTTAATGCTAGGATGTTGTAACTTGTAACTGTAATGAGATGAATATGCACTGAGGACATTGATTGTGAATTAGCATCTCTGCATTTCTGTTTAGTGTACTTGTTTGGTGTAGAGGTGGTGAATGGTATTCTAGGGGAATTAATTTTGGAATTATCAGTTTTGGAAGATTGAGCTTTATCACGTTAGGAAATATAGCTGACTAACTTAAGTTGCTCGAATTGTTTTGTTTGTGGGTAATTTTGGCCTTGAACATGGGGAGGATTGAGGCTATACAGAAATCAAAATAGAGAAGTTGCTTAAGAGGAAACTAAAGTGTTTCACTGAAAACCTTATGCATTATTAAGGAAGAAATATTCAAAATCAACTTTGTGACACCTTGCATGCTAGTAGTTTGGAAACAGATGGATGTAATATTTCTGGGGAAGACGCAAGAATAAACTAACAAATATTTATTTTGTTAGGGATAAAATGAACGTATAGAATCTTATGCTTGGTAAATAAGATTGCATTATTGAGCAATTTGGGCTTCTGTAATTTTATTTAATTAGTTCTGCGTTTTTTCATCTCAAACTATATGCATAATTTGTTAGGATTGTGCTTTGTCCTGTCTTACCTGTACCTATCATAGCTGGGTTTCTATCATGCTACATGAAGCTGATGCCTTAATGGTTTAGAATGAAGATTCTGGGAGGGATGGTCTGGGTAGATGAACCCAATAATTGTTAATATGTCTTTATTGATTTGGCAAGGTATCAGGACCTCATGTAAGTCTGCTTAATAGACAGTTAGGAGGCACATGGGCCAATAAAAATAAAAGGGGAGAGGAAAGTCAGGACAGTTGGGTGTTGAGGGTTGATTGAAAGAGAGGAGAGCCCATGTCTCTTGAGTATCTGGAACAAGGGGGCTATTGCATCTGCACTTTGTAGTTTGTTTCTTCATTCTAGCCTCTGATCTTGGATTTCTGTCAATGAACCCTATTTTTTCTTTCTATATTCTGATCCAGTTCTATAACCAGGATCCATCAATTTGCTATGGGCCATTTTAAGTTACTCCTGTCAGGTTCTTGATTCATATAGAGGCAGCTGGGTTTGATTTGACTAATATACTCATCAACATTATTCATAAAAAATGAGAATGAAAAAGGGGAATTTTATACCCTTTCTCAGCAAGACTGTATTCATGCTTCAACACATTAACCATTGATTACCCCACTTTAGTATTACGAGGGATAAAATTCTTACACTGGTTTAAACTTAATGCTTTTTGGACACCACTTTTACACCTATGGTGTTACTATTGGATCTGTTGTTGTTACTGTTGAGTTAATGTGTAAGTGAGATTTAATGAGAATATATTTTATAGTAACATGGGACCATGCTTCAAGAGTAGTGTGCTAAACAAAAAAAAGTGGTGTTCAAAATGTTGGCCATGCATCATTAATATATGGTTAATTAATCCATAGATTCCTATACTTATTTGGAAACTTTTCAAATATGTACATATAGATTCAATGTTTTCTTAATGGAGTCCTTGAATCAAGCGTACCTGGCTCTATAGAGACTCAATTAATTCATTTACAAATTTTAATTTAGATGGACCTACCTGAAAATTCATAAACATATAGTGATCTATGTATTTATATAAAGGGACTTATTTGAACATTTCTTCTTGCAAAACATTGTAATTTATGTCTTTGGTTGTATTGTTCCCATAGTTTAGGGATATGCCTTCATAAGGTTTGTCTCTGCTATAATTTAGAGGGACCTACTTAAAAATTCCTAAACATTTAGTGATCTACGTATTTTTATAGTGATCTATGTAGCCATTTGCTCTGACTCTGCTGGCAAATATCACATGTTATGGAACTTTTTGGATCCCAATAACCAGAGTTTGTCTCCTTGGATGCAGAATTGTCTCTTTACCTGCCAACCCAGACTTCATGATCTTCAACCACCGAGGCAAGGTCTTTCCTGTGGAAATGGATTTGAAGCTGAGACAATGAGAACTATTGGATCAAGTGTCTTTATCTCTCACATGAGGAGGAAAATGTTTACACTGGAAAATTAAAGATTTGGGATGTACATTTTGACTGTTGGTTTTGTAGCTTGGTCACTTGCCCTGGTAATTTTGACAGGATGTTATTACTTGAGTCATGTTTCTCATGTATGAAGATGGTAGCTTGCACTTCAACTAAAAATACTTACACAATTGATTTGCCGAAGCCTCGAGTTAACTTGTTATAGGAGTTATATAATTAGACTTTTCAAAGTGAGCAAAATGGTCAAGTTATATCTTGACACATGCAACTCTCAAATTCCTACCCTGGTTAGTGAAACACCTTATCTTTAAGTATCCAAATTTCTCTTCGCTGTCGTTCGCTTAAAATTACAAAATATGTGGCTGGTCCACCCTTCCCAGTAGTGAAATTACTGCCTCCATCCCCCCTAACCCATGTTATTTTGCATTTCCAAACAATCAGTTTAGTTGCACTGTGATGCTACTAATTTCTTATATCCATTGCACAAAATGAAGATCATGCCATAAGAACCGAAAATTCAGTGTATTTTTTTTTATTAAGAGGAAAATAAAAGAAACTACAACAAGGAACTAAGTCCTCAAGAAAGAATCTCCACTGGTGTCTGCTAAAAAGTGATACTGCAGAAACAGCGGACAAAAACATTAAACTAACAACTCTTGTTGAAGTGAAGAACCATGCTTAGCTAAACAATCAGCTGACATATTCCCTAATTCAGTGTATGTAATTACGATGTGAGATGTGAACTAACTTATGTAATGAACAAACAAACTGAACTACTAAAAAAAGGCATCAAGAGTGATTGTGCTAACAAGTCACAAAATCCTAACCAGAAGATAGCAAGAGGGATTTTGTGGTGAAACACTTAACGAGAGTGGACTCAGATGAATTATTGGAATATATAAAATTCACTCAATAATAAAGAGTATATTCAAAATTGTAGATGTTGGCATTTCTCAAATGCTTAAATGCAAATACAACCTGATGGGAACAATATGTACGGGAATTGGCAGAGCACAAGTGATTTGCATTATGCGTCGAAGAGTTATATGCAACTGAGAACACAAATATCCATTTTGGTGAGGCATCTTTTCTAGTTTGCCATGTAACAGAAAGACTAATTTGGTTTAATAGAAATATTTTAAGGAACTAAAATGAAAACCTTTTAAACTTAGAAGATCAAACTAAAACAAATAAGATGAAATATTGAAAGTGTATTTCAGCCTTAAATTTAATATAAATACTTGTTTTCGTATTATTTTTTAGGTAAACTTATATTTTTTTTAAATAAAAATCAGCAAGAAAATTAAAAGAAATTATTTGTACTTAAAATATGTTTTTCACCGTATAAAGAAAGTGAATTAATTAGGAGTACGAATTTGCTTACCTCGTATTTTTCAAAACTTATTTTGTATAACATACGTGCGTAAATAGTTGGCACAGGAACATAAATAAAGAGGAAAAATAAATCATACTGTATCCTTTGTTACCTTTTTGTGGCTTAGTACAAAATATGATACCATTTGTTAACTTTGTTTCTTTCTGAAAATATGCTTATTACACTTCCGTATTTGTCATGTTATCCTTGCTTAGAATGAGGCTTTCCAGATTTTACTTTTAATATATATAATAAATAGTAAATCAATGTAATTCATGGGAATGTGTCTCAGATGGTAAAGCGCTCGCTTAGCATGAATGAGGTACCGGGATCGATACTTGTGGAATTGCCCATGTGAATGTTTTGACTTTTTGGAGTGGCAGTTACTCAACTTAAGATTACAGTTTGATTCTTTGACTTCCGAGAAATGAGGGAAGACCCAAAGTAAAACACATTATTCAGTAACAAAGCTCCTCGTGAGATCTAAAACATCAAGTCCAGTCAGAGTTTTTAGAGGGCCAAATTACAGACTTACACTTTAATTTTACATGTTACACTGGCAGTAATAAAAGAATTTTAAGGGAATAAATTTGGTGATTATTTTTTTGAAAGAATATTGTGTTAAAACTATATATATTAAATTTAATGTAATAAAATGTATAATTTTTAATAAAATTATGTCTATTTTTTATTATGTAACATCTATTTATATTTTTTTAATAGTTAAATATAAAAGTGTTTTATCTACTATTTCCCCTCGAACCAATATATTCTCATATGTTAATTCTAGACTATATATAAAAAGAATTCATTAAAAAAGATAGTCAAATTTATGATCTTTATTTGCTGTCCCCTAAAAGAAAATATCTTTAGAGCATATAAAAAAAAATCAGATTTGGTTTCCGTACGTCTTTGATTCAATTGCAACTGTAAAGGGATCATGGTATCGCCAAGCAAAAACCCAGAGGTGACTAAAGGTGCCAAATGAAGATTTTGGCCTTGTGTTCTAAATATATTTTTGAGCTGTCGCGTCAACATTTGAAACGGGACAACTTGCAATCACAAATGCCATCGTTTTCACCAAAAAGATGCATAAACATTAATTATGGCCTTTCAGCTTTTTATACATTAACGATGTTTGGAGCCAATGCCCACTATCATTGCATGAGCAAGTTACATGTATGTTCGGAAATAATAATTCTAAAATTTTATATATGCAGATATATCAGAAAATATAAGCGAAGGAGATGAACAAGGTAAATATGAATATGATAATCGAAGAAAAAAATGATTTCTCTGAAAGAAATTATCAAAGAACAGTAAACTTGAGGCACTGTATATATTTTTTTACAATCTTGAGAAACTTTCTGAAAGCTATTATAAATAATTAGCCTAGCTAATTTTATAAATATTCAGTTACAAACCAGTTATCAATCAGATGACACGTGTGGTACCCTCTACAAGTTGAGGGTTGAAAAAAATGTTAACCATATACTTAACATGGAGATGAAATAATTGAAGATTTTTAGAGAGAGGGCTTTGTTGAACAGGATCAGCAAGTAATTTCATGAGACTTGAGTTGCATCTTTCTCTAGCAACATGACAATCAATGTCTAATTTTTTGGTTTTTTCATACAAGACAAGGTTGGTCGCTATTTGAAGGGTACTCTTGTTGTCACAGTACAAAACAACAGCCATAATTGGTAGGTGCAACATGAAGATCAATAAGGAGGATTGATGAATCTTATTAGCCACTACATTAATAAGATGCAGAAGCTAAAACTCTATATTCTGCTTCTGAAGAAGAGATAACAACTACTGAGTATTTCCTGGATCACTAGCTGATAAGTATAGTAGTCAAATAAAGCGAGTAGTGATAAAGGTAGAAAGAAAAAAAAGAGAGAAATCGTGGGCTCAAATCTCTCAATAACTAGAAAACTAACAAATTAATTACTAACATTTGTGGATCAAAAAGTAAAAATAAAACAAGCGTGTCCTATTAACTTGTGATATACCTGTCAACATCATAATAGGGGATTGCATCATCTTGGTAAAGATGGGTGCCTGGTTCCAAAGTATCCCTTCATAGGCTTGATGCCAAGGTACCGGAGTCAGATAACTAATAAGACATGACAGTATTGTCCTTGACATAATAAGGAGATGCCTTCAGATCGAAGAGTGTGCAGCTTTCCAGCCCAAGAAATAACTTTAAAAGGTCAAAATCTTGAATGCCAAAAGTTGTGTTCAAAGTGCTTTTAACTTCAGAAAATTCAGAAAGTGAATTTCTCGCCAAGACTATGTTATGTTGTTGTCCACATGAAAAAAAAGGACTTAGTAGAATAGTAGTGCTGGTAAAGAGAGAATGGTCAGAGGTAGCTTGGACAAAACTACATTTGAGGAGCAAGGCAAGTGAGTTTTCACCATCAATAATAGTAAATGTTAATTTATAACTTAGCATGTATAGTTTTATATAAATATTAGCTAGCAATGTATATATAGTTTTCTGTAAATTACAATGTATATATATTGTTGTGAAATATATGATAGTGAAAATGTAGTTTTTATGATTTATAATATACAAGAAATATATCTATTTCAGTAGTGTTTTTTTTTTCTTTCTAAAAAGCCAAAGTTTCTACTTTGGTTGTGGCATCATTGATCGATGTAGAAAATTACTGAATCGGTTAAGAACTAATTAACTTTCTAAATTGTTTCTCACTTCAACCGATCTAGAAATTAAGTTGGGGACTTTCTACATCAATTACTAAACTGATATAGAAAATAATCATTTTCCACATGAGCCAATCCCACGAACCTTAAAGCTAATTTAGAAATTAAAATAACTATTAGTCCATATAAAAGTCTTTTTTACTAGTAATTACTGATTTTATGATGCAAGTATAATTAATAGGCTTATTTAAAAAGAATGAATGTTGGTCATGTACACGCCCTAGTTAACTATAAATTGAGCACATAACATGCATCTTTTTCTCATAGGTGTTAGTTTAATTAGCGCCATGTCAATCTCTTTCTTGCTAACTTAATATTTAATAAATTAAGGCAGAAGTTGATTGAATAATCCATAAACTAACTTGTCAGAGGAAAATCCATAAAAAAGAAGAGAAAGGCTCAATATAGTTCGAATTTGTTTCACGAATTGAAATGAAGAAAAATGTATATTTAGAAACGCATGCAGGATTTCTATCAAATCCATTATTATTTTACAATTTTGGATGATTATTATTTAGAAATTGCTTCTTGATACGAAACTATATGCAGTTTTGCACAAATCACGAATTGCAGTTACCGTGATTTTTAGTTCAATTTTTTTTTTAATTTATTACTTCTATCCAAATATCCAATAATATTCAAATGCATATGTCCGTTTGTACGTTTCGTGTAAAATCATTTCGTACTAAATAACAACATTCTTCTCGTGACAATGATAAGTACAAGGAAAATCTCTTATTTATACTAAAACTATAGAGTGATTCTCTCTAGCTTTCATCACACATAAGATGCATTATACAGTCTTAATTACAATTTTTTTTAGGAATTAAATACGAAGTGCTTAGATACATATTAATTGGAAAAGGGAGCTTAGTTCATAATGCCATACGTACAACCATTGCATACACGACTCTTCCATTTTTTTTTTCTCTTCATGATTATACCGTCTACAATAAACAAAACATATCTTACGAATCGTCCTTGAAGAAACGTTCTTCATTTGTTTTTCGACAAATATATGATCTTTTTAATATAAAGTCTGATGTTTATAAAGCTCATAATGCCATGAAGAAACTTGCTTCTGCTGACGGGCCTTAATACATTTGGAAGGTGAAACATGTAGCTCCCATCCACAAAAGACCTAAAGCAAAGAAAACATTGCAGTTTCTTTTCAGATTTTAGGAAGTGCAAGAAATTAATAGTAACTCTAGTCCTTATTATAAGACATGGTTTAAAAAGAATTGATGGTCTTTTTTATTAAGTCTTTTAGAACTTCTATAAAGTATTATTTAATTATTCTTTTTCATTAATTAGTTGTTTTTCTTTACATATTCTAAGTATTTGTGTTTATTATTGAGAGTGGTACACTAAATAATAGTCTTGGATTTTAATATTTTTACATCATCCTCATAATAAGTTAATGAATATTAATAAAAACATAATTGGTACATTAATAACATTTTTTTAAAAAATTCAATAAATCAAGAATTAATTATTTTTATTGACTTGTGTAATTAATGTCTAAAGTGTCTTATAACAAGGATGAGAGAGTATAAATAACTAACTAAATAACATAACAATAAAGGGGTTGGAAATTAATTAAAACTTCATGAGTAGTGGCAAAACAATCAAGTGACAATGATTAATATAAAGATAGTACTTAGTGTTTTACCTTTTAGCTTTGGTTCTTCGACCATCAAGAACGTTTTGTAATTCTTGAGGCCTGCAAGGGACTGCAAGTGCTCCCTTTTGCTTGAAACCATACTCCTCTCGAGCCTGGTTCAGTAGTTCCATGAACATAGGATCAGTCAAGTAGTCTAACTTAACAACAAACCTTCTTATTTCTTCACCCTTGATGGCAAGAACAGCAAAATGTCCCTCCATAACATCTTCTGGCACCAATGTTGCTGCAGCTTCCACTTGATCTTCGTTGGAGTAGTGAACAAAGAGTAGTGAGAAACTCTTTTGCAACTTCTTAATACAAGACTTAAGCATCTTGATAAGTTTATATATCACTCTAAAGTCTTATTTCTATAATGCGATATATAGTGAGCTTCTTGGAATATGATATGATATGGTCTATATATCCGAGTTAGGACAGATGAAGTCAAATGCACATATAGATATAGGTATACATGGCATTCAATGCTAATATTTGATGGGTCATTGTCTTCCTTCACATAATAGGTAAGGGCCTAGAACTTGCCTTGTCTTACAGTGTATATATGGCTTGACTATAACATAACCCCATGCCGCTTCAAAGTTATAGCTGGGTTCCTATCAGCAAGATATTTTTGGCCTTGATATTTTGGCGTTACAATATCTAAACCAATTTCATTTTCAAATCATTCAACCTATAGGACTCAGAAGACATATCCTCTTAATTACCTAGATGCACAATTTTGATTGATTTGAATGTTTTGAAAAGGTTAATTAACAACTTTTAAATAAAGTGCAAAGTCCCTGGTGATTGCTACACTTGTTAGGATGTGCATGGAACATCATTACAGACTCCTTGTCCCCTGTAAGGGAGTCTACAGAGGATGGATTGACGTAAGTTACTGTGTCGGCAAGTTGCCATGTAGTATCAGTTTAACTGCTCCTAGCCATTCGCAGTTTTAGATTTTGTTGTGTTTTATTATTCTTCATACCCTCAAATTAAATTAATTGTTTTTGCTGTCGTCTAAAAATGGTGAAATAACTAGTGTGTTTAGTGTTTGAGCAGGTGAGTGTCTGCAAAATTTATTTTAGATAAAAAAAATTATATTGATGTTCAAGTGTTATGATTCATATTTGAGGGTTTAGTTTTCATTTTAAAAGCAAATTAATAACACAACTTATTATAAAAAAATTGTTCAACGGAAAAGTTACTTAAATTTTCCAACTTGCATTGCCACTGTTTCCGTTAAAATGGTATTATTACTATACTCCTATATTTCACTCCTTCTGTTAAGTGATTTTCTTGAAGTAAAAATGATATATAGAACTTATATTCGTACAAATTTAATAATTGGTGAAACTTTATTTCCTTATTGAGCTTCTAGTCGTTAACTAATTGAGGATTGGTTAATTCTTTTTGTCTATTCCTTGTTTTAGAATATATATCAATCTAGCTAGGAAGAACTTGTGTGCTGTATAAGGTTTTCACATGCAAAACAAATTACATTATTATTATTATACGTAGTATATAAATAAGTGGGACAGTTGAGTTTCTGAGAGCATGCCGTATGGTCAACATCCCATTGTTGAGCTTAAAAGAAAAGGAAAGCAAAACCATGTGATGCTTAATGAGTTGTAAGTATCACTGTTTGCTATCTTCTGCTCGGGTGTCATTGGTCATGTATATTGTTATTTGTTAATTGCAACTTTCTGAAATCTGAAATGTGACTACATGGTACAAATATGAATAAAACCTACTATATATCTATAAAAGAATATAAGTGTTTCACACATTAATATTGAGTCAATGAGTCTTCCCATAGAACAGAAAAAACAAAAGGTGGCAAGTAGCTCGACATGCAACCCCACCCACTTATAACAAAAAAATAAAAAAATGAAGTGATAAACCAGCAAAAGTGCTCACCCTAATTATGTTCATGGTTAGATAGGTATCAACCAACTATTTAGTGCATATTTGAAAATCCAGTGAAAACTAACTTGAGGCAAAAATAACTTTGTCAAAGGATCAAAAATTTTACTTTTGTTTTTATTTTGTATTTTTAGCTATTGAATCTGTAATAGAATATGTGTTGTAATAATTTTAACGGTGAATCAAACATGTATTTTATTGGTTTGAGTTTTGATTTGGTTCAGGTTATTGAATTATGATAAAAAAAATACTATATTTTTTTATATAAAACTTTGATTTTATATTATTGCAAAGTAAGACTATTTATTATTTTATTTGATATTAATTATTTCTATATTATTAATTTATGTATCACATTAATTTCTTTACTAAAAATATGATAAAAAGGTTACATAAAGATTCTAACTACATTAAAGCATTTGATTACACTAGACGTGATTATAAGAAGATCAAAATGAATAAAGAAGACAAAATTGAAGGAAAATATATGCACCAAAGTCTAAAGTTTATTCATCTAAAGTTGAAAAATAATTGATAGGATTTAGTATGATTTATATTTAAAGTAAAAGAATAATCCAAACTAATTTAATTAATTTGATTTAAACTTGTGCTTAACCTGAGTGAATGGCTCTAAAATAAGATGAGGGGATGCGTGACCAGGAGTGGGCTCTTAGTTGGACTAGTGATCTGTGTGGATTTAGACCCAATTAGTGAATATCAAATAGTTTGCTCCCAGTTGTGATTGGGTCAGCCCATACCAATCGACTTATCAAAGCAGATGACGCCGATTGCATTTTAATTTCTTCAATTTTACTTGTTAAATGCATGAGCTAATTTCTGTCCAGTGTTACCGAATTATAGATACTTTTCTTTTAATAGGCGTTTCAGTCTTTTCTTGTGGGTAAAACAACTCGTGATCGAGTTTTTCACATTTATGTTCATATACAATTTGGTCTGTACCAAAGAAAGTCTAATTTGATTAGTTAATAGTATGAATAAATTCTTATAAATTTTTTATACTTATATTTTATTTATTTTATTAATTTCTTAATTAATTTATTTTCTGCTCTTTACATATGCTCAGTAAGAAATTTATCTTAGTCTGCTCTAGTTTCGATCCGTATCTTTATGTATAATTATGTGAACGAATCCTCTCTAATAATAATTTTTTTTATTAAAAAAAAAACATGCAAACTTGACATGATCAATTATCATTAATGTCTCACACAATCACTGCTTCTTTTTTAAATCCTGAATTTAAAAATAAAATAAAAATATATTACATTTATAGATTTTTTGGAGTGTTAGAATCTCATATTAAGGTTACTGTAGAAGATGTAGTGTCATCTAGCTAGGTACCCATTGAAATCTAATTGATTTCTTCGATCTTCTTGATAAGATGGGAACCGAGAGTTAGTTAGCATGATAGCTTCAATTGTTTCGAGCTTGCAGTTTTTTCATGATTTTAACGTGGATACTACACGTAAAAAAATAGCATGAGAATTGAGATGTATAATAAAACTGTCTGAATTTCTTCAGAGGCGGTGTCTTTGCCTGTTGGCTTAGAAACAAGCCATTTAATGCAATACGTTGATTGTTTGTATACTCTTTACGCGGTACTTCGTACGGACTATATATGCAGCAAGTTTTGCTTATCTCCATTCTTTTTATTTTTTGGTATCCAAGCTCTTTCTTCGTATCCATTCCGATCTATAATTTGCTTATACCAAGAACTGAAAACATCCAATTTTGATTTTTCTTTCTGTTTGAATATTGAAATTTGACCACAGATGTTCAATTATTGATAATCTTTAGTTATATCATCCATTTCATTACCTTGAAAAGCTCACAAGAGTTTTCCTTTCTGTCCAAGCTAGCAAGGATATTTAATTTCAGTCTCGTAAAGATTTAAAATATAAATTCCACAATTACTTTTTGTGTTTGACTTTTCCTCTCACAATAAAAGAAATTTTCTGCATATAATTAATATTGGAACTAGGACAATTTTTATATATTTATTTTTTATTCTATTTCATTTATTTATATAATCATCATGCCTATTGGCTATTGTTATAGCTTTAGGGATAAAAATAGACAGACAAAGCATTAGAATATCACTTTTCATGTTCGTTTAAACTTGCTTGGATAATCTGTACAAAAAAAAAATTAACTTGCTTGGATAATGTACATACTTGTATTCAGTAGATACCTATATATCTCAGCATCATATATTACCTTTGTCTAATTGTCTCAGTTAAAAGAGATACATGCATGTATGTTCTCTTTCTATTAATGTGTTCTCTCTTTAACTAATTAGTAAATTAAGAATGTTATTGACCTACAAAAAAATTAATAATGTTATTTCAATACTAAAATTAACATTAAAATAATAATAAAATAAAAAGTTATTAATTAAAGTGGAACATCTAAACTCAATGCAAAAAATTTAAAATCTTTCAAATCCAAGTAAAAATATATGATATATATATATATATATATTATAATTTTTTGTTACATTATTTTTATAATTTGATATAACTTAAAACATAATTACTTTTCTAAATCAAATTAATTAAAAAACATGTTGTGAGTAGTAAGACTTAAACTACTCACAACAGTTCATAACATTCAATATATAAGCAATTTTTCACAAAAATAAACATTTTTCTAAAATGAATTTATCTCTAAAAATAAATATAAATATTTAAAAAATTAAATAAATTAAAATATTAAAAAAATATATGTTACTTCTTATTCATGTAATATAAATACTCCTACACTCTACAAATATATCAAGTTCAAACTCCTTTTAAATAAATAAATAAAAATATAAATCAAGTTCAAATTATAGCATAGTAAAAAAAGAAAAAAAATACAATAAAACAATAGATTAGCTTTCCGTAGTTTGAGGTTGCACAAATCATTGATATGGTTACATTTAAAACCAGCTCCTGCACATTTCAAGAATATGAGATTTCTGCTTTCCACCTAAAATCAATTTCACACGAGAAAAGGTTAATTAAGCTCAACTATGTCGACCTTTCTTTTTCAGACAACACAAATTGTTTCCGGTAGAAATTTAAGATATTTTTATAAGTTTCAATACACAAAGTTAATTACAAGATTTAATCACATTTAAAATTTTATTATTATCTAATCATATATTATATAAGAATTAAACTCAATTTTTTTCTTCATAAATTCATCGTAGAGTGTGTTGTCAGAATTACATCCATATCTATGGTCTCTTTGTTCTTAATGGGGTGTGTGTTTGTTGTCAGTGAAACACAGCTGCATTGAGTTATTTTCTGGTGAGTCCACGTGTAGAAACTTCCATCTCAAGCTGAAAAAAGACACAAGAAATTGTTGGTTTTTTTTGGGTCGAAATTACCCCCTCGTATTTTATTCCTGCGTCTCTCACGGTTTTTAGAAAGCACGACCGATTATGTTGTTATATGAGTTTTTTTTTTCATTTTTAGTTGGAAGGGCTTTTAATTTTTACAAAGATAGTTGATTGTGTTTTTAGCATAATTGATTATATGTTCAATTAAAAAAAATTCTTTTTGCCTTGACTCTTGAGACACAATTAAATTTATTTTTTACTCTCTTTAAGACTAGTTTATTTGAAGAGAAAGAAAATAAAAAAAAATAATAAATTAATATAAAATTTATACTTTTATATTATATTTTAATTTAAAACTTTCTACTCAATTCATTTTATTTCCATTGTATTGAACGGATGCTAAATTCTTCTTCATTCCTTTTCATCCATGAGACTTTCGTTTCTTTTTATTCCTTTTATGAAAATATAGGTTTAAACATGATTATGTGATATGAAAAACAGAAGTAGAGTCGTACAAAAAGATAATATCTGAGCCAATGACAAGGCTGAGTGAGGGGATGTTCTGAGATGACAACTGGACCTGGATTGATTGACTTTGTAATGATTGAATCATGTATTCTAGTCTTCGAGGTGATGGTCTCTCCGCCGGTGTCAGAGAGGGACGAAATTTATCAGTGTTATTTATTTTCTTGTTAGCATATTTACAGTTTGGAAAATTCTGTGAACTTTCATAGTTTCATGACAATTTGATACTGTAGCTTAAATTAAATATACGATAGTGGACCCAAAAAAATTAGAGTACGTACGGGGCTACAGGCAACAGGTGAGATATGAGATAGTTATATAGTTTGTTCACGCGTAAGAGGAAACCGTTGCATGTGATACAGCAAAAATGGAAACTCATTCTCAATTATACATTATATGTGATTCAATGGTCACTCTCAATATTCTACCATCTTTTTCGGCCCTATTTATGACGCACAGATATTAACTTTTAATACATATTTAACAAAATCTATTACTATATATGAATGGGACTTACGCATAATTTAAATTTCGATTAATATAATGATCTATATATATATATATATATATATATAAAATATAAAAGATTATGTGGGGAAAAAAACATTTATCAGGCCGCAGCATCTCAACTATATAAGGGCTCACTGAAAACAATATTATAGTTTAAAATTTACAAATAAAATGTATTTAAAATATGTTATATACCAATTTGGGTACATTGTTGGTGTTCAGAGTATATTATGTTGCTCACTTACTCTAGATCGCATTATAGTAGTATATCACTTGAGCTAACACGATATTTTATCTTTTTACAGAATTTAATTAAGTTTTTGTCACGTAAAATTCTGATTTTTGGACACCTAAATAATATAAGAATTTAATGATTATGTACTAGATATTATAAAATAATTTAATATTATCATTTAATTTTAAATTATTGTTTGAATTACTTTAATATAATTATTTTAAAAATTAATAAATTTATCATAATAAATTATGATTAAATCACTCTATAAATTTTTTATACTTTTTTAGTGTATAACTTTTTCTCATAATATAAACACCTAATTTATATGCCTCACTTTTATATATATATTACATACTAATTTTATTAATAAATATATTTTTCTTTAAGTGTCAACGTCTAAAGAGTATCACCAATCTTTTCCCTCACATATATAATAATATTTGGGGATATGTCTGTGTACTTCACGTAAAGCTGTGTAATTAGTACGTGATAACCATATGAAATAACACCCTTGAAAAATAGGACTTAAATATCATTGTGTTTTCACATTTTTTATTATTTTCATGAATAAGCTTAATTAATTATTTGGAATGTATAAAAGTTATTATATAATTTTTTTAATGAGATAATTAATTTTAACACTTATTCACATTGTTTCTGAACGTCCTTGCCAGAATGAGTGCC
This sequence comes from Glycine latifolia, assembly GCA_013407115.1. Lineage (NCBI taxonomy): Eukaryota > Viridiplantae > Streptophyta > Magnoliopsida > Fabales > Fabaceae > Glycine > Glycine latifolia. The sequence continues at coordinate 27,480,046 of CM023943.1, forward strand.
TTATGCATACTAGCCAGCAAGTTCATCATTTCATTAACATGAATAATGCACTCATATATGCATTAAATGAGCTAACATTATCATGTTAACCCATTTTCCATAATAAGCAACAAATTAATATATCTATTTGAATCTCAAAAAAGTAATACGAGTGATCTCACAAGACCAATTGCAATCCTTTCTGTAATATTTCTGGAATATAGTTGTCACACAAACAATGTCATATTTTCAAGCTAGATTTAAAAAAAAAATGGTATTCGCAATAGGTAGAGCCATCCCTATTAATTAGATTCCTTACCTTTGCAAAAAATGTAAAATGATTACCAAAAAAAATGAAAAGAAAAAGTATCAATTGATCTGTATAATAGCTTAACATGTATAAACAGAAGAAGTGTGTTAATTACGTAGTGGTCGATTTTCTATAATCTTCTGAAGTTCTTCGGGGGTGCAGGGAACCGCAAGTGCACCCTTCTGTTGAAAGCCATACTCTTCCCTTGCTTGCTCCAGCAGCTTCAAGAAAGCAGGATCGGTTAAATAATCTAACTCAACACCGAACCTTTTTGTTTCTTCACCATGCATTGCTATAACCGCAAAGTGTCCTTCTTTAACATCTTCTGGCACCTTTTTTGCATTTTCATTTTCCTCATCAATGTCACTCATATAACAAACCCTTCTCGTACTACGTGCTCGATTTGGTGCCAAGAATAATGGAAGACCCTTTATCACCTTTGTGATCAAAGACTTGAGCATCATCTTCTTCTTTCTAACCTCCATCCCTATATCAATGTTCTTGATTAATATTTGACAATAACAATAGTAACAACTATATACTGTGGTTCAGTTAGTGTTGAAACTTTAGAAAACTAGCTTCTAATTTGGATCTTTCAGTACTAGAGTCCATTGTATATATATACACATATGTGGAATTTTATAAATTAAGCTTACTCTAATGGGAATATTAGCCATGTAGGAACCACACACGAAGTTTCTCTTGTTGCATGTGGAGCCATGTCTATTTTTCCGCGTGGTGCAGTTAGCTACATGTCATTTAATGCAAATTTTGACGCGTCGGTTTGTTCCTTGGCTAATTTTATTTCTTAATTCGTAGCCCAAATTAAAGTACACATTATTTTAGGCCTAATGTGCTGTTTGTATGACTGTACCATAATTGAGAAGTGTCTTGCAGCCAAATTGTACTCGATCTATCCTAATAGGCCTAATTTGCGCTGTCTCTATGACTATCACATATTTTAATATGTAACTACTAACAAACGTACGTTGGGTCGAATAAAAGTATTGTCAAGAGAAGTGTCTATACCCAACGAAGTGTGAAACCAATTTTCTCTTCGTTGGGTCGAATAAAAGTATTGTCAAGAGAAAAGTCATGGATTACGCACATCCTAATGGGACATCCGCGGCCATACAACAAATCAAGGTTTTCTTGACGGTGTTCGTACATCCTGTTTATGTCGGCGCAAAGATTTTTCCACGTATGTGTTCATACATCATTACATCAATAACACTATATTCTCTCTCTCTCTAGCGATAAACATTCCTCGCTCTACGTTCCAAAGTCCAAACATGAGGTGTCTAATTTACTTTCAAATAAAAAAATATGGGGTTACGCAAGAGTATAGTAGATTATGTGTATAATTCTTTTAAGTATTTAAAAATGATTGGTACAGTTTTTTTAATTGCATTAATAAGATGTTCAACTTTATTTTATTTGAGATAAACTACAGAATGCCAATATTAATTTTTCAGCAAATTCTCAAATTAGAGGCATATGCAAAAGTGGCTCAAGCTATGTATATGGCAGGATAACCATTATGCATTCATGAAAGGCCGAATATATGGGCAGCAATCAAAGTTAAAAGCTACTGCGACGGGGTGAATATAGAAAAATGATCAAACACCCAAAAAGGGGTGTGTCGTGTGGGAGTAACAAGCGGTTGAGTCTTTTTATCGGCTAATTACCAAATCAAATAACTTGAAATTTTTTATAAAAAAAGTAAACCCAAGTTAGCCATGTCTATTGGTGCAGTAGTTTTCGTCATTACTTTCATACTAAGTAGCATTTTCATAAAATTTATTGCTTAAATAATCTAGATTAAAACTTTTTAAAAAATTATGAGCTTTTAAACAATTTTTTTTGAGAGAGCTTTTAAACAGTTGTTTTTTTTAAGTAATTACGTGACTTAAAAAAATTGTTCTGCAGTGACATTAGCCTTTTAAGATTCCAATGAAAGCGGTTGCTTACTGCACCTCTCAACTGCTTCTTGCACTCCTTTTCTGGCTTCTGAAATGTTCAATTCAAAATGTAACATTACATTTTGAAATGTACTTCTTTTTTAGCTTCCGAACGACCAACCCATAAGATAAAAGAACACATTCCAAAAAGGATGCAAGAAGAAACTTAGAGGTGCAGAAAGCAAAAACCTCCAAGGAATTCAAATATTTGGCCCAATATAAACCCAATTTATTTGGAGACCTCAACTTGGTAATGATGCAAGTCAGTAGCCATGTCTGTCATTTGTTAATGAGATTACAAACAAGGTTGGTCTTGACATTTTATGTGTTCAAAGCGAGATGATAAATAAAAGCTCATGTCAACTATTGAGGTATATGGTTGTCTCAGTTTTACCATAGTTATACCCTTAAACATTAGAGAACATTACCTACAAACTGTTTCTTAAGTCAGAAAGCTAAATAATTAGGGAGTTTTATCATGGCTAGCGCTTGTTTGATCTCTTCGGCTGATACAGAGTGGGTACAATTGGACCTTAAATTAAAAACTATGTTGGGTCTACACAAATAAGATCGTGGCTTTAGTTAATTTTCCTAACATTTGGAAAGCTCTTCTCAATTTTGTTGATGTATAGGCCCTATTGATCTCGTATTAAGCAATATGTTGGTTGATTAATAATCTTTAAAAGTTAATTGTAGATATACATTGGTTGCGAATGACCCACATATTGATCAACATGGGGACATAACTCAATTACAATTTTTTTAAGTCTCCTTACATTTAACACTTTATTTTAGTAACAAGAAAACCAAAAGAAAGGCAACAAACAAGACCCTACAAGCAAAGATGGGCTACTAGACTTATGGCATCATCAACTAGACCATTAGTAACAATGATAGAATCAGATATATAAGATATAAGATAAGTTAGATGATTAAGAAAAAAGGAAAGAAAAAAATTATGAGTTTGATTTTCTTTACTAACAAAAAATAATATTTTGTTCAAGAGAAAATCATTTGCACACACACTCACATATATGAACAAGAAAATAAATTTTAAAGAAAACTTGTATATTTTACACTTGCATTTACACATGTATGCACCTCTTATAGTGTCTTTTATATCTCAAAGTTAGTTGCAACAAAAACAAACTATCATTTAATAGTCTAACTAACTGCTAATTACATCCTACTTATAATTGAATTAAAACTCAACACTCCCTCTTAATCAAAATCATTACAAGATACAACTCTCAACTCCCTTATGAGTTTTACACATCTATCAGGCCTAATTGCATTAGTTAGTATGTTAGCTAGTTGAGTTTTTGTTTAGCAGTATGTCACTTGAAACTTTCTATTATTCACCTGTTCCCTTAAGAAATGGAATTTGGTTTCGATGTGCTTACTTCTCCCATGTGAGACTGAATTTTTAGCTGAATTGATGGTTGATTGGTTATCAATTAACAATTTAATATGTCTCTTTGCTTCAAATTTCAATTCATCTAATAATGAATCTAGCCAAATAGCTTGGCAACAAGCAACATATGAGTCCACTATATATTCAGCCTCACAGGAACACAAGGCCACCATAGGTTGTTTCTTAGAGCATCAAGAAATTGGAGCACCTAGAAACTTGAACAAATACCCTGTAGTGCTTCTGTTATCTGTTTTATCCCCACACCAATCTGAATCAGAATATCCCAGCAAACTCAATGTTTTTTTCTTGTCTTCCCAGGGAAAAAAACACCATATTCCAATGTTCCTATCTTCTTCTTCTTCTTCTTCTTCCTTCTATTCCAAGCCTGGGAGCTTGCTTGAGGTCGTATAATGCCTTCTTAAGCATGTACACTTTGTCTTTCATTCCTTCATTCACAAAGCCTGGTGGTTGAGTCACAAACAATTTCCTCCAATGGACCATTAAGAAAGGCAAATTTCACATCCATGTAAAACAATGACCAATCGTGGTTGTTAGCCATTGCTTCTAACAATCTCGATCCTTGCTACTGGTGCATAGACCTCAGAATAGTCTATGCCAGGTCTTTGTAGGAAGCCTATTGCTACATATCTTGCCTTATGCTTTGCAACAGTGTCGTTGGGGTTCAATTTCAGCTTGAACACCCATTTTACATCAATTGTTCTCTTCTTATTTGGTAAGTCAACTAGCTCCCAAGTGTTATTCCTTTCAATAACATTCAACTCTTCTAACATTACGTTCTTCCAAACATATTCCTGTAATGCATCTTCATAACTAATTGGTTCTGCATTTGCTAGTAATGCAAAGTGAACCAATTCTTCTTCTACTATTACCTCAATATCACTTTCTATCTCAAAATCAGAGTATTTGATTGGCATTCTTTTGTCTCTTTGTGGCCTTTGATTTTGAGGTGGTTTTGCCCCTGCATTTGTTTTGCGTTCACAGTGGTAACCTCATTCTGATCTTCTTCAACTGTTGATATAACTGGTCTGGTTTCACATCTTTGTGTGTTCCAATCTCATGCCTTTGCCTCATTGAAGTGTACACTCTACTGATCTCAACATTCTGCTTGTGTGGATTGTAGAGTCTATAAGCACTAGTAACATGATAGCCTATCAGTATCATTGGCTCCTTTTTATCTTCTAGTTTCTTCTTTTTGGCATAAGGAATATGTTTGTAGCACAAGGATCCAAAAATCCTTAGATGCTTACCAATGACTTTCTTCTAGACCAAATCTCTTCTAGGACTTTCTCTTTCAATCGCTTAGTAGGACATCTGGTCAACATATAAGTTGTTGTGTTCACAGCTTCTCCCCAGAAACAGTAAGGTAACTTCTTCTGTTTCAACAACCTTCTCGCCATGTCAAAGATAGTTCTATTTCTTCTTTCTACCAAGTTATTATGTTGTGGTGTATACGGTGTGGTTACCTCATGAATTATTCCATGTTGCTCACAGTAGGTGTTGAATGCCTTGGAAGTGTATTATCCACCTCCATATGTCTTCAAAACCTTCAAAGCTTGTCCACTTTGCTTCTCTGCCAATTAGGGGTGGAAACAGGTCAGGCCAGGCCAAGCTTGGTTAGGTTTGATCTTAGCCTGATTTAAAAATATAAAGCTTGGCCTGACTTATTTAAAAACCTAGTTTGGCCTACGAGCCTATTAAAAAACCTATTTTAATAGAAAATTTAATTTTACAAAATACTTTAAATTAATTTAGGAAAGTTAAAGAAACAATTTTTAAACAGAAAATGTCTCAACATCTTACTTATATTTCCAAATAAATAATATTCATTTTATGAGATTTCAAGGTGATTTTTTGAAGTGGTTAATCATCCACCTTCATAATAAGGAAAAATATTTTTAGAAAATAAATATATTATTTTTTAGTTTTAATATATATATATATATATATATATATATATTAAATAGGCCAGCTTGATAGGCCTAACAGGCTTTTTTTAAAGCCTGAACCTAGCATTTTTATTTAAACAGACTTTTAGAAAAATATTAATCTAGCCTTTATAATAAACAAGTTAGGCCAAACCAAAGGCCCCTGATAGGCAGCCTGGTCCGTTTCCATCCCTATCTGCCATCACCTTGAACTTCTAGAAAATTGAGAGCACCTCATCCTTTGCCTCAAACGGGCCACACACATCAGAATGTACAACACCAAGTATAGTGGATGCTTTCATTGACAAATGTGAATTAAAGGAATTTTTCGATTGCTTGCCAATGAGACACACCTCATACACCTTCCTTGGTACATTTAATTTTGGCAGACCTATAACCATATTATTAGCTACTAACTTATTCAGAATTTTTGAAATTTAAGTGACCAAACTTGAGATGCCAAAGACAGCTCAATTGGTTGATCTTTGTAGCCATTAAACATTATACTTCTGTTGCCTTAATGTTTGCGTGAAAGGTTCTATTTCTTGAGAATGGAGATCTCAAGACTAGCCTCAGATTAGGATCAAACAGTTCCGCCATTCCACCATTTATTGACACAGAAAATCTCTTCTTCACCAATTGTCCTTCACTCATCAGATTACATCTCATCCCAGGAACATACAACACATTTTCAATGAGTGTTGTTTTCCCATCTTTTCTCTTAATGAGAATTTTTCACATGCTTTCTACACTTAGAGTTCTACTATCTGCCAATTAGATCTTAGATTTTCTACTTTCATCAAAATCACTAAGCCACTTCGTGTGACCTGTCATGTGGTTAGAGCAACCAATATCTAGATACCAAGCCTCAAAGTGTGGGTTGCTATCACTAGTTGCCATTAACATCATAGAGTGCTCATCTGGGTCCTTATCCTGAGCCACATTTGTCTTTTCTTCAGTATTCTTGTTTTGTTTTCCTTTTCCATGCCAACATTCAGAGGCCTAATTCCCCCATTTCTCACAATTATAACACTGAATCTTTCTTTTATCTTGACATTTTTTTCCTTTTTGATTACTGAAGTTCCCTCCTCTCCATTATTAGAGGATTCTTGTTTATCTTTAGCTTTGTCATTTTATTTATTTGAGGACCAATTCCATTTGCCTCTACCTTTTGCTTTCTTCCATTTCTTCTTGTTTCCATCATTCTTGATAAACTGAGCTTGCATTGTCTGATCCAAATCCCTTGAATTCGCTCTTTCATTCAACCTTTACTTATGGACTTCAAGAGAGTTTTGCAATTCTTCAATCTATAATTCCTCAAGATCTTTAGATTCTTCAATTGCAACCACAATGTGATAAAATCGAGGAGATAAAGTTCTCAAGATCCTTTCAACAACCATCTGATTCAACAATGATTCTCCACAAGTCTTCATTGAGTTCACTAACAACTGCATTTTGTTGAAGTAATTAGCTACTGTTTCTTGATTACTCATTGAGAGGAGTTCGTATTCCCTTCTTAAAGTTTGCAACTCCACCTTCTTGGTCTTTCTTGCATTTCCAAATGCCTTCTGCATAATTTCCCAAGCCTCCTTGGTCATAACAACCTTTGCAATCTTTTCAAATACAACAAGATCAACACACTGTTGAAAAAGACACTTTGCCTTGAAGTCCTTCTTCATAGTTGAAACATCAACTTTCTCCTTCTCTAAGATTCATTCCTTCACTATGTCAAGAATCTCATGGAAGCCAAGAATGACTTCCTTCCTCACAACCCATTGATCATAGTTCTTGCCATCAAGAACCGAAAACGCGTGTATGAATCCACCAGTGCCTATTGCAGAAGTCATTGCAACACCTATAATCGGGTCCCTAGACCTTGAAGCTCTTATACCAATTTGTTGGAGAAAAAACCCTTTGCACACACACTCACATATATGAACAAGAGAGTAAATTTCAAAAAAAAAAAACTTGTATATTTCACACTTGTATTTAAACATGTATGCACCTCTTATATAGAGTCTTTTATCTCAAAGTTAGTTACAACATAAATAACAAAAACTATTTGTTCTCTTATAGTCTAACTAACTGCTAACTATACCCTATTTATATTTGGACTAAAACTCAGCATATCTATCAATAAATAAAAAAAATATAATAATGATATAGCCCAAAAAAATGAGTAAAGTTGTACCAACATGGCCTAATAAGTCAGCACTCAGCCCAAATTAAAGTTCCCTCTCTTAAAGTATGTTCAATAGAGACCATGCATACAATTACAAGCAACCAAGGCTAGAAGGAGAATATCACTAAGGTTAAATTAATGTTTTAGTCCTTTAATTTATTTTTTAAATTCAATTTGATCATCTAGTTTTTTTTGTTTAATATGGTCTAATTTTTTAAATCGATTCAATTTGGTCTTTCAGTTTAAATTGTAAAAAATTAGACTTTGTGGCCGTTCAAAATTATTACCTAACACTAAAAGATTTTAAATGGTCACAAAATGCACAGTTTCTAAAAGAATGAATCGTTTTTAAAAATTAAAGAATCAAATTGAACTAAAAAAACTAAATTATCAAATTGAATTAGTTTTAAAAATTAAATGATCAAATTGAATTCAAAAAATTTAGAGGACTAGATTAAATTTAAATAATAAATTAAAGAGAGAAACTAACTTAACTTATGATAATGACCGGTCTATATTTGTCAAACTGTATTCGGACCCCACCTTTGGTTACTTGTACATATTGAGATTCAGAGCTGCATCAAACCCTTCTGAATCTCTCGTTCCAAGCATTCAACAAGCCGAAATAAATGACTAACAGTTATGCATATATGTTCTTTCCATGAAAACTGAATATTCAAGCACATCATTGTGTTTAAAAAACGTGATTTAATTCTCAAATTTATTGGCTTTTTTTATTAAAAAAATTAAGTAAAATAACAGATAATTCAGAATTCAAAAAATTGAAAAGAAAAGAGAGAGAAATGAGAATGGATATAAAAATTAAGATATGAGGTGTTTAACAAGGATGGATGTAATCAAGAATAATCTGTTGAGTTGTGCAGTCAGGGAGCATATTTAATGACTTGGAATGGTTGGTTATCACCTATTTATGAAATTCAGGTCATAAATACTACATAGCCAACGTATGCTTGTTTTTTACTTGTGGCTGTATATGCTTCCCATGTTGAACATTAACATATTGGCGGGAGAGGATCACCTGTAATACTTATATGGTACTACCACTGGTACCGCTCATCTATATATATTTATCTTTAGCTGATAAAAAGAAAAATCAAGAAGAAACTGTTTATGTCTTCAGAAACTTCAAGAGGACAGGAATTTGGTGAGTGTCATCTTAAAAAATTCAAATAGAGTTAAGACATAAAGGTGTTACAGTTGGGTCAGTAAAAGGAGACTATATGCATGCCATAGGACCTAGTTTTAAATTGTAGTCGCAGTTATAGCCTTATTACGATTTTTGTTGTCACAAGAAATTGCGGATATATATGATTAATATGGTTGCAATTGCGATCCCAGCCACTCCGAAAACCTTGCTTTAAGAGGATAGCAAAACCAAAGGATCGAACCCAAGAATAGATATATAGGGAGAAGAGATTGTTTCACTCAAAAAATATTAGAGAGCAATATAGGAGAATTGTTTTGAGAAAGTCAAGTAATTAAGAAGAAAAAAATAGCTTATAAAAGATGACTAGATACCTACCTATAAAGACGTTTCAGTACTGCTCAAGGCATCAATAATTTTGATAGAGTAACGATAACCAATAAATGCATACCAATATAAACATTGTAGACATGTGTCAATATATGTGAGTTCTCTTGTATACCAAGATGCATTATATTTTTTCTTTATCAGCACCAAGATGCATTATAGTAGTCTTGTACCTGAATATTAATGTAGTGCTGACTTCGATAACCACTTAACAATTTAGGTTAATTAATGACTGTTGGTCAAGGTAACTTGTTTGAATTATAGGACTTTAAGCCTACTCCAGAACAAAATTAATTTTTATATATATAAAAGGTAAATCCCACTCTCTTCTCCTTTTTTTTTTATCAGCAAATAAAACTTTATATATATAAATGAGGTCAAGGGTACAAGGGATACCCAATTACCGTACCCTTACAAGTTACAACTTAGGCTATATGAAATTACCACCCTGTTATAATTAATTAAAATACTAAATATCCTCTTCCCTTTGGTGACATATAAACTGAAAAAGCTATGTATCCTACTGATGATGAACAAGAAAAAGATTCCTATGTTTACACAATATTGTTTTCCCCCATAATATAGACACTATACTACTGTTATTATATATATCCTTCACAGTATATTTCTACACCAAAAAAATCAAACTAGCTGGCAATGTGTATTGCCTCTGCTAATATTTTCGAGCACCGCACCTGATCACTGTCTTTTGATTTGATGTTACAGGAAAATGGCAATAATACTTTCTTATAATGATGTACTGATAATTTCAGTTTAAAAATGGTTGAATTAATATACTTCAATTGAAATTTTAGTTGTTTGTGAAAAATAGAAATTCAGAAAATATATTTATGATAATAAACATACTAAGGGATCTACCTCAGTTAATTATGTATATATGAGATTTATAAATTTTTTATATTATCTTCGAATAAAAAAAATGATAATGAACATAATTAATTTAACCATAACATAGAACCACTGAATGTGTGAGCGTCACAGAGACAGGTACATAGAGGTTGAAAGTGTCGTCGTAAATGAAAGGAGGAGATTCGTTTTCATAATACGTATGCTAGTATCTAACATAACCTGGGATGAGTATTGCTTGAATGCTTGATGAGTAATTGAATTTCTGATATTAACATCTTTTATCAATTCTTTAAAAAATTTAAGCCACTATCAGTTAAGCTACAACAAAGTCCTTATCGCCTAAATTAGGTTTCAACCACTCCCATTATAAGATCAACCGGTTAGAAACGAACTACTTTTTTTATTTAATTTTTTAACACTCTTGTTTTCTGAATAAATTCTTGTTAATTATTAAAATTACCAGCATATACTATGTTACAGCATCAAATCTCAGAAAACAAAAAATTGACCTAGTACATGTAAAAAACACAATTATGACAACGAACAAATTTATGTACTGTGTCTGCACTTTCCACAGGGTCCCTATATATATATATAATAGCAAAATAGGCTGCATGTCGGTTGTCCCATATACTCGAATTGGAAGCAGCAGTACTTTGTGTCCAAATCATATGTATAAATACTGTTCCCATGTTCTTCCCTACCCTGGGGATAGAGACTGGCACCTAAGCTGAAAGCAATTTTGCATGGCACCTATCATTGATCAAGTCCTATTCACATGGGCCCTATAACACTGTCACTGTGTGTATGAATGAATAAGATAAAAAAGGTATATGTGAAAACATTTATAATTTCTCCAGGGTTGTCTTACACACCGATTACCAAGCACGTATTAATCCGATTACCTTAGATTGGATAGACAACACGTGACTCATTCGTGGATCCAATCACCTGGTCTAAGGTACCGTGCTTACAAAAACATTTAATTAGGGCATACTCTCAATATTCATAACCAATTCCAATTTTTCCTCCATCATATTCTTCTTCATACATCACAGTTTTATTTAAAGTGAAAATCAATTGATCGAATAAAAATTCATATTAGTGTTCAAAATGACCAACTAGGAGGATCCACATTCCACAGTTAATTAAGAAGGGTTAAAAATGAATTGTGTTTGGTTTTGGTCGATTATGTCCTTTAAATCCGATTTCGACCACATCGAACCGGTGATTAGCCATTAAATTGACGAACACGGAGTACCCCAAATATTGAGCTGTAAGATGTGACGACTAATGAAATTTTGTTATTTCTTAATTGTTGGAATATATATACCTTTTGAGACATGATGGTATACTATTTGTGAATTAACTCCGGTAATTTTCATGATAAATTCTACTACTCAACCATTTCAATTTGAGAGTTGACTTATGGTATGGAACCTAATGGTTGTACTTGCACGTACGGAAATCATACTACTTTAATCTGCATTCCAAATTATGATGAAGAAATAGAAATTATCAAAATTAAAAGTTAGTTATATAGATTATGGGTAGATTTAAAAATGTTTCAATGATTTATTGACAATGGTGTGACTAGATCCATTATCTTGTTCATCCTTATTTTTGCATATCATGTTAGTAGGCTAAAATGTCATATTCTTTTGTGAAGATTGATTCATGTCCCTTTATCTCATAGGAACTATTTGCCAAAATATTCAAGTAATTGGTTAGGGGTACTTTTGTACTTCATCATGTTGAAGTATAAATATAAGTTAAAGTCTGAATATCATATAAGTAAAAACAAAATTCATAAACCTAAATTTTAAAATTTTGAGTTAAATTGTAATGTAAAGTTATAATAGATGTGGATATTACCACCCAAAACATGCTACTTCTTACAAAGAAATTAAGTAACTAATTAGACAACATTAAAAGACATGCATGGCAAGGTCTCATGCAACTCTTATCCCTTTAAACCAACAGGAAATAGCAATACCCTTGTTCCGATTCTTTTTCCTTGCAATAATTCTCTTGAGTTCATCTGGTTCGCAAGGAATTGCAAGTGCTCCTACCTGAGAGAACCCGAACTCTTCTTCAGCTTGCTTTAACAACTTGACAAAGTCAGGGTGATCCAAAAACTCCAACTCAATAGAGAACCTCTCTGGCTTCCACCCTTGTGTTGCAATCACCACAAAATGGCCCTGCTTGATAACCCCTTTTGGACGTGCGAAAGTGCTTTGTAGTTTCCTCATCATAGGCTCCACTACTACCCCAAACCCTCCCATCCACAATCCCCAAGAACAACAACTACTACCACCACTAAATGTTTTACCCATGCTTCAGAGAAACAAATAGTAACCTGAACAAGTTTCTTTTGGAAATTCTTACATGCCAATGCTGGAATATATATAGCGGCATGCATGCATGTATGACCAAAAGATAAATGTCAGATATATGACTTGGGAATTGGAATTCAAGTTGATAATTGTGTATTCGTAGGGACAATCGCATGTGAGCTAATTCATTAAAGGTTGATGTCACTGTTCCCTCTCCCATTTTGAATATGCAAAGAGAAGAAAACATATATATATACAAGGAGGACTAGATAAAGGCTACATACTTTAGTCATTTCAATTTGCCTTCATTCAATAGGGCCCCTCTCAGTTAACAGATGAACGATATGATGATTCAATTGATAAAGATACTGTTTATGTCTCATAAGGACAAGAGTTGGAAATTTGAAATTCCATGGTCAATATAAGAACATATATTTGGATATTAATTATAGAATTCGTTATTTTTAAGAATAATATATAACCGGTACCATACAGAACAACTATACAACTTGAATGTATAATTTGTTTTCATAAATTATAAGACTTAAAATTCAACATTGACCACTTATGGGAGGAAGCACCTTTAATTTTCATTGCATGTTGGAATCATGTGAGCATTTAATATCAATGAATGTAAAGAAACACGTAGCTTTTTCGTTGCGATACGCATATATGTACTTTATTCTTTTGCCTTGGCCAAGAGTGTCATCGACAATTGATAGCACACTTCTGCTTTGACAATAGTGGATATAGGAAGTAGCAAAAGTAGGAAATTATCGTGATCATGATAGCGACACGTAGCTAGAGTGTTTAGATGAAGGTTCAAACTGCATATATAGTAAATTATTAGCGAACATTTATGATCTGTAAATAATTGCACCACCAAATTTACCTTTTGCTTTTATACGAACGTCGATCTTTTTCTTCTTAGAATGATGTAAGAGAACAATTGTTTTTTGGTTATAAAATGTATACAAATGATTTCCTAGAGTAAAGTTGCTAAATTTGATTGAGTTCCAGAAAAAAAAAACATCAATATAGTTATATGTAAATTTGAAAATAGTTATAATTGTAAGAATTAACTTCTTGATGAAAAAAAAAATGTGCTTGTTTCACGTTGGATAAAGCTTATTCAGAGCATCTCCATACCAGCATCTCTCTCTTTTTTTAACTTTTTACACATCTTAATTAAATTTCACCATGACACATACTTATTTTCACTTTTTACAGCTTAGAAACTATTCTCTATAACTAGAAACTTAAAAAAAGTTACTATATAATTACGAATCATGGATATGCTGCAACAACATAAAAGCTTTGAAGAAATCAGCAGAAAAGAAAAATTCCAATAAAATTATGAAGTGAATAGCTTTGTCCCACCATGCTCGGCATATGCAGTCCTCCCAGGATCCTGGGTCAATCGTTTGCGGCTAAGGGACATTCTGAAAGGCTCTAATATTAATTGATAAGAGTTTTGGGAGAATCGCACCTCAAGAACTAGTTGTTTTAGAGAGTCCAAAACCTAATAAATCAATCTTAGTGTAGCTTATAATTCTTCAATTCATCAGCTATTTTTATAGAGAGAAAAAAGTCGTAGAAAAAATAAAGATTCTAATTCTCAAGTCATATACTTTGCAATTAGATCCTAAGTTCCTAACCGTTTTATCAACCAAGGAAAAATCCCCATGAACAACCCTGAGATTCCTTATAAAAACATTAGATGGAAGCAGCAGAGCAAATAATTTTTAGGCAATTTGAGACTTGGACAGAAGAACATAGATTGGTTATTTCAATGCATAAAAGAGTTGATGTCTCTATCCAGAAAGATGGTATGTAAAACAAAAACGTAACCAGTGAAAATATTTTTACCCCAAGTCCAAATTTTAGGAGACACAAAACAGAGACGGTTAAAACATTAGATTCCAGAAATTAAAGTGTGAGCAGCACGTGGTTGATAAATAAATTTGCTTCTTCTCAACTCAACTAACACCTGCGTGATAGTAACCTACCACTACCACCACCACAATACAGAAACCAATCGAAATTAACATCAATAATTGCAGTAAAAATTCAGAATCAATACAACAAGCATGTAAATTAAAGTGATAGGGAACAGACAGTTCACGTGGACAATCACGATCTCAGATAGATATTCGTATAGTGCACACACGATCGAGAAGAGCAAGGAAACCAATAGATTAGATTGCAGTTGCAGGTAGTAATTCTTCACAGCATGCATCAGTAGATTAGATTAGAAACCCGATTAATTAAGTAAGTAATTAAGGTTTACATACAAATCAATTACCTTTGCTTTTCTTATAAAAATAAAATGATGAAAACGGACAGTACACAAGGTGTGGCCCTCGCATCCATGTCCTGCACATGCCTGCTCTGCAGTTCCACTCGTAAAATAAATAAATGAGAGGTTAATTAAATTAGTAAATAAGGAATAATTGATTAAAGGATTTTGCTGCTGATGCTATTGCTATACTTCCCCAATTATTTCATTTCATGGTGTAATTGATAGATTGCTGCAATTTGCAGTGCGATTCAAAGCTATACCACTAGTGGTTGGAACAAATGAAGCTAGCTAGCTACCTTCTTCGGTTAGTTCTTTCTTACCAATACCCTCCACGTTTGCATCGCACGTCCTGTCGCCTCATTTTCTGCAAGAGAAAAGAATGCATTTATAATCCCCCTTTGTTTTATCAACTCAATAATCAGAAATATTACATTTTTCATAATTGATAAATCATCTTATAAGCTATAGCCGGTTGATAATTAGGTTTTAAGTATGTGATTAAGAATTTCATATGAAATCTACATGTATAGAAGTGTTATAAAATGTCAATCTTTTAAACACATCTTATTATTCTAAGTAATCACTTAATAATTATTACATGATTCTGAAACACCATGATTTCAATTAATTTTTATATAATGTGTAATTAAATTTTGTTAACTCTTTTGCAGATTAAAAAAATATGATTGTATTACAAAGATAATAATTGAAATCATATAGTATAGAATGGTCTCAGAACCATGTAATAATATCTCTTCATTAATTTTTATAGTTTCTCTTTATCTCTTTTTCTCACATAATACATGTTTGGTTGTAAAGTGTTGGACATCAAACCAAACACCCTAATATTATACCACTTATCATTTTCTCTTTCTCTTTCTCTTTCTCTTACTAAATTAACTAGGTTATTTTGGAGTTCCCATGGGTGTAAACTTTTGGCAAAATTCTTACTTCTTAATTTCAAAACGGATATTTTTGGGGAAAAATAACTTTTTTAAAACTCCAAAACTGGGCCATGGCCGCTGGCAATTGAGCCTTACCACTATATCGACATAGTGCAAATAGTCAACAATGCCTATTGTGTGGCCCAGTAGTATAAAGGAGAAACAGTAAAAATCCAAGCCATATAAAGCCTACAAGCCCACAAAATATATTGACGTTGGAGTTGGACTGAGCTTTATGTATGTATGGTACAATACAAGACTACAACGTCAAAATAGGGTGTAATTTTATTTTCTACACCTATCATTGCATTCGGTAACATTCATTTCAGAATCTAAATTTATATTTTAGAATAATTTTTTCAGAATACAATATGAAGTGTAAAATACAATAGTAAAAGTGCATGATAATTGATACAATAGTCCTACAAGAAAAGACACCATTGGATGATGCTCCACAGGTCCCTCTTCAACATTTATATTTGATTAAGATAGAGATGATTTGGTCTTATTTTTAACCCATTTATACTCTAAAACACCTTTCATTCTATTTCTTCTATCTTTTGGAAGTTGGAAATGGAAGGTTTGTCCATTCTTCTATTCTTCTACATAATTGACATCTTCTCATAGTCACCCATCATCATGTACCTACTCTGCAAGGTTGCATACAATTCGTGCGTCGTCAAAATAGTTGAAAATTCATACCGTGGGAAATGGAAAAGAGAAGAATTAAGATTTTAATTCCTATTCATATCCATACTGCCTCTAAAAGTCAAATATTGAAACAATGTATTGCCCATTTTTTCACCTCAAATTGTAGGATAAGTCAAATCAAGTTGTGCCCATAAAGTCGGGCATATTTTATTGTCTAACGAATGGAGATTGAATTGCGACCTAAGTTAGATTGAATTATTTTGAGCTCAATGCACGTCTATTTAGAACGAGAACAGTTCGGGCCTTTTAATAATTGTAAATTACACCCTGACTATTGGGTATTGGAGATTTTCAGCACAGGGGGAAAAAAAGGCGTTGCGTTAAGAAAATAAAATAAAGTCACCGTTATTAAATTTTTAATCAACCGTAATATACCATACAATAGCCAAATTCTTGAAAAACCATGGCATAACTGCACAAGTTTAATTCTTCATTTGAAAAACAAATGGTAAATGAATCTAGAGAATGGACCTTAGATAAGAGACGTATCAAAGAGGAAAGCCCCACTCAATATAACGTGCAAATTCAAACTTCAACACTGCGCCACGTGTCGATGACTTGGAATGGACCTACCGAATCTTAATCTTGTCTCATAATGGCTAGGCTTAACTCAATTTATACAAGTAAAATTAAATAATTAATTAAAATATTCACTCCACCTTCTGCTACCACTTCTCAAAACTCCTTGACCTCTTCATCACCCCCAGAACATTCCAAACCCCAAATAAACCCTTTTCAGACTCGTGCCTTATCAATTATTAATATTCCAATTTGTGACACTAGTGTATCCATAGGGACACATGAATTGTGATACATGATGTATGTCCATGCCTAGAAAAATTATGGTCATGGATGTTTATGTATCAATATCATGATATCATCGTACACACAAATGGGCCATGAAATAATCTAGAAGAATAGAAGAAGCCAACATTTCCCTAGGTGTCACAATCAAGGATGAGTCACAATGGGGGACCTCGTTCATGACTCACCTTCCTCTTGATTCTCAAGTCTCAACAACAGAACATGGTCTCATGTCGTATCTTGTATTTTCACCAAAATGCTGTTGGCAAAATCTTCTTTGTATAGTAACCATTATTGTCTTCAGTTATTGTAAACTAGCTCGACCCCAAAATCAGACATACTGTAGAAATCCACGTGGCAACATTGGGGCAGAAGCTTGCCTCGCAGTACAATACAATGAATATCAATAATGTGTTTTGATCACCTAATCCACGATCCTTCGTACCCAAAACAGTTCTTTTTTGAAAATGTTAACGATAAAAGTTAGGAATTCGAATTAATGGAAACCCATTGTGAGCGAATTGAAGGTCCTGAATTGAACTTATGACCATTTTTTAAAAAGCAAATTTGCATGTAATTATATCCTAACTATATTATAAAATGGAGATTTTCTTTCAAGTAGAGAAGAGGCAATGAAAAATGGAGCAAACATAGTTCCCGCTGTGTCAACAGAAAAAATTACATCGTAATTACAAATTAGGCCTCAACCAATACAAGCTAGCTCGATACGTGTAGTAGTTTATAATGGTCCGGGAAAAGAAAAAAAAAACTTGGATTCAGTTCGAAAGTTTCTAAAATGAAATTCAAGTCCTATTTTTTCAAGGCTTTGCAGGCTTAAGTCTGAATTAAACTACAATTAAATCGGTCTAAATAGGCTCATGTTTAATTCAAACTTAAAATTTAAAGTCTTAACCTTACGTTTGATGGAATAAGTTTGGACCAATTTGGCTACTTGGATGATCCCAAATCATGATTAATTCAATCATTTTTCCTTGATGAGAACCGCATGTTGACATCAAATCTGCACATTCTATCAGCAGAATATATTTCAAGTAAATAAGATATTTGTCGGACTAAATGTTTGTTTGCCTGTTGCAAAAATTAATGAAAACATTTATGTTACACTAAAATAGCTAGATATATGCTTTTCCTTTCTTTCTTTCTTTAACAAAGTGGCAAAATGTTATGGACCAAATAATTAAGAACCCTTAAATTCAGGTTGATACACCATTAATCATGGCGTACAAGTTTGCTTGTGATTAACTATCAACACGACAAATACCCCTCACACCAAATGTTAGTTTCCAAGAGGAATTAAGGGGACGACAATGATCATAACTGTGTTTTTTTATTAAAAAAAATCAGCAAAAACATGTATTAAAATGGGTACAAGGGTACCACAAACCCGTAAACATTAAGTATCAGAATCATATCCCTGCACAATTGATCATAACTATGTACTGTAGTACGTAACATTCAATTGCCAAAACTTAAACCCGCCGTGCTAATTAGATGCTGGTGGGATATGTGAAAAATATCGGTAATAAATACTCCTAAATTATATATGTGTATATTGTAAAAATATTAACCTTTGCAATTGCAATCACAATCCTCATACATATATAATTATATAACGGTAATGCGAACGTTATTATTCTTTATGGGGTGGATAATAAGATAAAGTAATTTATTCATAGCAGGCTGGGAATAAAAATAAATTATAAACTAAAAAGACGGAACGAGGCATTAAAATACAACATCGTTGAAACAATACAATAGCATTCGTATGTACGTACATATCCTAGGATTTGTATGGTTAACCTTACGCTATTCTGAAAATTACAAATTTTGCATTATTTAGTAGTTTACCATCTTAAGATTCGTTTTTTCAATTATCATTTGAGTAGTATATATATTGTGTTTCAAATATGGTCACCATCCCCCAACAGAGCTGATCACAAGATTTAAAAAGTTAACATCATGAGATGAATTATTTATTATGGACCTGGATTAATTTTTTGGAGTGATTTTTAAACATATAATTTCTTAAGAGTTACTTAAAGTAAGATAAAATAAACTGTTTCTCTTATGTTTTAGATCGATGAATTTTTTTTATCTGGTGTCATGATAGTTTAAGAAGACAATAAATTATCTATGCTTCAACGCACATATCTTTTAACTTGAATACCAGTACAATTTATTTATGTATTATGGATGTTTTTAAAGTTACATTTCTTATGAAAAAATATAATTAAACATTACTTAAGAGGAAAATAGATTTAAAATTGCAAATAAATATACACAATTAAATTAACTAGATAGAATCTATGAAATATAATTTAAAAATAAATTAGCAATTAAAAAAAGAATTTTATAAAAACGTATGAAATCCTTTAAAAATTAATTAAAAGAGATCCAATAACTTCTAAAAAGATATTTTGTAATTTAAGATATAAAGGTTGAATAATACGCAGAAGATTTAGATAAATTAACTTTATTCTTTTAATATTTTGAAGTGGCCAACAAGCAAGGTTATGTTTGGCAAAAACATATTTGAAAAATTATAAAATAAAAATGAAAAATTAGGTGAGATTTCACAAAAAAAGCTGAGGGAGCTAAAAATTATTAAGCTATCTTCAATTAAACATCGTTATAAGTTAGTCTAACAAATTTTAAATAAACTAAAATAACTTGCTGAATAAACTTGAAATAGTGTGTGGACAATTAATTCAAAGATAAATTTTAAAATAGGTAGGTGTGATGATACCGAAAATGGCAGTTATTGTGATGTTGCAAAAAGAAAGTCATTTTGGATTCTAGCTAACACCCTTGTTCATAACTTCATTCTTCATAAATGTCTTATATGCAATTATATTCACCTAATTGATTAGGTCATGGCGAACAGTATCCACCTGATACTCTGTTTTTTTAGAGGCACCTGATATTCTTATATATGTGGCTTAGTTGTGTTCATAAACATAATTAATCAACCCATAGTCTTAGATCATTTTTCCACTTAAAAAAATGAAAATCATACAAACGTAGGTCTTGTCTTGTTTTAAAATTAAGAAAAAAAGCAATGGGTTGAGCTGTGTAGGCTTGTAGCTTCTAGGTCCACTCCACGCATTCCTTTGCGAACCATGCATAGAAGCTGACGCGGAACGCAAACGCATCATTGGTTACTACTTGGCATGACTCAGCTAGCCACCGTCGGTGGAATTGGAACGTTCTAAATTCTAATTTTAATTAATTTTAATTTGGAAACGTGAAAGCTGAAGCTTAAAGCTTACGTACTGATGGTACTGTAATGCATAAAATTAAAAAAATAAAAATAAAAAACTTACGTACTGTACGGTGTGCGAGTATGGTGGCGATGACAACATGCAACTTCGTGGAACTTTCATACTAACCACCACTTTGCCAGAGAGCATGTGTCTTTCCTCTGATCAGACAAATGGACAAAATTCTACCTTAGTCTTGAAATATGTCTAAGTTTGGAATAATGGTTGTGAAAATGTCTCTTGGATTCTTTTTAACGTGGTACGTCGATGATAGTTGGTGGTGCTTTACGGAGTTAAGGTAGAATATGTCAAGTGCGCGTTCCGGATTTCGGAGGGTGTTATCTGCCTATTGTGATTAACCAACAAAACTTGTACCTAATGCGACAGTTTCGGTGACAATAATTCAACTAAGAACTTAAGAGGCTTATTTGTGTACTTGATTTTAGAATATAGACGATTAGAGTGCTTTTTTTTTTTATGTGTAAACAAAAGAGTGTATACGAGTGAAGGATAATATTTAAATATACAAGTTACTTATATAAGATTAAGTTAAGTTTAAATCTAATTTTTAAAAATAGTATTAGATTTTATCCTTATAATTGATTGTCGTTAAGTCTATCAAGTTATTCATCTTAATGCATTGTTTTATGAGTTGAGTTAAGTTTAAATCTAAATTTTAAAAGTTTTAAATTAAATGAATTAAATAGTTATTAGTATGATTATATTCAAGTTTAATATTAAAATAAAATATGTTTTCAATCTTTTTAAATTTGATTGTAGTCCCTCCAAAAAATTGTTCTATTTTTGTTTTGTAATTTAGAAATACTTTAATTCTAATTATTAAAGTGATTACAACTATTAACTTTTAGTATCGACTATCACCACATATTTAAGATCAAATAAAGAGTAAGAATAGATTGAGAAGTTAGATGTAAGCTTCATAATAAACCAAAGATGATGTTATTTATTAAACAACATGGAATAAGAGTTCATTCTTTGATTTGAAGACTAATTTCCAAACTTTTAAGAAATAAATTTGAGGTTAAATAAGTTATTTATTCCTCAACATTATTTTTAATTCAATTTGGTGATTCTTTAAATTTTTAAATTTATTCAATTTGGTCCTTAAGTCTAAATTGTAAGAAATTATACTTTATAGTGGTTCAAAATAGTTGTTAAATGATTTTAAACAGTCACAAAATGAACTCTTTTAAAAAATGAACCAATTTAAAAATTAGATGATCAAATTAAATATAAAAAAATTAGAGGACCAACTGGAATTGATTTTAAGAATTAGAGAATCAAATTGAATAAAATAGCTAAAAAACCAAATTGAAAAATCAAATTTAACTTAAATAATAAATTAGAAGGAAAAAAAACTAATTTAACCATCTAATTATGTGCAATCTTTTACTATAAGTTAACTTGTCATCCAATACTTACAAAGACATTAACGTGACAGAGAAGTACCAACAGGGGTAGTACATGTCAATTCTCTATATCAATTCCACCAATACTATATATATATTATCATATTTGTGAAGTAATGAATGACAAGTTAATGTCTAAATTAAAATTACACAATCTTTAAAAATAGGAACAGAAATAGCAAATTGATAGAAAATGTGCAATTAAACTTAAATATAGTTATTTAGTCTTTATTATTCAATATTTTTATGTTAGTCAACTGTAAACTCTCAATATGAAAATTAATATTATTATGCTAGACAAATCAAAATCTTCTTTCTTGTTCTTCTTCCCCCATTTCCAGTCTCCTAATTAGAAATTATCACATCAATTAATGAGTATTTCTCATTTGAATCAACAGCTATCGGAATTATGCCAGTGGCGACCTAAAAAGGGGGCGGGAAATGTTCCTCTACTGAGTAATTCTTATTTGGCTCGAGGTTTACAAAATTGGGATAAACTATTTGATAAAGACATTCAAAAAATAATAATGAAGATATATGATAGTGTATAAATCATTGGAGGTTGTGAATGATAGATAACACAATGGAAGAAACGAACGTGGGTTGCCATTGCCAAGGAGAACAAGAAACAAACATGGAATGGAGAATGCTCCTCTCACAAAGTTAATTCTCTGTTAATTAAAACTACTACTCCTTCCCTTAGTTACAAAATATTAGTCACTCAAAATTATTACAAACAATTATTAAGGAAAATAATTAATTTGTTAAATTCATAAATAATATCGATGATTTTCTTAATATATCCTTATATTTCTAATTAAATAGTATTCATATTTATTTACTTTCACTATATAGAATTTTCATTAATAATAATAAATTTTTATACAAGCTGATGGATTAAAACCTTTTCACTTCACCTAATTTCATTCTCCTATGTGTTACTAACAGAAAAATAAGTGATTTTTGAAATTAATCAATAATATAAATATATAAATAAATCCAGTGATTTAGAAAAAAAATTAACAAGAATTAAAAAAATTATTATATTGATGTTAAAATATTGATTAAGGATAATTTTATTTTAAAAATATTTAATATAATATTTTTTAGTGACTTATATTTTGAAATAATTTTTTTCTTCTAAAATAACTTAACGGAGGGAGTAATGAACTAGTGACAGACTCGGTAATTGATGCATCAATTTCTACTAGGTGAGATTGGAATGAAATAAGGAAAGGAAATTGAAGACAAAAAAAATGAGTTGCCAAAGGAAACACAAAAATGTACAACATTCCTATCACAAAGGTAATTGAATAGCGGCAGTAATTCATTAATCGATGTGACAGTAATTTCTAATTGGAAAGATAGAGAATGAAATAAAGAAATAAGATGCATGATTTGGATTCGATCTTAGACTTGGTAATGATAATTTGACAGAATTAACAACTAACAAAAATGTTAGGTAACAATCTCGCGAATAAAGATTCTCTACCACAATTAAATAATGACACCTTTCCACCCAGGAATGACCATTTGGAGCCAAACCATAGGCTCAATCTCTATTAAAAAAAAAAACCCTCTACTTCAACAAGATCTGCGAATTTATTTACGATAACTTTAAAAGTTGCTGGAAATAATTTGTACATTAGTTTTCAGAAAGGATTTGTCCAGCCAGTCGGCCGTACCGCTCGCTACGTCATTAACCATGCGTTAATAGCAAAAGTTGTACTACATTTTTCTAATTAGTAATAGTATTATACAGAACTCTTTTCAAATCTATATAAAATTTGTTATTTACAATACAGCCTGCATATGGCTATACATCAAAATCAATAATAGAATATTAAAAACAAGACGCTGGCTCACATCAAGGAACACGCATTGGGATTCTCATCGCTGAACATCTGTGGAGAAGGATGGTGAGGATTCAAGTAGAACGGGGGTGGTGGTTCGGCCATTGCCATGTAATTATCATTATACCCTTGGTTCACATACCCATGCTGGTAATGGTAATTCACGTAATTACCATCATACCCTTGATTCGAATAGGAATACCCTGGTTGAACCTCTACCGCGTAGCTGTTGCTGCTACTACTACTTTCACCAGGTGCGTATCCATCTTGACCGTACCAATACATCGGGGGAGGTGGGTACGCGTACCCGTAGTGCTCCATTTTCTTCACCTCCACCTTTGCTGCACCTTCACCACCCTCTTGTATTTTTCCACTCTCTTTCTTACTGTCACCACCACCACCACCACCTTCCTTCAGGTTGTTCTCTTTCTTATCACCACCCTCTTTCTTGGGTGGGACCACTTCAACGTTTCGCTTCAGCTTCTCGTTCAAATACGGTACTATTTCCTTCACGTCCATCGTCCCCTTTACGCTCACCAAATCCTTCCCTCCTTCAATGTTCACCGATTCAACTCCTGCACATCAAACACGTCACATCAATTAATTATAATTAACTGTTTATAGAGCCGCTTAATTAAAATAAATACTTGGGATAACGATTAAAAATGTAGGTCAAAATACACGCACGCCAAACCTTTGGTTTTGAGGATAATCTTTCGAATCTTGTGAATGCAACCGTCACAGTGCAATCTGATCTTCAACACCACCGTGCTCTGAACCAACAAGAAGTTAGTTAATACGAGAATTTAACAAGTTACGCTAATTAATTAAATCAACTAGATCAACACGGTAAATTTACAATTCAATTGCGATTAAATTAGCTTTCTGCTTAGTCAGCGCTAACCGTATTGACGAAGGTGAGAAAATTCGAAACTACGCACCTCTTTCGGAGTTTTTTCTTGTGCCTTTTTCTCTTCCGGTTTCTTCTCTTCAGATTTTTTCTCTTCCGGCGGATTATAGCCGGCGGACTCCTTCTTAGGCTGAGGAGAAATGAGTTCGACCTTCTTCTTAGTTTTCTCCGTTAGTTTATCTCGCACTTTGGCAGGGTCGAATTTTCCAATAACCGTTAGTTTGTTACTTGATAGATCGGCCTTAACGACTTCAACACCTGCATCCACAATCGACTAGGATTTAGGAGTATTCTAATCTCATTTTCAAATATCTCTACGAATCAACAAAAAAATTTAAGGAAAAACTCGTAATCGTGTAATCGAGATATGAATAATGATAGTACCGTCGAAATGGCGAACGGCGCGTTTTATCTTCTTGACACATCCCTCGCAATGCATGTCGAGTTTCAAAACGACAGGTACGTGTCCGTCGTTTTGCTTTGCTCCTGATTCAGGCTTCCTATCGCCCTCATTCTTCGCCGCTTCTTTTTTCTGCCACGCACGATAATATTAAAAAAGGAAAAATAAAAATAAAATAAGGGAAATCGGAAGTGAATGGGATTCGTGAAATACTGAAGAGTGGAATTAGAACTAACCTCTCCCATGTTATGGTGTTTGTGTTTTGAGAAACAAGAGTTATTATGAAGAGTGGAATTTGCGGAGGGAATAAATGGAAGGAACGCTTATAAAGAGAGGAAGAGTCAATGGAGTGAGTATGAGTCACACTCATGTAAGGAGATGCGTCATGTGGTATGCATGTATGTATGTGAACAATGAATCGACATGACATGGCATGATTTTTCATTATTTTTGTTTTTATCTTTATTTATTTGGTGTTTGGAGGAATATGAGAATATGCTTTATGTGAAAACCTTTTATATCCGGTGTTGGCGCGATGGTAGGACTTGTAGTTGTCGAGAAATTTATAAATTTGACCAGACCCTGACTTGACAGGGAAGTGACTGATTTGCCCTTGGCTTTGCGGTGTAACTGGAATAAAGTCAGTAACCTTTTGAGTATCCGTAGGAACCGGTGAAAAATAGAAAAAGAAGGAGTTGCTGGTATTATTGCTGCAGTGCCCAATTAATAAAGGTCAATCCCGTTGGCTTTCCCAAAGCAAAGGATCACGGTTTCTCCAGTTTCTTTATAGTGTTTCTAACACCTAATTATTCATTAATTATTCGAGTTTGATTTCTTAATCTATCGATCTCGTTTATTTATTTATTTAAATAAATAAAATTAATATTGAGCTTGATTATTTAATGGTTAAATTAATTATTCTAATGACTATTATGGAAACATTTTTTTATGTGAAAATGAAATCTTTACTGTTAGCTTTAAATATTTAAGAATCTAAATTATAATATCATGCAATCATTAAATTTCTACAAAATTCATCTAATAAAATTAAATATTGAAAAAAAAAATCTCAATTATTAGATATTAAGATATACAGGATCTATTTTCATGGCATATTCACAACAGAATAACAGGATCTATTTTCATTCTTTCAAATACATTACAACAAAAAGAAATACAGAAATTTATAATTATGTATCTAGATGTCCAAAGTAACAAAAACTTTCTTCATAATTGTACTTGAATGTGCAAAAGCAACAAAAATTTCTTCAATTTTGTAAATTCTTTATGCATATTTTAAGTGAGACTAATTTCTTCTATTAATTCTTTGATAAATGTAATTATAAAAAAAAGGTTACTTTGTACTTCTAGATTTAAACACTACACTCTTGTTAAGTTTTTCTAATATGTATGGGGTGTACTTAATTCTTAGGTAAAGACTTATCAATGATATATAAATTGGGACTTTTTAAAAGAAAGATTTGATTCAAAACAAATCAATGTTTCTTTATTTTAAGAAATTTCTTGATTTAATACAAATATATATTTTCAAATAATTATATAATTAATTATGATAACTAATGAGTATCCCCCATTTAGCTTAAATGTAAGAGATTAATAGCTCATAATGTGACTATCACTAAGTCATATAGAGAAAGTCAAACATAATTTATTTCATAAAATAAATTATTCTCATATGTAAATATAACAAAATCTTATATTATTGCTTCAATTCTATGAATTAGGTGAAAAATGATTTAACTAGATATGTAACAAAGAGATGAATTATTCTCATCATTACATTTATAAATATTGTAACTCATATTTAATTTTAAATTAAATTATTTTTCAAACAAAATTGTGTAATTTTGAAAAAAAATATTTATCACTTTAATTTATAGCCAAACACGAACATAATTGAATATTCATCTATGTTGGTAATTTTTATTGGCCAAGCAAGAAAATAATAAATGACATGTGATTAAAATAATATATATTACGTGTGACAATATTCACATTGGTGTATGTATAAAAAAAAATCACATTGGTGTGTGTCAAATAACACATACTCATTCCAGGATACTTGTTTTCATTTCATTATCATGTGTCGTGAATAAGTCCTTTTTTTCTTCTTCAGGAAACGTGTATAAGTCTTACGTCACAATATATGTTGGTATTATTTAATTGAATTTGAAAATACACATGAAATACTCATAACTTCTTTATTCTTCTTTCTTTAAAAAAGAAATAGCAATTTTAAGTACCTAATTGCTCTTAAAAAATATTTTTTGTTTTTGTTTTTATTTTCTTTTTTGAAAAAAAACTATATTCAATTTTCAATCTATTTTTTCCGATACAAAATTTTTCAATCTATTTGAAAACATGTTTATTTGGTTGTTTTAATTTTCCAACGTACTCTTATCTTCCATCATCGCTACTAATTGGTGGTCATGAAACCTTTAGAGAAGAAAAATTAGCGTATGAAAAGACGAAGATCATTGACAAAAAGAAGATGATCTAACAGATATTTTTTTTCTTGAGAGGATGATCTAACAAATCTAGGATGCGTTTCTTCAAAGTAAAATATCTATAGCAGCTATGAATGATCTTAAAATCATTCAGATAATTTTACATTTTCAAAAATACTCTCTTATAGTCAGAGACGTATTCGTAACTGGTAAGCAATTCTTCAAGTATATTTATGAACTCAGAGCATTGGTCCTCCGCAACATAATAAGAATTGCTCTAGACTCCTGAACTCTAAACAAGTGTAAATATCTAACACCTGCAACCATTTTTCCTTCAACAACTTAATTTATGTGATGTGGACATGCACTTTGAATTGCTGAAATTTTTAATTGCACAAGCTAAAACTATAAGGAGCAAGGAAGGACCACTTGACTATTCTCCAATTGAGATCAACAATTTTTGGGACAAACTCATCCAATATTAGATACAGTATACGTTTTTTTTCGCCTACGACGTTGAAATTATGAGGCATATACTAATCGGAATCGATGGATCAATAACTAAAGAAGTCACATCACACTCTAAACACAAAACGCGGAGTGTCAACTTCAGCGATTGGGCCATTGCGTTTATGATATATCAAGACAATTACAAGTTTACAACCTACTAATTTCATGTCATATCCATATTCTCGGATGACCATCCCAATAAGCTTCAATTATAGAAAGTTGACATGAACACGAAAAGAAGTACGTGTTTTTTTCTTTTTCTTTTTTCTATTGCATCCTTGAACAGAAACTTCGTTTAATAAGCCTCGTTAATTGTAGTAGGAAAGGCAATGTTCACATGCAAGAACGAGGCTTTGAACTTCGATTTCACTTTATCACAAGGACTGAGGCTATTAGATCATACATAGAAATTTTCGGATATTTTATTAGTTCATCGATCTATTTGTATAGTTAAGTGAACTTAAAATAAACACTAAAAATAAATGGAAAAGTGATAGTAAAACAATAACACATTAACACTGAAAACAAATTGAATTTTCAACGTATGTAAGAAAAAATTACGACATTTGGTTTAGAAAAATAATCCTCAACATTGAAAGTAAGATTACATATAGGATCTCTTTTTTTTTTAAATGGTCGCATTGAGGTTTGAACCTAGAATATCATAAGTATTATCTCAAATCCCCCACCACTAGGTTGACTACAGTGATTTTTATATATAATCAATCTCTTTTAATACAAGAGGTCTTTAGATTATGTTTGATAAAAAGGAGAAAAATAGAGCAGATGAAAAAAAATAAGTAGAAGTAAGTGAGAAATAAAATGATAATTAAGGTTGTTTGATTAAAGAGAAATAGACAAAAGATAAAAAAAATAGAGAAATGATACATTGAGAAATTTCATAATGGATCTCATCAATTTTAAAAATTTTCTTCCTATTTAATATCTTATTCCAAATATCAACACTAAGTCCTATCCATTGTAAATTATTTCCTTAAAAACATACATAATGTTTATCTCACCAAGTACATTATAAGAATAATTCTCCTTTTTTGTCAATGACCACTAAATTTGAATTTACTAAATAAAATATTGAATTTGAGTATTGTGAATGAAAATAATATAATTTAGATTGGAGACGTCATAAAGTTGGTTAATCAGATTCTTGGAAAATTAGTTTTGCTAGTAGCTACTTCACACAAATAACATGTAAAAAATCCTAAAAATTACGTAGAGTTACATAATTTTTCCCTTTTTTTTTTCCACAAGCAATCGAAACTTGGGCTCCTTGTGAGGAGTGGATGCTGCAGTGTTTGAAGCCCAACTTAACAGGCCCACTAATGTCATATCCGAACGATTCTGTTCATCTTTCTTGCTTTCATTTCCATCCAGCCAAGTTAGCTACACCAGTGAGGAACAGAAAACCTGAGCAAAAAACAAAACAAAACAGTAAGCTAAGCTTCACTGCCATGCCTGCAACGCCATTCTCGTGTTCGTTCCTCACATTTCAACCACGCTTCAACTCCTACGTTAACCCTATCTTCCGTTCACTCACCTTCCAACTCTCTTCTTCGCCGTTCCCATTCAATGCCAACTTCTCCAGCGTCAGACTCCACTCTTCGCTCTCGCGACGGGCGGAGACCGATTCTCCGACCGGCGGCAGGTCCGGCGCGTTAACTCCCGGTCCCGCCGTCGCCGGCGAAGTTCAGAAAATCGACGTGAATCCTCCCAAGGGGACGCGCGACTTCCCGCCCGAAGACATGCGCTTGCGCAACTGGCTCTTCAACCATTTCAAAGAGGTGTGTATGGTTTTGGACTCAAATTGCTCAATTCCGTTTCGTGCCTATGCATGCTTCAGCTCGATTATTGTGTTTTTTTTATGCTTTTGTCTGTGATTTTTTTTCTTCGTTAATTGTGAGGATTAGGTTTCGCGGTTGTATGGATTCGAAGAGGTTGATTATCCGGTGCTTGAATCGGAGACATTGTTCACTAGGAAAGCAGGAGAAGAAATTAAGGACCAGGTAATTCTCTCGCTTTATCGTTTTTGTTTATACCTTGACATGCTGATTTAGTATATTTACATATACATAATAATTCATTTATAGGTTATTATAGCCTACTGAATATAATGGAAGGATTTGTGCGTTTAAAAGAATTGTTCATACTTCATACAGGCATCTCGTTGTTAAACTCTGAACAGAGCAAAAAATGCTCTGAAACTATTAATTCTCTGTTTTTATTGGTGTGACTGTGACATAAATCCATTGGCGAGTTTGCAAAGGTAATGTTAGTGGACAGCGGGTATGATGGTTGTACTCCGTTTGTTGGTTTAGTGTTTCTAGTGTTGAACTCTAGTTGTGTAATTTGTACCTTCTAGTAACTAGTGTGGATTACTTAATCTGAAAGTTTTCTTCACTTCATAGTTGTAATGTGCATGATTGCAAGCCTTGGCGCAACGATAAAGTTGCGCTTTGGTGACTAGTTTGTCATGGGTTTGAATCCCGAAACAACCTCTTTGCATATGCAAGGGTAAGGTTGTGTACACTGATCCTCTCCCATTCCTTAGCATACCAAGGAGCCTTCACCACTGGGGTATACTAGTGATTTGTTTAAAAATTATGTTGTTGCAATGTGCTTGGAACAATGATCAAGTCTGTGTTTGTGTTTCTCAGTTTAGCTTTATTTACTTGGTTTAGTATTTTCTTTGATGGATTATGTATAAGATGGATGGTAATATGTCCTTTGAAGGTTATTTCCAGGAATCTCAGATAGACATGCTTCCTCCTTCCTTGTCTTACTGTTTTAGTTGTCTTTTTGTAGATAAGCTTGGAGAAGGCCTTTAGTATGTCAGTGTAGGAGAAGTAGAACTATAGAAGGAACTAGGTAATAGGTATCATGAATCATGTTGGTCAACAAATATCATCAAGTTAACCATTTATTATTTACTGTGTCATATATTCAAACGGAGAAATTCATTTATGTTTGTTTTTATTTATTTAAGTTACCTTGATGTTTCCCTGTTTCTGCAGTTGAGGCTTCTCTGTTATTTTGCATACTACTTTTGGACAATATACTATGTACAGTGAGTCTTGTTGGAGTCATTCTATTCTTTGACTTCATTAGGAATTGCTAGAATAGAGCCATGATGTGACTTTAAGGTGTTTAGAGGCTATCAATTTAATTTTCCTAATACAGCAACCATAATTAGTTATGTGAGACCAAGGCTTGTATGTATGATTGAGTGTGTGAGACAGCAATAGTTTTCATGCAGTGCCAGTAATTAGATAGCAATTTTGTCACATAAAGAACATGCTTGTGATGTGCTTAAAAAATCAACATTGTAATAAAAGGATTTTTTTAATGAAAATAAATTTCATTAAAAGAGCAGATAATGCATAGCCAAATACATTATTGAATTTTGATAAATATAAAATATTGAAATATATACATTTCAATTGCAGCTTTATTGTTTTGAAGATCGAGGCAATCGCCGTGTTGCATTGAGGCCCGAACTTACTCCTTCTTTGGCAAGGCTGGTGATACAGAAAGGGTAAAATTCATTTTTATCCATATTTTAGATTTTCCTATATTTGCAGTTTTGATGTAAAGTCTATGTCTAATAGTTAAACTTTAATCTACATAAGTTCATTCTTTTGTATGTGAATGCCAAATTCTCATTTTCATGTCCGTTCTTTAATTTTTAGGAAGTCTGTGTCATTACCATTAAAGTGGTTCACTGTTGGACAATGTTGGCGGTACGAGAGAATGACAAGGGGGCGTCGTCGTGAGCACTACCAATGGAACATGGATATTATTGGTGTTCCTGGGGTTATGGTATGTGCTGCACTGCTGCCTGATATACACACTTTTTGAAGTTATGGATTGTCCTCTTTCTGGTCTGATGTTTCATGATTGATATCTGATCCAAAAAGTTTGGCATTAGGGTGTCATCAGTCAGTAGTTGTGCCATTATAATTATGTTTGTGTAGCAGTTATGGCAAGATATCCTTTTACTAGTGATTAGCCTCTTTTCATTCATTCTCCCTTCTCTTATAACCATAGACAAACTTGTTTCTTCTATTTGTAGTTGAGTCAGAGAAGTAATGAAAATTAACGTTCCTTGTAATTAAGTCACAAGATTTTTTTTTTATAATTTTTATTTATATTATGTCTTTGACATGCTTCTGGGTAAATTTTTATGGTTGGTTTGCATTATGTACCGTATTTTAAAATTTTGAATGATAGTACTTGTAATATTGTTGAATGCATTGGACTGTAATCTTTACATGCATTTTTTTTACAATGCTTCTTTTTTATGTTGTAGGCTGAAGCAGAGCTTATAGCTTCTATTGTCACTTTGTTTAAGCGAATAGGAATTACAGAATCAGATGTTGGATTTAAGGTTTCCAGTCGAAAGGTGGAGATTTCATTTTCATTGTATGTGTTAGATAGCATATTTAACACATGTTGAATATGTAAATAGCTGTTACTAGATATTAGGGATCCAATTATCACAATTTTACCGATTTGATTTATTCTTATGTATTTATGATTGATGATTGATTTCGTTGTAATCCTAAATATGTGATTATAAATAAGACTCATGTAAACATATAATATGTAACCTTCAAATATATTTCTTCTTCTATATGGTATCAATAGTTTAGGTTTCTTTTTTCCTAGATCTCTTTGCTATAGTAAGCCTCTTTTTCTTGGTTGAACAATACCTGTGCCACTATGAGCCATTTTCCCTTTGCCATTGAGATGCTATTATATGACAATCAAGCTGCACTTCATATGGCATCAAATCCGGTCTTCCATGAACAAACCCAACACAAAGGTAGCTTGTTACTTTGTTAGAGAGAAGTTTTTTTTGGGAAAATCGCAAGTGATTTTATCAACTCTACTGATCTATTGGCTGACATGTTCAAGTCCTTCAGAGGCTTGTGTTTACTATATTTATAATAAGCTTGGCTTATTTGGCATATATCCTCCAACTTGAGAAGTGTTAGATACCATATTTAACACATGTTAATTATGTCAGGTGAGGATTGCTCCTCACTTATATAGTTTATCTCGATTCTATCTTTAGTGGATGTGGGACTTTAACATGTTCCATTTTGCCCACGGCTACCCGCCATGTGGAACTTTCAACACACCCTTCTATTCAGGGGTGACCACATTTTAGGTGGCTTTTCCTACATCCACCCTCACGCTCAAGGCTACTTGCCTAGAGCGTGACAAACACATGGACACATCTAGGATAGGCTCTTATATCATGTCAGAACGTGGGTTTTAAGCCTAATTCAGCCCTTTAAAACCGGGTTGTAAGGTGAAGATTGCTCCCCACTTATATAGTTTATCTTGGTACTATCTTAGTCGATATGGGACTTCAACATGTCCCTTTTTGCCCATGGCTACCTGCCATGTGGAACTTTCAACACACCCTTCTATTTAGGGGTGACCACAATTTAGGTGGCTTTTTCAACAGTACCCTAATATGTGATATAAATAAGACTTTTGCAAACATACATCACCCAACATTCAAATATATTTCATCTTCTATAGTATAATGAATGATAGACCTC
Organism: Glycine latifolia; assembly: GCA_013407115.1. NCBI lineage: Eukaryota > Viridiplantae > Streptophyta > Magnoliopsida > Fabales > Fabaceae > Glycine > Glycine latifolia. Next base: position 27,513,797 of record CM023943.1, read on the forward strand.
ATTGTATTAGTTAGACATGTAACTTGTAGTGAATATAAGGATTTAATTGGTCAAGATGTATAATAGATTGAATTTATCAATTTTTTTAGCTATATACTCTGGATTTGTGGTTTAGAAATCACTGAAATGAGGTTTAATGGATGTTATGGGCAAGAAAAGAGGTTGGAGGTTCATTTTTAACATCACGTGTTAAATCTTTGTTAAATTGACTTGGCTTGGTTTAGTGTTTAGTAGTAGTAGTACTCAGCAAGATCTTTGGCACTCTAATTCATGAAGAATGCATGTATTTAGGCTGCCACAGTTCTGTTTTGTCTGTTGATAGGTTGTATATATTTTCTGTACTAGTACCTTTCTCCTTCTTATATATATATCTTATAATTTTGCTCAGCAAAAAAAAAAAAGGTGTACAATATATATTGTTGGAAAGCTACCTTAATTGTGGTCACCTCTAGCCCACCTTAGTTGTGGCCTTTTTGAGGGATACCTTAATTGCAGTTTCAAGGGTGGTGGTTTAATCCCACATTGACTAAGATATGGCTTAAGCTTAAATAGAGCTTATAAAGCTTGGATTACAGTTTTGTGAGGTTATGTTAGGCCCTAAGTCCAAATTCTAAGATGGTATCAAAGCCTATCCTAGATCCATAGTCGGGTCACCTGCATTTGCCATGCTTTAGGCCGGTAGCCTTGGGCTTTGGGGGGGTGGGGGTGGAATGTTGCCTTAATTGCGGTCACCCCTAGCCCACCTTGGTTGCAACCTCTTTGGGGGTGCCTCAATTACAAGTTTACAACCTCCAGGGTGGTGGTTTAGTCCCACATCGACTGTAAATATAGCTTAAATAGAGTTTATAAAGCTTGGACTGTCCTCAACTTACAAGCCGGTTATATGAGTTTGAGTTATGCCTTAAACCCAAATTCTAAGAAATGTATACCTACTTTACAATATTACAATTTAAGTCCTTGCTATGTTTGTTATGAAGGATTCTTTTGGCAGCATGCTTGTTTTATCTTCATGTAATGTTGCAATTAATTTATAATATTTCGTGAAGTGTTATCATTGGGTTAATGCATTTAGTTTGTTTCAACTTTGTTGGTATAGTGTCTGCAGACCGTGTTTAGTTCTTACATTTAATTTAGTCATGTGGCTCTCTGTATTGCTTTGGTTTATGATAGCCTTTCACTCTGTTGTATATCTTCTTGCTTTACAGGTTCTGCAAGAAGTATTAAATTGTTATTCAGTACCAGAAAATTTATTTGGCAAGGTCTGCGTCATTATTGATAAAGTGAGTAATGCATATTGTTGTTCTTTTAGTTTATTTTTCTAATTGTTGATGGTGCTCTAGCATCTTGATCCTTATTTGTTCACCAGAAACAAATATGATAAGGGATCATGATGGCTTTGATTTGTTCTTGTTTGTTAATGACAAGCAAACAAGATAAAGTGATATTAATTGGAATGATCTATATACATGGTCCACCCTTTTCTATGGCTGCTTCTAAAGGTCAAGAATATGATCTAATATCTGCTATTCATAGACTACAAGTGCATAGGTTCATGTAGAAGTAGAACCAAAAGGCTTAAGCTAACATCAAATGCCATTAAATTTTCTATGGACTATAGCTAGCTTGTGTATATTGATAAAGGATATTTCACATCACTCAACATTATTGCTGATGTGGCGTAAGCCAATCGGCGTACAGAGTATTGGGCTTGCAATCACTTCCACTAGCTCCATTATTGCCACAATCATCATTGTTGTTGATGCCACCTGCTGCAACCTTAGTTACCATCATGAAGCCTCTGCCTCCATGTCCATCGCCATATCTATTTCCATTACCACCACAACAACCAGGGCATTTTCACAGCCACAACTAGCTTGTGTAGCTGACTTTTTATCATTATTGTTGGCTCTAAAAAGATTACATATATTGGAATATTTTTTCAGGAGCTCTATTAACCAACCAAACATGGTCATTTTATTTCCCTATGTATGTAGCCTTTCTAGTTTACGGTAAGATTCTCAAGAAGTTATCTTCAGTAGAATGTCTTTTACATGACCTTATATAAGTTATATTCAATATGCAAGATACGTCTAACATTCACATAGGCCAAAGCAAATAAGCAGTATCATAAACCTTTATTCACATAGGGCAAATCACAATTTTTTTTTCATGTGTGGACTTCTAAATCATAATTTCTTTTTGTCATAAGCTGTCATATGGTGTGGGTATCCGTTTTTCTGTTTCTTTTGGATCAATATGAATTTACCCCATTTTTAATTCATGTCTATATTTTTAATGATTGAAATTTCATATTCTGGTTCTTTTCCTTGTCTACTGTTGATAAAGGTGGGATCATAATATCAAAGCGATTTGTTTTTTTATAAAAAAATGTTATTGTTAATTTTGTGCAGATTGAGAAGATTCCAGTTGACGAGATAAAGAAAGAGTTGAAAGCTGTTGGTCTATCACAAGAGGCTGTCCAGGAGCTATTGCAAGTCCTTTCTGTGAAGTCATTGACTGAGTTAGAAGGTTAACCCTTTACAATTTCCTGAAAATCTTATATTTTGTGGTTAATACTAGAAAAACTCTATAAAATATCCAATTGTAGCTTTATGCTTGAGAGTAGGTTTATGAATTTAAGAATATAGGGAAAGCCTTTGATGCCAGTGGTATGATTTCATATGTTATGACTTGTAAATAATGAAAGTTGTGTTCCTTTTTCCTGGCCAATGCCTTACTTAGTTTCTCGATTTGATTGAAGCTAGAATATTGCGAATGGGATTTTTGAAACTTGGTTTTAGCTTGATAGTCTCATAATATTTAACCCATTTCTTATTGGCATGATACTTGACATCATTTATTTCACAAGTTTGTCCTTAATTTTCTATCAATTATTTCCCAATTTATGTCTTGATTTGATGTTGTAATAAATCTGTTCAGAATCATATTTGAATAAAATTGGCTATTTATTGCTTCCTGATTTTCCCCCTTGATTGCGGCATATTGGTTTGCTCTTTGGGACTTATTCTGTCTATATGGCAGTTGCTGTGTTGTTAAAAAATAATTAGAGAAATGAAATATTTCATTCTTTGTTCTGATATTTATGCTTCTTCATACTTGAAGGCTGCCAATGGCACCATGGAATTTATGTACTATGTATTAATTTGTAAAAATCAAGTGATACAACTTACAAGAAATATAAATTTGGTTGTATTCAGAGAGACTTGGGAGCAGTGGGGAAGCAGTTGCTGATCTGAAACAGCTATTCTCCCTTGCTGAAAAAATTGGTTACTCTAAATGGCTTCAATTTGATGCATCAGTTGTTCGAGGTCTTGCTTACTACACTGGCATTGTATTTGAGGTTAGAATTTCATGGTTAAAACTAAATAGATGTTATAATTTACATGAATATAAATAGTTTATGGGTTAGAGTAGAAGCGGAAGCCACAAAAATCCTAGGAATCAAAACGAGCTCTATGATACCATAAACCAATCTGTAAGAACTATAGGAACTAAACTTGAGGTGAAAAAGATGATTGTATTCAACCCAAGAAGAAACTGATTATACTTCAGTTTATATAACAGTTACAGTTGAGTAATTGTCAGCTAACCTGAGTTAGTTAGTGACAGCTGTCATACAGCCGTCCTAACAGTTGAACTAATTAACTATAGACTAACCACTAACTGTAGTTTAGTCTTTACAGATTAGCTAGAGAAAAGAAAAGCTACACCACTGAGTAAGTATACTCCTATAGGTTAGGTTCCTCTTGGACTAAAATCTTGCTTATGGATTACCTGTTATATAATTCAATACTTTTCTCATTGGACTGATTCAATGACAAGTGTGTAAAATGTTCATTCATTGGGGCTTGTGTTTTCAAATTGATACTCTTTATGATTAATGGCACTGAACCATAATTGAGGTTAATGGCTTGTGTAGAAACATTTGTGATAATTGAGTTTGGCAAATAATGGCTGAAGTGCATGATGAAAACCATAATTGTGGTTTAATGCAGTTTTTCATAGGCTTGCTGATATTAAAATAGGCTAAAATACGTTTTTCATCCCCGTAAATATTGAAATATTCGGAATTCGTTCCTGCAAAATTTTTGGTCTGTTTTTAGTCCTCGCAAAATTGAAATGTGTTACTTTTTGGCTCAGATGTAGGTTCAGGTAAATTCGAACCTATCTGTCACTAACTGTACACATAACTAACACGTGTTATGTTTTGTTTCTCTACAATGAGGGCACATAGTACCTAGGCAACCACCCTCTCTCTCCAGACCCTTCACCTTCATGAACCCCGACGACCACCCTCCTGCTCTAGCCTCTTCGTCACTTTGTTCCCTCACTGCCGCCATCATCGCAACCTCTTCCTCCCCTCTACCCATTCAATGTGTGTGTGAGAGAGAGAGGGAAAGAGAGATAGAGCGGATTTGAGCAAGAGAGAGTGGATCTGGGTTTGCCATTGCCATTTGGAGCGATTTGATTTGGTGAACCCAGATCCTAACAACACAGAGAAAGAAAATGCACACAAAGACAGACTCAAATACCACAAGCCTCGTCGTGTCTTCCCCCACACGCTCCCCTCCATGCCGTCCTCTCTAATACGTCCAGTCTTCTTGGCAAGATTCCCTTGACGGCGAGAAAACCACAATGAAAAGTGTTGGTTCTCTTTTCATTCTTGTCGCTTATCCTTTGGGGGGGCTAGAAGACCCATGAAGCCCAAGATCAACATCAAGGTACATATTTTTCTTTTTATATTCAATTCTATGCTTTTGGTTTTGATCCTTGGTTTGAGTTTTTCAGGGTGGAAAGGGTGGTGGGGCTTGATCAAGTTTGAATTTTCAGGATGAAATCTAAGATGGGTCGTGTTTAAGTTTCCATTTTTAGAATGAAATATGAACTGGGTTTTTGCGTTTTTAGGATGAAGTGTGAACTGGGATCTTGATCAATTTTTCGTTTTTAGAATGAAATATGAAGTTGGTCTTGATCAATTTCGAATTTTTAGGATGAATTTTGAACTGTGTTGTAACATTTTAGTTTTACAATGAAAGGATGTGAGCTGGGTTTTGATAGTTCTTAATTAATTTCAGATTGAAATATGAATTGAGTCTTGGATCAATTTCGTGTTTTTGAAATGAAATCTGAAATTTTGTTGAATGTTTTTGTCATTTTTGGACCTATTGATTTGTCATTTTTGGAATGGAATATGAACTAGTTCTTGATTAATCTCATGTCTTTAAGATGAAATTTGAAGTGGGTCTTCATGATGAGTGATTTTGATTTTTTGGGGCATTTTGCAGAATATAAAGTTTGATCATGTTAGGGTCCAAGCTGGTTTGGATGCAACAGGGGTAGCCACTGATATGATGAAATCTTTGAAATTCACATACCGCAATACAGGCACGTTGAGTTTGTGTTGATGGGTGTTTGATTCCAGGTTTGAGAAATGGCTGTTGATGTTCTCTGGCAGTGGCATTGGAAATGAAGGAATTGAGGAATTCTTGCATCAAGAATAATAAAGTTTTCTACATTGGTTATAATAATAACTGATGTAAAAAATTGACACATAGGCTCAGAAGTAGGTTCAAATTACCCAAACCTACGTTCGGCCCAAAAAGTAACACAGTTCAATTTTGCGAGGACGAAAAGCAGCCAAAAATTTTACAGGGACGGATTCCGAACATTTCAATATTTAACGAGGACAAAAAACATATTTTAGCCGATTAAAATAATACTTTTTAGTTCTTCATAAGATACTGTGAAGTCTGTTCATACCTATGTAACATGGAGGCAAAGAGTGTGATGCATTCAAATTCATTGCGCTGGAGGCTGTGAATATGTAATACCCTTGATGATAAATGATCTGCAAGAGGATAAAATGCATACATGGAATCCTATCTTCCCACTCTATTTTTTGCTCTTAATGAATCCTTTTATACAAAACAAACAAAAAAAAGAAAAAGAAAGAGTATATACTATACAGGGAACAAAACTATCATGTTGCTAATGCAATAGAGAAAGAGTATACCAATCTTTTACTGGCTATGTTTTACTGCAACCAAGTTACATTCTTTGTGATGCTTTCCATTGCTGTTAATATGTTGCAATTGTATATGTTGGCTGTTATATTTCTTTCCTTCAAATGATTAAATTCTTCAGTAGGGTTTTGACCGAGAAGGAAAGCTGCGAGCTATCTGTGGTGGTGGTCGATATGATCATTTGTTCTCAACTTTTGGTGCTGATGACATTACTGCATGTGGTTTTGGATTTGGTGACGCAGTCATAGTGGAAGTAAGTCTATAACTTGAGTAGCAAGAGATATTGGAAGCCACAATGTTATGTATATTAAACCATCTTGTGCATTTTTATAAGTTCCTTTTGCCTTAATCTATGACATCTCTTCAAGTTTAGGACTAGGTAGTAGGTATAGTGAAGCAGAATTCGAAAAATTATTACCTGCTGGATCAATGGATTCATGACAGTCTTGAGGATTATTTGGCTCTATTATTTGAGGTTTTTTCTTTCTAGAGTAGACAAGATCAAAGGGATCTACACACTTATTACCCATTATAATTGCATCAGTTTGTTCAGTTTCAATAATTTCAGAACATGACACAGTTTGTAAATCTGCAACTTTAGTTTCTGAAGCAGGTTATGAAATTTAAATAGTTTCTGGAATGCTATCTTTATCTTGCTGACTTGGTTCACCCATGTTTTGAGATTCTGAACTTCAAATCTAAAATTGATAAATTTGAGTTTTTTAAAGTTTGTAAAACTGAAAAATCTGATGTTTGAAAATATTGGACAACATCTTCATCTTTTCTCCCTCTTGAAGATGATTTTGAAAAAAAAAAAGGAGTCTTTTTGAAAAAATTAACATCCCTCAAGAGAAGGGTCTTGGAAATGATATCAAAGCATTTTTTATCCTTTTCGGTTTGGAGCATAGCCAATTCTTAGAATGTGGGACTTGGATTTTTCCTAATATACCTCCTCATGCCCAATACTTTCGGGTTTGGTGGGATAATATGGTGGCTGACCCTTTTAATGGATCTAGGATAGGCTCTAATACCATCTTAGAATATGGATTTTGACCTAACTCAACTCCAAAGGCTAGCTCAAAGGGTGAGGATTGCCCCCCACTTGTATACTCTATCTTGACCTTATCTCTAACTTGGGTTTTTCCCAATACCAATAAATACACTTTTTTGCTCTAGGTTCAAGTTTATTTTGGTTTGGTTCATAAGTGTGAACAAAACTATGCACCCAAATTTTCTTAGAGGTAAAGTGCATGACAAATCTGTTATTTGGAAAATAAGTTGTGAAAACATTGAAAGGAGTTTTGAAGTTCAAAACTTTGCTAGGCATCCTATTGATACAAAATGTTCCTGTTGAAGATTGCTGCACCCCGAAGATATTTTGGTGCATTAATTTGAAACATGACCTGAGCAACTTCAAGTATATGTTTATTTTTCCTTTAACCCACAACATTTTGTTGTGGAGTGTCAACCCAAGAGCTTTGATGAAATGATGCCATTTTCAAGGAAAAATTATTTAGCTGTGTTAAAATACTTCATTCCATTATCACTATGGAATACTTTGATTTTTTTTTTTTCCTGAAATTGAATGTGTATCATATGGATTTTTTTTAAATGTTCTCAACATCAAATTTTGTTTTCATCAAGTAAACCCATATCATATCTTAGAATTTGAGCTTAGGGCCTAACTCAACCTACAAAACTGACTTATAAGGTGATGACTGATCAAGCTTTATAAACTTTATTTAAGCCATGTCTCTAGTCGATGTGAGACTAAACCACCACTCTTGAGGTTGCAATTAAGGCAGCCCCCAAAGTGAACGCATCTAAGGTGGGCTAGCGGTGACTGCAATTAAGGCGGCTTTCCAACACTCCCCTTCACACCCAAGACTACCAGCCTGGAGCATGGAAAATGCTGGTGGCCCAACAATGAATCTAGGATAGGTTCTTATACCATATTAGAATTTGAGTTTAGGGCCTAAGTCAACCCTACAAGGTAAGGACTGCCCAAGCTTTATAAACTTTATTTAAGCCAAATCTCTAGTTGATATGGGACTAAACCACCACCACCCTTGAGGCTACAATTAAAGCAGTCCCCGAAAAGGCCAGAACTAAGGTGGGATAGGAGTGACTGCAATTAAGGCGGCTTTTCAACAATCTTATATGAAGTTATATTTTGATACTGTCTGCCAGCCATGCTTCTTCCGTATGCTGCAACACCAACATCTGGCATAGTTATAAGGTGGATTTTTGGCTGGCTTCCATAATCCGCCATTGGTAAAACTGTACAAATTGATTGTAGACATAAATCTCTCTTAATTATGATAATTATGCGCCACATCACTTTCTTAGACTCTTGTTTCTCTTCATTTGTCAATTGTGCTTGATGTCTGTTTTTTGGGAACAGTTGCTCAAAGAGAAGGGTCTGTTACCGGAGCTTAACTTGCAAATAGATGACATTGTGTGTGCCTTGGACGAAGATCTTCAAGGATGTGCTGCTATGGTTGCTAACATTCTCAGAGAAAAAGGGCAGAGTGTTGAGTTGGTTTTGGAAAGCAAACCACTTAAATGGTATAATTTTTTTTCATTATTTTCCTTTTCTTAAAGCATACTTGAATATTTTACAAGTCTTCTGATATGATATTCTCCTCTAGGGTTTTTAAACGAGCAGCCCGAGTAAATGCTGAGCGGCTTGTGTTAGTGGGGAATTCTGAATGGCAAAGGGGTAGTGTTGGTATCAAAATTCTCTCTACTGCTGAACAGTACGAGGTTAAACTGGATGATCTGAAGTAAATCAGAATTTGAATTTTGTGATTTATGTATTCTGTCTTTACTATTGGTATTAATTTCACCTTGATTTTTTTACATAGTCCTTTGAGACTCAAGTACTTGTTTTGTATGTGTACATACTCACCTGTGTATGCATATGTGATTATCCATATACCAAAACTTCCGCTTCTGTTTACATTATTTATCCAATTAAGTTCTTCACCCACATTGTCTGCTCCCCTCCCTCATTTCTAATCTGTGTGTGCAAGGACAAGATCATGTTGTGGATAAATCAATTTGGAATTTTCACTTGAAATGTTAAATTATTATAGAGTATTATAAGGAGCTGAAGTTATTCAACTGTAGACTCAGTTAGTCAGTGTTAGATATCGAACAACTGTCAACAGCTGTTAGTATAGTTAGTGGCAGTAGATAACTAACACTGACTAACTGAGTCTTCAGTTGAATAACTGCAGCTCCTTATAATACTCTAATATAAATTTATCTATTTGTTTGATAGAAGATCCTTTACCCTACAATTGAAAGCTTTTCTCCTTATTTTTACTATACGAAAGATGCTTACACTTATAGGTTTATAGTTAGTGAAATCAATTTCTTTAAGCTTTTAGACTGCTGCAATTTATATTGATGATCCATTTGATAATATTTGCAATTTATCATTACTTTGGACATTTAATCAAACTTCTGTAAAGTTGATCTTATCTCTTTCAAAAATTTGAAATGCATTCTGCGTAAAACCATGCTTGTATGATTTGTTTTATTTGAAGTTGAAATTCACTGGTTTAAACACACACACACACACTATACTAAAAACTGAAAAATATGCCGGTATGATGTTTTATTTGTAGAAGTTGAAATTCAATGATCTACACATGCGACACTCTGTTAACAGGAGAATATATATAGAAAATATAGAATACAAGAGGCTTCTCATAGAAACTACCAAGTCACTATCAAACTAACAGACTGCTAACAGTCTTAATGCTAATGAAAGAGTGTTGTTCTAGAATATTACAGACAAGAGTACAACTTTACACTGTTAAAGCTAGATATGGTGAATGCTACTGCATGCTTCACTGTAAAGAGGATAATTGTGTAAAGGTTGTGTTTGTTACAAGTTACAACCACATAACTTTGTGGCCTTTCAGCAGGAAAAATTTCAGCAGTGTTACTGACACATTTGATGTGGTATAATTTCCTTAGAGGTTACCCATTTACTGACAATGATGCTGTTAAAATAGGAGAAAACAGAGGTATAATGGACAGAAAACCGCGTGTCAGAGTACACAATGGATGCTCTATTAATATAGTGGTCATTACAATAAATACTAATAATGAGAGGATATTTTGTTTCCTCAAAATCAGATTCTACTTTCCTACTAATAATAAATGTATATGATTTTATCCTGATTTTCAACAGTTGCAATGTACGTTTAGGTGAAGCTGCATTCCTTTATGCTCCTTCTAAATGCGTTGCTGTCATATGAGTACGGTACTTTTCTTAATCTGTTTATACTTAACCTTGAGAGAATTAAAGATTCATTTACCCTGATCTTCATTCCCTTCCTTTATGTGGCATAAAGTTCATTTTCATTTACTCTTGTGAGAAGTCAGAGAAATAGCGAGAGGGTGATAACTTGGGATTTGCCTCTCTTAGGCAGTGGTGAAACTTGATTGTCCAAAAATTTGATAAATATTTTCAAAATTTTGTTACCTTGTTATTTTAATATTGTCATATGGTATCAAAGCTTAGGTTATAATGAAAGTTGTTCTCCACTAGGGACCTACTGTCCCTGGGGATCATCTTTGCTAGTCGTCCTATCTACACAATTACAGAAAGCCATTCTCAGATATTTAGGAATTTTCTTTTCTTTGGCTTTCCGCTGCAGTGTTCCTTCGTGTGAACAGATGGTATCAAAGCTTAGGTTATAACAAAAGTTGTTCTCCACCAGGGACATACCGGTGGTCATCTCTGCTGCGTAATATTGTGTGTCAATGTAGACCACACTTCATGCTATTTTTAATATGGAAAAGGGAATCAGGATTGATCACAAATATTTTGTTGTATTGAACACATGCCTTTATCCTTTGTTGATCCTGGAACAACTAGCTGGTTTTAGAAAAGATAGAAGCCTCATAAGGTATTCCCCTGTATTTGTTCACGAATATAATACTTATAAAGTTGAAATGCGGAGCAGATAATAGATAAATTTAAGCTGCATATTACGGACATGTATATACTCACTTCGATTCTGCTTGTTATGCACGAGCAAAAAGAAGTCCTGATACATGTAGATTGTTTCTACTAAGTAGGTAGTTGCAACTACTCTTACCACCAGTTCTATACTTATGGATAGCACAAGTCAACTAGTTTTGCAAACACAAACCGAGTAACATACGAAATTACTTATATTTTGATCATTAGTAGGGTACAATTGTTCCCACTTGCCCAAATCCCATTGTAAAGAAAGCTCCTGCCTGCAACAACAGATAGATAAAGAAATGATCATGTCCGAATAGCAGGTCATAGATTGCACAGTGCAGCATATACATCCCCACTATGATCTCCAATGGGTGGATCCTGAAGATTTAAGAAAAGGGTTAAAATATGCATTGGATGAATTATTAGGGATTAATAGTCAAATATTGTAACCACTTTCTTTACCTTGCAGTTTAATGTAATCTAAAACATCACTAAGTCTAAAATTTATAAAAAAGAGTAATTAAAATATTGTAATTGTGTTCCCGTTGCTCTTTTTTCTTCTCCCGCAGGCATAAATTTATTTTTCAATGGTTGTATTGTATTTCCTGTATATAATTCTAGAGCAATTCAATGACAATTTGTCCTGTTGGTTGAATTAATTACTTTATTTAGACAGACTAGCAGCAAAGCAGATGGTACCTGTCTATAATTCGGAACCATGAAGTTCTTGATGGCCTGGCATTCTTTCTCTGTTTCATGGCATTTCCAAGCTTTTCAGTCACAACCCATTCATTGACACGATTTGCTTCCAAGAGTCCAATAATTGCTGCTTTAGTTCGATGGAGGGACATAACATTCTCAAAGAGTATCCAGAGTACTAGTAGATGCATGGATCTGTCCCATGTGTAAGTGGATGTCGAATAATTAGGGTAGCTTAGGGAAAGTGATTTGATTGAGCATAAATAGATACATTCAGAGAGAAACTGGATAAATTTTACACTGTTGCTGTAGTCAGGACCAGTTACCTTGGGGTGGAGACTGCATTTAGAATTGTAATGGTTGCTGGGATGTATATGGCAATCTGCTTTTTGAGACTGACTTCAGGAACTATTACACAAGCTGGTATAACTATGCAGTAAAAGAAGAAGGTGACCCAATGTGCAACTATTTTCCTCACAAAGAAGAAAGCATAGACAAGATGAAGTCTCTTGAGAAGCGGTACCCTCTGGATTATACATACAGGTTTAATCAATATAAGATTTTGTAAATCTTGGTTGAATATGTAAGCTGTTTATGAGTAAATTAAGAGGTTACATACATGGCAATAGAGGATTTCCATGGTCATTTTCTTAAAGAGATTAGCTGGACCACATGACCACCTGTGCTGCTGATAACGGTATGCTTTAAATGTACTTGGCAGTTCATTTTTTACCTAGCAAGCATCAAAATTGCCCCGCATGGGTATGGGTTAGTTTATCGGTTATTCAAACTTACAAGATTTAATATCAAAGGAATTAGAATAGTACAGATAACTCACTTTTACGTCACCCACGAAAACAAATTCCCAACCTTGCAGGCTTGCCCTTACTGCAAGGTCCATATCTTCTACTGTAGTTCGGTCTTTCCATCCTCCAGCATCTTTTATTGCTTGAATCCGCCAAATTCCTGCTGTCCCTGTATTTAATAGAGGAATTTTGAGTAAGCCTGTATGCAAAGGTGCTTGTCTGAATTTACTTAATGAGCTTTAACTGACCATTGAAACCAAAGAATGAGTATGTTGAAGAGCCCACTTCCTGTTCAACACTAAAGTGATAATCGAGTGACATCTCTTGAAGCCGTGTCATCATACATTCCTTGGAATTCACTGTTTCGACATGAAAAAACAATTTTAAAGAAATTTCATTTGCTGGACTCATTAATAAGGCATGCTGTCACATTGATGTGGTTGGAACAATTTAACGTGTTATTGGAAGTTACTGACCAAATTTCCATCTTGCTTGAACCAAACCCAATTTTGGGTTCTCAAGCAGATAAGGAATTGTATTCCAAAGAAAATCTGCATCTGGCTGGAAATCAGCATCAAATATTGCTACAAACTCGCAATCCTCGACATATTCCTTCTCCAAACCCTCCTTCATGGCACCTGCCTTGTAACCATTGCGATTTGTCCTTGTTTCATATTTGACATTCACACCTTTCTGCATCCATCTCTGACACTCCATTTGGACACATTCCTGCATGTTTGAAAACACATAATTACTGTAAATTTGCACACAACAGATGCATATGGAATCTGCAATGAAGCTTCACTGGATTAATTGGATACCCTTAAGGATTGATTTGTTGAGTCATCAAGAACCTGAACTATAAATCTGTCAGCTGGCCATGACAGCCCACATACTGCTCCAATTGAAAGCTTGTAGACCTGGAAGCAGAAATTGAATTTTTTTTGGTGAGGTAATTTATCTTTGTTCTTTTATAGTTATGAATATTACCGTTGCCATTTTATTCCACATTCCTAGTTTGGACAAACACAACTGATTTGTGTGTTCCTTTACTTTGTCAGTTTGCTGAGATTTATTATGAGTATGATTGTTCAGAATTTATAATATATTAAAACAATGACAATCTGAAAGAACCTCTGATGGACCTTTAAAAGATGCTAGATTTTTTTGTTAAACTAAATAGTGCAAAACAAACCCCCTGAAAAAAAGAATGAATAAAAATAAAAAGTTGGATTGAGGGAATTAAATAATGGCATGTTTGAGAACAGAGAATCTAGTTGATTTTTTCCTATTTAATGCTGGTCTTAATTTTTTACTATTTGTAAATGATTAAAGAATATGGTCGGCATTGGTGTGGTCATTCAGAATTGTAAAACACTAGCACATGATTGGGCAACTTAAATAACATTTTAGGATAAAATATCATAATTTAAATGGTAACTATGAAGAAACATCACGTAACACTAATTTCAGTCTGTGCAAAACTTACTAATTAAATAGCAAGTTACCTCTTTCTCATTATACATAGGTATTTGGATCAACACCATGGGGAATCTTTTGTTTCTCTCAAGCTTCTGTTTCATGGCTTCCAAGTTGTACTTGGTGTGTCTTTTCTTCCCCAGCACTTTGACAACTAAAATTACAATTGCCATTGCTACCCTTTCAACAAATAGCATGATTGACATAATTGAACATAGTATGACAGCTAGTTTTAGGAGTGGTATTATCACCGGGGCTCGTATTGATTCCCAGGCATAGCGCAGACTGCTTGAAGTGTCTCCTGGAACCCTGAGTTCAGGCTCTTCAAAGATTAGGTTTCTCATGGTTTCTGTGGTTGTAGTTAAGAAGGAATATTGAGCCTGAAGAGAATGTCACTAGGGAACAGAGGAAATTGGAGGATGGATCAATTAATCGTTGCAGGAGTGATCAAGTGGGTGTGATGTGTGTTAGAGATGAAACCTTTACTTTAAATAGGATGGAAATGCAAGGAAGGAAGATGAGGACATGCATTTGGGTTTAGGTGGAAGAACTTAGTGTGACGAGTGAGCTATTGAGAGGAGAGATATTGTTTCTTAGAGACACACGTTATTCATGCAAGCAATGGTGCTGCAACGTAGCTACCTGACAGCTGAATATGTCTTATCTTGCCGACAATTTGATCAAGAATTTTACTGTCAATGATTTTGATCCGAGTAATAACTTTGCTCGTGTTTGATCAAATTTATGAAATTGTGTTATATTACCAGTGAATATTGGATAAAATCCCATAGAACCAAACTGGCATTTTTGGTACTTCTCCAAGGATTAAATAGTCTTTTTTTGTTGAATTAATTTTCACTCATTTTCTGTAAATCTTCTAAATAGGATGTTTCTGTTAATTTGTGAGCAGGAGCATATTCAGTCATATAAAACTTTATTTATTGGCTTTTGTGATTAATTTGTTTGGGAAAGGTTGGTGAAATTTTTTAAGTACTTTACAGTTCACTACTAAATGCTTTGAATTCTTCATATTTTTTTTTCTAACAAATTAATCATAAAAGCAAATCAACAAAGTTCTGTGAGTAATTATGGTCTTGCTCTAAATGATTTTACTGAAATTTTGCTTTCTGATGGAGCCAATGGTGGATCAATCCATATAAGCCAACCCTACTTAGTAGCCTAGTGGTTGGTTTATAGTTCCATTTTTACTTTATGAAAAACTAGGATTCTTGCATTTCCTGAGTTTATAAAGCAGTCTGGTTAAAAAAGTTAAATATTATTAATAGAAGAATATTTCTTTATTGAAAAGATGGGTATCCCCTCTACTACTGTAATGATCATGTTTGCTAGTTGCCATAAAATTGTAGCATCTTCATTTCTATCAAAACTTTTTAATGCATTTTCAAGCCAATATGGCTAGCTTTTTTCTCCCCCCACTTGGGTAGATATCTTGCTTTCTCTCCATATGTACTTCCTTGCTTTTATTTCAAAACTATATTATTTTATTTAAATTGACACTTTGGCAAACAAGAGGTAATTAGAGGAAATGAGAGTGAAGTAGGAATCATGGAGACGGTACCTTGTTAGAAAAGTTTGATTATGAAACTGAAAAGTGGGATAGATAAAAAGAGGAGAGGGTGTATATTTTACTTATATCAAAGTTTAGGAGTTCCGTGATGCTAACTAACATCTCTAGTAAGGAAATGATTGTAAAATAGAAAGCGTGTAATCTCCTCTTGAACATTTGGCAGACAATAAAAAGTTTGTCTTTTCTGCAATAAATTCCTTATTAGATATGAGATGGATGTCATTCTTTCCTTTTATTTTCTATATTAAAGTTTAGTTTCCCTAGACCTCCCTTTTCGTTTTAGAGATGGATGTCTTCTTGTTACTTAGGTCTGGGATATTTTTGTAAAGTACTCTTATTTATTTTCCTTTCTGATGTTTTCATAGCAAAGAAGGAAAGGCTAAACAGCTAAATTGATTGACTTTGGAAGACTGGAATTTAACGTGGCCAATTTTGAAGATGAAGCTATTCCATAAAAGTAACCAAAGGATGTACTTTCCTTTCTAGATATTTTTACATTGAAATTGCTTTACAGTAATCCCAATTATAGTTGGATTATGCTCTCTGAAATTATATGAAGCAGATTAAGCTAAGAAATTACCACTTTGGAAAATCAGCCATAAAAAATTGCTTTTTTTTTTTGTGTCTGACTCAGATAACACGTTATCATTTGGATTTATTAGAATTTTTTGCACCCTCAAGTTCAATGTGGACAATGTTTTCTAGTATTTCACCTATACAGTCGGCTTCCTTACAAATGATGGATTGTCTGTTACAAGTTATGATGGGGGGAAGGGGGAGTTTACTTTTCCATGGTTGCTGCCCTCATTATGCTAATTGCTAAACACTTTCCTCTTCAGCTATTGGTGGTTGAAATAAAATATGAATTACCCAGATGATGTTTTGTGTCAGTTACAAAAGTAATGAGGCTTCCAAAATGTTATGGAATGCAAGTTGCATTGACAGGGTTGTTTTCTTTTCTGGTGTGAAATTTATATGAATATATGTCTCTGTTATGAATGAAATGGTAGCTGTGAAACAATAAATATAGGCAGTATGTTCCTGTGTCATTATTGAGAAATTATACTGTCAGGACACAGCCTCAGCTTAGGCTCTTGACATATAAACTTGATTAGCATGTGAGTTGCTTGTGTATCGGTATCACTTTTGATCAGTTTGTTATGCCTAGTACTAAATTATGAACTTCAGACAATTTTATTATGTCTGTATCTTGATTTTGCGGTGCCGTTCTATTCTTTTACATCTTTTACCACAATTCAGCCATGTATAAGTTTTTATCAGTTTTTCTGAGTTGTCGTAGGCTTGCATGTATCTGCAATATAGTAAACTGTACCACATTTCAGCCACGTATCAGTTTTTCTGTGAGTTGTCATAGGTTTGCATGTATCTGCAATTTAGATATACTATTCAATTCATATGCTTCCCTATGGATATTAATGGCTTGGCTATTAGAGTGTTCTTTCCTATACCGGCATTTTAGAAACGTGAATACACATACTTGTGCAGGTAGCAATTTTAGGGTCTAATCCCATACTCAATGGGAACTTATATATCCATACTTGCATCTATTCAACTCATTTATGTTAAATGTGTATTTTTTTGGGGCAACCTGGAAAATAAAATTATTATTTTAAAATTAAATTAACCATAAATTTTTTATAAAATCAAAAAATTTAATTATATCTTACATAATTCAAAGATATTCAATGATCTTTCCAAACTAAAGTTAGAATACACACGCCCATGTGCACCTGCACGTGTGCACACACACGAGTTTAGACAAGTTGGGCATTATAGTACCTGGACAATCTTGTAAGTTTTTGTAGGTAAATTACTTGGGACCAGATCTGAACCCATTTGGTGAGTAAAAAGCATATTCACTGTGGGTACTTGTTGGATCCAAGTCTGATCGCCATATCTTATCTTTCTCAGTTTTACCCATGTTGGGCACAATAACTCTGCCTTAAATTGGTTGGCCCAGTTTAGTTGCATTAGGTCTTGCAAGGAGTATTAGCATGCAGATTTTACTGCATAGTGACTCTTGTTCGATGGTAAATTAGTAATAAGGGGAGAATACATTTCCATGGTTTTTGACTTCGTTCTATTCCACTTATTTGGTTTCAGCCATTAGAGAATGTAATGAAAAAATCAAATTAATTACCCTGTTAATATTTCATTTAAGGGATAATAGAACTAATTAGGTCTTTGAAAATGTCGAGTTTGTAGGATAGGTTACATAAATTGTATTCATTATTGGTATTTGTGGAATGGTACCTATCAAGCAATAAATATAGGAAGTTTGTTGTCTCGTGTGTGGGCCAATTGTCTCAGTATGGAACAGCCTTGGCATGTGCCCTTGACAAATGAACTGTGTTAGCATGTGAGTTGCTGTTGTGATTAATTAAAGAAACTTCGCTCTTTGTATATCCCACTCTTGATAATTGATGGATTCAGATAATTTTGTTAATATGTGCCTTATGTATATATTCATTTGGTCTTTCCTGTCCACTTTTCGTTTGCACTATCTGATTCCCCCCACTTTTTTACCGTGTTCCACAGTTCAGCCTATATTCAAATTTTATTTCAGGAATTTAATTAAAATAGTAAAGATTTTTTACATTATCATTCAATTATGGATTGTCATGTATGATAAGATTGTTGACTTTTGTAATAATCACTCTATAAAATCATATCTAGGATCATTTTTAATTGATTGTCAGTGTAAAAATATTTACACTGTTAGAGTATCAAAATTAAACTCTTTATTTTAAGGCACATATGTATTATCGATATTGCTATGCATATTTACCTTTCCATGTTTTCCCTAGTATGGACCAAGATATTTGCGGGTTTGTTTTGCTGCTGCTCATTAACTGTGGTATGTCTTGCAGGGAGCATCAGATTGCACTTTTCATACAGTGATGTTTATTATATCTGCATCTCTGACTCTAGTAATA
Organism: Glycine latifolia; assembly: GCA_013407115.1. Classification (NCBI taxonomy): domain Eukaryota; kingdom Viridiplantae; phylum Streptophyta; class Magnoliopsida; order Fabales; family Fabaceae; genus Glycine; species Glycine latifolia. Next base: position 27,532,360 of record CM023943.1, read on the forward strand.
TTCTTTTGCCCATGTGTTAGCAAGGTAGCTTTTTATGCTGGATGCACTTGGTCATATGCATCAAGCAAACAGGCCGGCATTTTTTCTGGGAAAGAAATACGCTGTGGTCATCCTTTGTTGTCCTGCATTTCATAAATTTGTTTGTTCTTGTTTCATTTTTTGTCCCTCATGTTATATAGATAAGCTTGTTGATTAATTTATCTTGAATTGCAAAATCTGTGTATTAAATGTGGGACAGATCTTATTTTCTTGCAAATTGGATGGCAAATCATATGAAGAATCTTGTATAGGTCTGCATGTGTTTTCTAACCCCTCCTAGGGGTGTGGAGTGCCATTCCCTATCACGGCACTTCTTAGGGCTTGCTCCCTCCTAAACTACACACACACACAAACAAAAGGTTATATTTTCTTGTTTTAAGCATGCATTTCCATGTTTTCACTTTCCAGAGGTGACTTATATGCATGGTGAAGAATGTCATACATAATGAGTGAGTTATTTCTTAATGTACAAGTCTGTTTGTTTTGCCAGTGTCAGCAATATGTTGTATTTATTTGTTTTTCATAACTTTGTTTCTATTTCTCTTTGCATGCATGATTCAATTGAGTTGGCATGCTTGGTTTTTGGGTCTTTAAGTTGGTCTCATGTAATTGCTGCTGTTGTAAGGAAAGCATTTATTGTTTAATGACAAGTCTGTTAAATTTTCATTTTGGACTTGGAAGAGCTGTTGAGCATGTAAAGGGGGCTGACCTCAGTTCCGCTTTCATTTTCATTTATGATGTGTCTGCTTTGCTTGTTTATATATATATATACTTGCAATGCACTCTGCCCTCTTTTCATATCCTGTTCCACTGCCCTCATATGAGAAAATATAAAATCAGGATTACTGCAATTGCATAGATTATATGACAAAGTAAATTATCAAATAATATGCATCTAGCAAATGCTAGTTATTGGCTGCAGCAATACATCCAAGGATGTCAGCTGCACACTATGATGGATGACTATTTGGATGTTTTATATTCCCAGAAACATTTAATGCCATTTTCAACATTTGGTTGCATTGGCATATGGTAGTTCATGTATTATTAATCCCGTACGTGTTTTGGACTTCATTGAATGTCATGCAATCTTGGTTGACCTGTATTATGGTAAGACGTGGTTGATCAGCACTGAACAATGAGTTATCATCATATATGATAGTGTCAGTTTCTTCCTGCTGATTGCTAGAAATATCACCAAGTAGAAATGTGTATGCTGTTCTAGGACGTGACTATTATAATCGTCGATGTGTGGAGTAAAAAGAAGAATTAGTGACTTCACTCACAGCATGTGCGAGTATGTTTTCAATTTTGTATGGATATGGGAGATTAATGTTTATGGGTAGAGTCTCTAAAGTTTATATCAATTGACAGCTCAATAACATTTCTAAGTAGTAAGGATAATTTTTACATCAATTGGCTGCTCAATCTGCAGTGTGCAGCTGACATCCTTGGATTGCTGCAACCAAAAACTAGCATTTGGTAGATGCATACCATTTGATAATTAGTAATTTACTTTGTCATATAATCTATGCAATTGCACTAATCCTGGTTTTTGTACTTTCTCATATGAGGGCGATGGAACAGGATATGAAAATTGGGCAGAGTGCATTGCCAGTATATATATAAACAAGCAAAGCAAACACATCCTAAATGAAAACGAAAGTGGAACAGGGTCAGCTCCCTTAACACGCAGGGGAATTGCATCGAGTAATGAGTTTCTTTTAGTAAGTTATTTTTTCTTTGAAAGGTACATATTTGTTAACTTGTATCTTTACTTCTCTCTTTCATTTTTGAAGTCCATAGTGGCTTTATTTTTAGCAAAAGGACCATTAAAGCTCTGGTAGAAATGCACAAAAGAATTTTTTTTTATGACAAAAACAAAAGGCTGGTTACTTTATATTTGATTTCTTCTAAGCTCCCAAGTTCGTATTCTGTTTACATTCCTCTTATATACAAATTTCATACACCTTTTCAAGTGTTTTTCATAAAGTAGCATTCTTCGCTTCTGTGCCGCAAGTATCGATTTTTCTTTTTTTGGTGAATCAGCAAGTATCGAATGATTTTATTTTTATTAAAGTGACCTTTTTTTTAAGATGATTCACAAAGTTTATTAAAAGAGGTTATAAAAATAAGCTCTTATTTATTATTCGTTTAATTAAGTTTATTAAGATAGACCAAATATTAGTCTAGACAGTAGATGATATATTCTCACCTATCACGTTGGATAAGGTAACATGTGACACTAGTAGATTAATCTTGTAGCAATTGTAAAATCTAATTTTGCATTACTAGGTAACACTATTAATTAGATAATAAAATAATTAAACCTACTTTTGTAACAGGAATTGAACATGAATATAAATATATATTATTAAGTAAATAGGTGATATATTGTCACTTACTCATTCTAAAGATATTCCAAAGGGATATTTACCCTTTCAAATTAACTTCTCTAAAGTGATGAGACGTATAAAACGTGAAAGTAAAATTGTATCTACCATCTACCGTTGTTCTAAAATTGGTTAAGTTTGAGTTATTTTAATATCAATTAATGGCTAATATGTCTTTATTTTCTCTCTATATATTTCGTTTTAAAGGAGTCAGTTTGCTTTCCTTCAAATTTATCTTTTATTTTGGTAAAATATTATTCCCTTCTCGTGTATATTTGACTTTTATGTTTTTATTTATTTATGTTTAAATAAAATCTTTTTGAAATAAAAGAATCACATGAAAACATATTTTTTGATATATTTTATTTTAATATATATGGTTAAAATATATTTTTAATCTTTATATGATATTAGTCTTAATGAAGGGAGTATTTTTTAATATAATCTCTACTAAAGTCAACAGATGCTAATTAATATAAAATATAAAAATAAAATGTTTTATTTAGAAGAAAAACCCTAATGCACTATAAAATGACACTTGTATATTCCACTTGTCATCATCAATCCTCTTAGATATTTGTCTAGTGTAAAGAAATGATGAGTCCAGTTTCACAATCTCAACTCAACTTGAAGTAGCTGCAGTGAAGTGAAGGGTATGCTATATAACGGACAAAAGCTTTTGTTATTCCTTGTTTTTTGGGAAATAGAAGGGAGGAGAGGGGTGTTTCAGAAGCTGAACTGAAAGGCTGTGTTGAGGAAAATGAGATTTTATCAACATCATCAATTTGCTTTATTAATAAGACATTATTAGCTATTAATAGATGTACCATGTCCACAAGCAACCGAATTTAGCAAAAAAGAGGCTTTTGTCCTTAAACCTAGCCCCAGCAACCAGAGCGGTTGCATTTGTTTTCAATCAGATATTTGGCTGGTTCACGTTACCAGGTGTAGTAGTATCATTTTACTTAATGACATGGCTATGCAAATTTTTTGCCAGAAAGCAAGAAAAAAAGATAAAGAGGATTAATGCTCATCCGTTACTAGTGATCAAATTTATAATGATTTTTTTTTCTTACACTTTTGCATATAAATACTCTTAGATTGTTAGTTAGCTTGTCCAACCATAACTTCAAATAATATTTTTACAACATAACCCCATTCAACATTTAATATTCCTAAAAAAAAAAGATTTCAATTTTTTTTTATTTGCATCAGAATCTGGTTTTAACACCCAACCCCCTGCCGCAGCCAAACGAACATGGGCTAGAAGTGTAATTTTGGGGTCATCCAGATTCAGGTTTGAAATTTGAAAAGGCCGTTTAATCGAAACACGTCACAGCACAGAGACAAAAATGGTGGCAGATAATCGCCTAGTACTTTTTGCTTTTCACACCGCCTGAACTGAATAAGTTTCTTAAGGGTACTTTTGTAAAAACAAGTTGAAAAATTAGCTGGCTTTGGTAAGAACAAAAAGACCGTACAAATAATAGCAACTCCGTTACGAGTTCATTCCGTAGGGTGGAAATAAAATAAATTGAAATTTAAGTTTTGAATTAAAATCGAATGTAAAGATAATTTTTTTATCTTATTTTACTGTTTATTTTTTTTTTCTGCTCTTTTTCAACTCAGACAAAACATATCCTAGATGTTCAATTATATTCGTTTGTTTAATTAAATAATTAAATTTAAATTTGAGATTAAGTTCAATTATTTAAACGACCTTATAAATTCAACATCAATGACTTGCTAATAACACTTTTTTTTGTACAACTGACTCATTTCTTTAAATTGATGACGAGAATTTCACTAGCTTATCATTTATATATCTATTACTAAAATATGTAAAATTTTGTTGAGAACGTAAAAATTAATTTTGAACTTTTTTTTGTAATAGTCAATAAGTTATGAATTTTTATTTTTTGGATTATGAAAATTTACCAAAAAATAAAAAGTAAGTATATAGGTATTTGATAAAACTATTATCTTATTTTGTGCTTATGAAGTACACTTTCTTGTTTTCTTTTCCCTTAAGTTGTATTTGTAAATTTGTGTTAAAAAAATCTCTAACTCTATGACATATAAACATTGAATGAACATTTGATAATAAATAGACTAAAAAATTTAGTTTTTCCAACAAGATAAGAAATACAACTTAATAATCAACCTGTAAAGGAATTTATTCTTATAGTATAAATTAAAATTCCTCTCTTTCAAGTAGATATTTTTAACACCTTATTTCCTTTTTTTGAAAGTGCACTTTCACACTCTTTTTCTATCATTAGGCAAAAAATATCTCTCTAATAATCTCAAATCACTATCCATTTATCTTTGTACATGCCCATACACGTGTATGACAAAAGAAACTAATGTTAGTCGTTTAATATAATAAAATATATAATTTTAAAATAAATTTTTGTGTTTATTCCATTTAACATATGTTTGTATTTTAAAATATTTATATATAATGGCTTACTTATTATTTTGTTTTAGGAATATAAAATGTCAAAACTGATCATATTGATACTCTATTCCTTTCGAGATCAGTCTCATGGATGTCGATTGTCAAAATACCCTGGATCTACCCCTAATAAAAAGATGTCATTTTGAAAATAATTCAAAATATGACTATATGAGCTAAACCCATTTCTAAAACACATTCAGGTTTAACTTTTAAAATTTGATCATGTTAAAATTAAGTTGAGACTGGGCTAGGACTTAAAGGGGCCTCAAATACCCTTAATGTTCCCGCACGAAACTTCCCAACTTGGCTAATGATAGTACACCGAGTGATCTACAAAATCTTGCTAGGAGATATTCTATAATGAATGCTTTGATTGGGTGATAGCAAGTTGTCTATTTTTTTGGCCGAATGGCACATATAATATCATGATTAGCAAAACTATATCAGTCCCAGCATGTGTTGTTGTCCCAATATTTGTCGTTAAGCAAATACTTACCCAACTCACTATCATGACCCTCTTTATCGTACCATGGATTATGTCATCCTAACCAAGGCAAATGAGCCACTTTCAATCCAACCCCCTCATGTTGCAATTTGAAACCTTACTTTATATTTTAACAAATTAAATTAAAGCGACCAAAGTTTGGTCCCCATTACGGATAGCAAGCACTTGAGAAGAACCATGCACACTCCTCTTTTGTGTCATTTTCCTATGCCGTACTTCATTTTTATGCCACGCTTGTCCACAAACTCATCCCACATTTGGATCCTTCTCCGATTCTCAACTGTTGTCTACTTCAATGCCATGCACGTTTGTGCCATCATCATGTGATCTTTTGTCCCCCTCATATATATGCACTTGCCATATTTCCCATTGGGATCAGAACCAATGAATATTTAGAATTTCCATGAAAGGGATGGTGCATCTTGTTGAGTACCTGATTGTGATGTGTCTCAAATGGTCAACAAGCTAAAGTGAGTGCAACTACTCATGGCCACCGCCACCACTGTGCCCATCAGTGTTGGAAAGTGATAGAATTTTAATTGGACCATTCAGTGCCTCACCATGCACTTTTTAAGTCCTTTTCAGTGTATTTCATTTTACACCAAGCAAATATGTATACAAAACTCACTCTTGTATTTTGCAATACCTTATAACAAATACATCTTGCTTGCAAAGAAATTCACCCTGATGATGATGTTTTGTTGATTGGAACTTTAATAGTTACTCTAATCCTTATGCACTCGTTATATATACAACTATCTAAACATTGAGTTGCCCATCAAGATATAGAGAATGAGAGATGGTGACCCATTTGTGTTGTTGATTTTTTGGAGCAAAAGTGGCCTTGAATAAATTAATAAGGATGAACATCTATTCATCCATTTCAATCTCGTTCCTGTATTCGTCTCTGTCATTTCCTTGGTAACATTCATGAAGACAAGAAGATTACATTCTTGAATAGGAAGAGAAAGGTGGGGTAGGGATGATACACAAACTAAACTATGGTCAAAACAAAAAATGCCAATAATTAATAATGGGTATATATATGGCTTATAATCCTGTAGCTGGTAATTTCATTTGAATGGCTAGCCTTCTCTTTCATCATCTTTTGGTCTTGTTGAAGAGCTTGAACCTGAGGCCATTCCAATGACTTGGCTGTGTGTGAACCTTTGTAACTGAATCATGCGTGCATAAATCCCATCCGCGTGATTTTTCAACAACTGTGAATGGGAGCCTTGCTCGGCTACTTTCCCATCATCAATCACAGCAATCAGATTGGCATTCCTGATTGTTGATAGCCTGTGTGCAACAATGATAGTTGTTTTTCCTGAGGAGGCGCGGTCTAGAGCCTCCTGAACAGACCTCTCGGATTCAGCGTCAAGTGCACTTGTGGCCTCATCAAGAAGCATAAGTTCAGCCTTCCTCAAAAAAGCCCGAGCAACGGCTATTCTCTGCTTTTGTCCCCCGGATAGTTGAACACCTCTCTCCCCAACAAATGTTTTGTATCCATCTGGCAAACCAGATATGAACTTGTGTGCATTGGCAAGAGTTGCAGCTTCAATTATCTCAGCTTCAGTGGCTGACTCATGCCCATAAGCGATGTTTTCATAAATAGTAGTAGCAAACAAGCATGGCTCCTGAGGTACCACAGAAATGTGCCTTCTTAAGGACTTGAGGTTGTATTTCCTGATGTCCTTGCCATCAATCATGACCCGACCAGATGTTGGATCATAGAATCTTTGTAAAAGTGCAATAACTGAGCTCTTACCACAGCCGCTAGGTCCTACAAGGGCAAGAGTTTTACCAGCCCTAGCACGAAGACTGAGGTCACGAAAAACGGGCATATCCGGGCGAGTTGGATAAGAGAAGTCTACATGCTTAAGTTCAACTTCACCACGAAGACGATCAGGAACAGGAGTAGCATCTTGATCATCAGGATCAATTTCAGTTCTGCGGTCAAGGAGTTCGAAAACTGACCTCATGGCCCGGCCTCCTTTGATAAAGTCAGGAGCCAGTGTTAAAGTTTCAGCAGCACCATTTGCAGAAACCATTAGAACCATAAAAACTCGAATTGTTTTAGAGAAGTCAGAGATGCCATGCTTCACTAGCCAAGAAGCATACCAAAGACCAAGTGCATAGGAAGCATAAAGTGCAAACTGAGCTACACCATATCCACTTCCAGAAATTTGTCCCTTCCAAAAACAACGCTGTAGTGGAGCTTGGAGATTGGTGGTGAAAAGGCCAACAATTTTTGTTTCTGAATTGAAGGCTGCAACTGTCCTTACATTGGCTATAGCTTCTCCTGCAAGTTGTGTAGCCTTGGCATGAGCAGCTTCCAGGTCACCAGAGAAACCGGTCATGAACATTTTCTGTATAAAACCCAACAAGATACAAATGAAAACACAGAATTGAATCACAAAACATGTCAAGTAAGAAATCTACAAAAAAACAAACCTGCAAAACAGTGGCTGCAACAACAACAGGAAAGACGGCTACGAGGACAAGGGCAAGACGCCACTGCAACACAAATCCTGCAGTACAGGCAACTAGCATAAGTGCAGTGTTCTGCACAATTACAGAAATTCGATCTCCAATGGCTGATCTGACATTGTTGGCATCAAGAGCCAGCCTTGCAGCAATCCTGGCACTCTCATTTTCCTCCTGATCAAACCATGCCATTTCATTTTTGAGCACTGCCATCAGCATTTTCTCTCTCACACGTTTCGTAAGATTTTCCCCGACAATGTCCCAGAAGAAGTGTTGCAATGTGTTGAAGAGAAGTGCAGTTGATGAAAGGCCAATCAACAAGTAGCAGTACTTTTCTATTTCGTGGATCATGTATCTGTGGTTTGGATTGTAATACACACTGAGGACAGCACTAAGAACATAAGCAAAGAAGGCACTAAGGGATCCACAAACTACAGACCCTATAGAGCCAATTAAAGCATAAAGCCATTCAGGAGAGTTCATTTTTGCAAGTCTCCAGAAGGAACTAGCTTGCTCTTTGAAAGCAAGCTTTTCGAGCCTGTAACTTGGATGTGATGCATCAAGGGATAGACTAAAATCAGATGTAGAGAAATCAGATAGCCTACGCGAGTATGGTGACCGTCCATAAGAAGAATTCCTAGCAATTATTGGTGAGCTTACGGAGTTTCTGGCACTTGAAGGCCTGCAAATAAAAATGTCATGTAAGATGATATATCTCAGCTTGGAATATTCAGTGGCCAAAAGATGAATAAATTTTCATAAACAATGTAAATTAACTTCGAACAGCTATTTTCAAAGAATGCTAATGTTGAATATTAGTGGAATCTACCTTGCACTACTCTTTCTAGCATTATTCACGGCAGTTTCATGAGCCATCTCCTGCATCTTTATAAGCTTGGCATAGACTCCATTTTCACCTTTCGAGAAGAGCTCATCATGAGTTCCAATTTCAGAAACACTTCCTAGCTGAAGTACAGCTACAAGGTCAGCTTTGCGAATTGTGGAGAGACGATGAGCAATTACAAGAGTTGTTCGGCCAATCATGAACCGGTCAAGGGCTTCTTGCACAAGCTTTTCTGATTCCGAGTCCAATGCACTTGTTGCCTCGTCTAGGAGAAGAATTGCAGGGTTTTTCAGCATTGCCCTTGCTATTGCTATTCTCTGTTTTTGCCCTCCAGAAAGTTGCAGCCCTCTTTCTCCTACCTGCCAATGAAAAATAAATTCACTTTATCAGCTATCATATAAGTTTAACAAAATATCATTTTCAAAGGCTATTTTCAGATTGTTTAAAAGAAGATGGAATATGGAATATAATGAGATTTACTCTATTCCATTCCATATAATATTTTTTCGTATTTCTTATACCAGTTTGGGGCTGTGATGAAAACAATTAATTATTCATTAATTTCCTTACCATTTTCATCCACTTCTGAAACAATTGAATACAAACTTTATACTCAAATTCTCTATCATAGAATATTCAAGCAATGGTATGATATTTTTAATCCATTCTGTAACATTTCCATCGTACTCCACCCATCATTTGATAATATCCAAACATAGGTTAAGATTCTTGTTCCCAAATGGGGGACAAGCTTATTCTCAATTAAATTAAATCAGTCCAGGACTAAAATTGTGAATCTATTATCAGTTTCTACTTCTTCATCTTTAAACTATCATATATATTATATTATTCCTTCTGTCATTGATAAGTAGTTTATTAAGTGTCCAATGGAGAAATTATCTATTCTTATGGAGGCTACATAATTGATGAAGAACTTTTTCGGTGCTCTTCATCTTTTGTTATATATTCAGGGCATTTCCAGGTTGGTTGGTTGTCTAGTGTCCTCATTTAAGAATTGAACATGCACAAGTTGACCAAAGCATGTTAACCCTCTTGGTCTTTTTCAGATGCAATGCATGCACAGGCATTTCTTGGCTTTGACTTCTGAACAAATCTCATCTTAAAAAAAATAAAGAAAAACAAGTTATACTTTTTGACCAAATAAATAAATAAATAGTCAAGACTCGAGACAATACCCTGTTTCTGTGTTGTACTAATCACAAATTGTAACAATTGTGGGGGATAAAGACAATTATATTTTTATCATCCACTTTTTCCTATTTTCCAAATTTTATAATATTTAAATTGACTGACAAGTGACAAGCATTGAAACAATCCAATGCTTCTTCTGTAGTTCCACGCCAAATATTCAAATCCAATTATGTGACTAGCTTAAAAGGGCCACCATCAATTCATCACCACACGCAATTCCGGGAGCCATTTCCATAAAACACAGATAACTAACCTGTGTCTCATAGCCATCAGGAAGTTTAATGATGAAGGAATGAGCATTAGCAACCCTGGCGGCTTCTTCAATCTCAACTTGGTCTGCATCAGGCCTACCCAACAGTATATTTTCTCGTATTGTGGTCGCAAACAATGCAGGCTCTTGGCTCACTAGTCCTATCTGCTGCCTTAACCATCTAAGCTTCAAAGTTTTAATGTCATGCCCATCTAACAGAACTTGTCCTGCACACAAATTTTGTTCAACATTATAAACCACAGCTAGCACAAAACTTCAATCTCAAAGTTCAAACAAACAAGTCAAACTTTTCATACTATACTAAAAAGACTTTAATTTTCAAAGTTTACCCGAAGTTGGGTCATAGAATCTCTCAATGAGGGATACAACGGTGCTCTTGCCAGAGCCACTGCTACCCACCAAAGCTATGGTCTTGCCAGCAGGCACATTCAAGGAGAAGTCGTTGAGGATCCGAACCTCGGGCCTAGATGGATAAGAAAAGTCCACATTTTTCAGCTCCACAAGTCCAGTAACTGTGTCTAGTTCGATGCCAGATTCACTATTTCGATCAATACCCGGCTTGTGATCAATTATACGGAAAATCTTCGCAGCAGCAACTCTGGCCTTTGTAAACGCAGCCATGCTTGGTGCAGACTGCCCCAAACCCCTGTGTGCATCACAATAAAAATCCTTAACCATGTTACTAAAATAAACCTTAAAATGAATGGTTGTTTGTTTCAATGACTATAACACGAAAATGCACACTAATACTCACAATCCACCAATCATAACAGCAAACATGGTTGCAATGGCAAGTCCTCCATTGGTGGCGTGGTGCCTAACCAGATAGCCTCCATACCACAGCAGAAGCGCGTAACAGCAGAAAACAACAAAGTAAGTAGCACCCAATCCCATTCCCTTTGCAAACCCAGTTTTGTAGCCAATCTTCTGTGCGATCCTCAAGGCTGATGAATAAGACTGCAATGCTCTGGACTCCCCAACAAAGGCTAACACTACCCGGATTTGCGCAATCGTCTGCAATGCACAAACAATGAGATAGGTAATGCAATGCCAATTCAAATCAAATGCAATTAACAAAGTTTATTAACTTTGTTATACTATGAAGTCTCACCTGTTCCACAATGTTGCCAGCTTGAGAAAGAGCTTCCTGGCTCTTGCCAGAGAGCTTAGCCAAGGTGGCAGTGTGAATGCCTCCAATCACAGCTATCATAGGGACAACAGCAAGAGTGACCAAAGCCAATTGCCACACAGCAGTGAAACCCACAACAAAGCCAGAAACAAAGGTGGCCATGTAGTGAATGAAATTCCCCAACTGCACAAGAACCATAAAAAAAATGAAAATTGAGAAAAACTAGTCCAAATCTAGTAACAGAAACAAAACAAAGGAACTTGTTGAATTTGGCACTGCACCTTCTCACTAATGGCATCCTGGACCATGACAGCATCAGTGTTGATGGCGAAAACCACGTCGGATGTCCGAACCTGGGTGTCGAAGAATTGAATGTCCTGGTTCAACGCAGCCTCCAGATACTTGATTCTCATCTTGGTCGATTGCCGCTCCCCGCTCCACATCCAACACGAAATCTCTGCAACAACAATAACAACAACAACAATAACAACTTCAAAACCATCAAAATCAAAATCCCAAGCCGAACAAACACAAACAAAGAAGCAGTGAGACAATTCAATTCAATTCCAACTCAATTCAATTCAATTCACTGACCTGCCCATGAAGAAGCCCATATAGCAGCCCCCACCACCAGGAAGTAAAATGCATACTGCAAAAAAAAATCACACAACACAACTCACTCATATTCACTCCAAAAAACAGAAAGAAAGAACCTTTAATAACAACACCCTTGAGTTCTGTCTGTTACCTTGACCACTTCCTGAGTCATCTTGTCGACATCATTAGCATTGGAGCCAAAGGAATTGACAAGATCCGCAAAGAAGCGAAGAAAGAGAGGCAGAGAACAACCGTGCACAACTGCTCCAACGGTTCCAATTCCCATGAGAACGCAGTCCAACCCATCAGCGAATCTGAAAAGCTCTCCAAACCCAACAGAGGGAACACTCTCTTTCTCTTTCTCTTTCTCTTTCTTCTCCCCATTAGTAACTGCTGCAGAAGAAGAAGAAGCACTAACAACATCTTTGTTGGGTGGTTCAGAAGAGCTCATTTCCATTGGAAGTTGGTGATGTTGTGAAGGTGCAGCAGCAGCACCCTCTTCAGGAACAAGCTCAAGGCCTTGCATTTCGGTCCATTTCCACTGCTCAATGGTTTTTATCTCCTCGGAATCTTTTGACATTTGCAACAACAAAATTTTGTTTTTCTTTATGCACAACTTCCCACCCTCCCTCCCTCTCTACTTTATTGTCTCACTCTACCACTCCTAACTCATGCTAACTAACTCTTAATCACTTTCTCTATTATTTATTGTATTGTTAGTGATAGTATTATTTTGATCTAGCTAGGGGTGTGTGTGAGAGAGAGAAGTTAAAGGTTTTTAATTTCACTCTTTTTATTCTTCATTCTTCTTGTTGTTCGAGTGAGGGGAGTATTATCTTCTGGAACTCAAGAGAGAGAGGCTGTTAAGTGGGTTAATGTTAAGTTTTTCTTCTTCTTCTTCTGTAAAAAACACCGAAAGTCACACAGGGTGAGAACCTAGACAGAGAAAAGTTTCGAGACATTCATGGAGATAGAGAGAGAAAGTTTTGAATTTCCACCCGACAATCAACACTGTTCTCACAAAGCTTCGAGATCAATTTTTGACTCACTCATGTTCAATAAAAGAAATTAAATAAATGATCATATTATTCTTGTACGTATTTCTTACAATTCAATTTTTAGAATGAATATAATATAGAGAAAAAGGATAAGTTTGTTTTACACCGTGTGCATAGATATTAAAATTCATAATATATATACTAAAAAATTAAATTATTTATTTATGATTGAACACATGAATTAACTTATAAAAGATTATTTTACTTAATTAGTAATAATTTCAAATTTAAATTTAAATTTTCGACATACATTTATATTAAACAGTTTGAAAAAGATGTATAAAAAGAATTTGTCATCTAAAATATCTTACATAAATGGAATAATGGTACTTGCAATAAAAGATATACATAATCTCTACAAACAATCAAAATCATCCAATTATTTAATTATCAATAATCATATATTACAATTTCATAGACTTTCATAAAAATAGTTAGTAACCTTAGAAGTCATATATTAAAAATGCTTTTTTTAAGAAAATGATTAAGTTTCTTTTAATGATAATATACGTACACTAAATAATATTTTTTATTTCTTATTTCTCTCATTTCATTTTATCTTTCTGTTAGTTGTAAAAATAATTGAGGGAATGATTTTCTTAACATTGTTCCTTTTTTAACGGAATAATTGTTTGGTCAAAAAAATAATTAAATGGCCACCGATTTTTATTCCCTCAGCCTTGGCTTCAACTTGAAGTTAATTTCCTAAACTAAAATTTTAAAAAGGTTGTGAGGGCAATTTACATCTACTTGTCCCAATCGCAACCCCGGACATTGCTTTGCACCTTTGCCACACAGTCTCCTCTTTGTGCGCCACTTTTATCTACTCCAACTCACAAAACAAAGGAAAAAAGAAGAAAAAAAAATGAAAGCACGGCATAAAAGAACGTCCATTTTTTTCCAAAAGAGAGCATTTATGCACATGATCTACCACTAATATTTTATGCTTTTATCTTAATAAATAATTTAAAAAGGGTGTTGTGGATTTAAAACATATGTGCAACAACATGCTAAAACATGGTTAAAAACCTGAAACATGTTTTTTCATAGGCTGCAAACCTAAAACATGGACAACCTTATTTCGAGTAACATTAAAAACCTTGAAACATTTTAGGAATCTTATGTACTGAAATTCAAGAAAGCATTGTCAGGCAATCCTCAACATATCTGGGGATTCCTCCAAATTTTCAGATTTGTATAGTGAAAAAGACAGCAAATAATGATTCTTTAAAGCGGCAACCATCTCTTATAAGAGTTTAATTAAAGTATTAATATCATTATTCATATTTTAAAAACTTGAAATAGTAAAATTAAAGTCTATTTCATCGGAGACTGTAAAGCAGCATCTTACATCACGCTCTGGGTTTGATTAAGATCAGCATCAACAACAGCAGGTCAGCTCCTCTTTTAGCTTAAAAACAATAACGTGTGTCTGAACTTCTGACATTGTTAAACTCCTTTTAGCTTTTGAAGTTTTCTTTTTCTTCTTTTTCATATTGTAATTACCATAATGACATTGTGGCAATAATTAGATCAATATAAAAGGTTTTCTTTCCTTTTATTTTTTCTCTAAAGTTTGACGTGAAAACGAAGGAAACTAAACTAGTATTGGAAAATACTAATAAATACGAGTACTACATGAACATATTGCTATTATTGTACAAATAAAGGGAAAAAAATTAAAAAGGGGTACGTTGGATTTCTGTTTTCTTTGTTTTCACGCTTACCGTGCAGTCTTCGCTTTAGGTTCTGTTCTTTCTGCTGAGTGGTCAGTACCCTCCATCCACGGGCACTTGTCGAACCAGAAAAAGAGTCTGGAATTGTAAAACGGGTCAATTGCCAATGAGCATCACCACTGCAGTTCCTTTTATAAAATACTGTAGAAATTAATTTTCTCTTTTTTTTTTCTGAAAACAGTTGTGGGTATTTACTATTTACTATAGTATACTTGTAATTAATACGTGATGTGATTAATTTCGTTTGTAATGAATTATGGTTATATACTATTGGTATAAAAATTATTGTTAATATAATTATTATAAATAATAACAGATTTATTATTCATAATGAGTTTTGATTGATAATAATATAAAATTATTTTATATTTTAAAAAAGAAAATAAATATCATCGATAAATTATATTAAGGACATGTAATTTATTAGTTTAATTGAGATATTTAATTATAAATTTTAATGGTAGATCGAACACTCTTAAATAAAATATTTATTTCACATTTAATTATACTATCCATGTGATGTTTTTTATAAAAAAGAAATCCTGAATCACATCATGCATCTAATCATATTTATAAGATAAAACTATTAATAATATTGAAAATTATTCATTAATATTTTTGTTATTTATATTAAAATGAGTAAGCATTGATTATTAAATGGATAAAATGTGTGTGCCACTCAAGCAAATTTTAATTTACAATAAAGTGGACATTGTTTATTTTGAATTTTTTAAAATATATTTTTTAATAATAACTATTAAAAAGAATCCGTTCCTAAAGATAAGGAGTGTATTTGTTAAGAAGAAAAGAAGCAAGAGAGAAATACGGTGAATAAAAAATAGAGTGAGCAGAAATAAGTCAAAAATAAACAAATTTACGAATGTAGTATGTTGGCAAAATCATCATTAGGGGTATTTTTTTGGTTATTACTGTTTAAGGATTGTTTTTAAATTATTTATATGAGTAAATTATAATATATGTTACAACTTTTTAAACATCAAAATAGTAACATTATTTATGACTTCTATTTTTTTAAATTAAGTCCTAAATCTTTTTAGGACTTATATATTTTTTTTTTTAATATTCAACTTTAAAGTTGCAATCAATTTTTTCTTTTTCTTTTTTTTAATTGAAGCCATAATATTTTATATAATTTTGTTTAATTTTTTTAAATTAAAAAAAATGTACATGACTTCGTAAATATATTTACAACTTCAAAATTGTATAGATTTTTATGACCTTACTTTTTCTTTTTATCTATTTTTTAAAAAATTATAAATAATTTTAATTTAATTATTTAATAAATAAATATAGAAAAGATATTAAATAAAATAATATATTAAAAGATAAATATACCAAAAATTAAAAATATTAAATAAAATCATATAAAAATTTATTTAATATGATTTTTAATTTTTTATATTATTTTATTTAATATTTTTTATTTTTGGTATATTTTATTTTTTAATATATTATTTTATTTGATATATTATTTTATTTTTTATATTTATTTATTAAATAATTAAATTAGAATTATTTATAATTTTTTAAAAAATTGAAAAAATATAATTTACAAAAAATTGCATATAACTATCATACTAAATTTTTTGGTGTAACAAGACTAACTATATCAATGTCGATTTTACGTTATCATCAATTAACGTTATTAATTGACAATAACAACTATTTTTAAAAAAAAAATAACTAGAGTAAAAAGAATACCTATTTTATAAAGATAAGAAGTTATTCAAGCATATTCTGTCCGATCATAACAAGGACCCACGAAAAGCAAAAAAAAGTGCTATTACACAGGGCACAAAACATGAACCAAAGTCGTAAAAATCTGTCAGACTTTAAAGTGGTAAAGATTTTTATGAAAATTGTAGTGTATAGTTCTTTTTAAAAAATTAAACTAAAATAGTAAAAAATATTACAATTTCAGTTAAAAAAATCAATTATAATTTTAAAGTTGTAACAAAATTTATGACTTTAATTTTTAAAAAAAATAAAAATTGTAAACAATTAAAAGTTATAACATATATTATGACTTAATTCCTTTCAATAAATAATTTAAAAATAACTCTCAATCGATAATAACCTGAAAAAAAATACCCTTTGCAGTGATTTTGCCTAGTATGTTTGATTCAAAATCATACATTCACGGTTAGAGAAAATTTGGTGTAGGGGAAGGAAGAAAGCGTCTGAAAGGATGATATGTGACATGCATGTATATGGTGCATTATGATGAGAGACGGAGTACTAGAGTTGAAAAAGTATTTAATTAGTATAAACAGTTAATAATATAAATTGAGTTTGTGAAAAATAATTTGAGTTTAATTTTCCTAAAATATATATTTGAAATAAATATGAGAAGTTTTAAGTATGATTAAACTTTAAATTAAATAATTATAATTGTTATTAATAAAAAAAAGTTGAAAACGTGTAAGAATGTGATTAATGGGGAGACTGAACCTAACCCCTGGCCTGCGGGTATTAACGTGGGTGGGAAATGGGAATAAATTACTTACGTACACAGGTAAGGTAATATGTACGCTACATTATGAATTTATGATATTATGATATATATGGAAATGTGGAAGACTGAAACTCAAACAGGAAAGTCGTAAAATACAAATGGAAAAAGTCACTTCTGATACACACTTGTTTCGCCTTTTAACCACTTCTTGCCAACGCCATGCACTGCATGCATAAAGAGGGTCTGCAACAAGTTATTCAGTTTGCCAGGATAAAAATATTTAATTGGTATAAGTTTTTTTTCTTTCTATTCAATTCATACATTTATTAGGGGTGAACACGAATTAAATTGAATTTAGTAAATATTTAAATAAAAACCGATCAATGTTAATTAATTTGATTGTTTCATTTTTTCAAAAAATAAAATAAAATGACAACCTATCTCTTGTATTTCTTTGGACCCTAGCTATCTCTTTCGATATCCAAACAATGCATTAAAAAATTTCTAATATTAACCTTTGTTAATTTATTTCACTTTTTAGCTAATTTAATTCCTCTTTCAATACCAAATTAGTATTTAATGTTTAATTATTAAGACCAAATATCAATAATTTTGTGAGTTGATATTTGATACATTATACTCCTTTCAAAAATTATACTTATTTTTTATTACTTTAAATTACTCAATGCATTTACCGCATAAAAGTAATGTGTGGTATAGCTTGTTTTGTCACTGTTGTGGATTTTGATGATCGCCCTAAATGGTGAGCTTCATATAATATTAGATTTGATTGCCCGAAATTACAGGTTAATATGAAATCAGAAAAATGCAATATATCATAATGTCTCCCAACTCTAAATTGAGGATTATGTGATTTGGTCCCACTAATGGATAGGATGAAGATCCCTCAGAGCTAGGATTTGTAGGACACACAAAAACAGAGGGAAACACATATTAAAATATACTATGGCGAAGAATTCCACTTTGAGAACAATTTTATCAATCAATTCCTTGTCTTGAGCGTTACATATATATAAAGAAATAAAATACGGGCTTGATGATAGAAGTATGGCCCTGCCATTTACACAAGAAGTCCAACATTGAATGAGAATGAAATAATAAAAAAAGGGGAAAAGTCAAAGAAATTTCCATATTGTTTGTTAAAAGATTAGGTGAAAAGAAAAAGGGGTCGGTGATCAAACTTCCATAAAGAAAGCAAACTAATTAAATAAGTAGTTTCACATCTCAATGATATTTTATTCGCTTATAATTAATCAGCCAAATTAGGGGAGGGAGAATGAAATTGAATTGAAAAGGTCAGAAGGAGGTCTCTCTCTCTCTTTGAGAGAGGTAATTTGGTAAACTATCATGGCTGTAAGGCCTAAGGGTGATGTCCATAACGGGTTTTACATACTTGCAAATAGGTTAGATGATTAAAGTTAGGGTAAATAGTTATTTTTGTTTTTGAATATGTAGAGTGTTGATAAATTCGTATTTGAAATGTGAAAATTCAATTTTTTGTCTTGAAAGTGAAAAAAGTGCAACAAATTTATCTCTCTGTTAACTTTTATCCGTTATCGTTAATTAAAAGAGTCTGACATATTCATGGACAAATTTGTTAACTCTCTACCAAAAATATAATTTAATCTTCATATTCTCCATTTTCTAATTATTGCAAGCATAAAATTATAATACAAACATTTAAGTTAAAACAAATATAATAATAAGTATAATATTGATTAACAAGCATAATTTGTATATTGCTCTAAAATTTCTATTGTAACAATATTAGATAATGACAAAATCAAGTTATATCTCATTTTTTTTGTAAGGATTAATTTAATGACTATGCATTGTAATTTGTTTGAGTCTCATATTTTGGATAAGGTATTATCTCATATTTTTGCTTGAAATTTCTAATGTGATAGTACCTTATTCAAAATATATGACTCAAACAAAAATGCAAAGCCATTAAATTAATTCTTACCAAAAAAATGAGATTGAACTTGATTTTATCATTACCTAATGTTGTTATAATAGAAATTTCAGAGTAACAAATAAATTATGCTTATTATTACGTTTATTTTAATTTATGCTTGCTTTCCTAATTTTTAAGTTTTATTATAATTTATGCTTGAAATGATTAAAAAAGAGAGAATATAAATATTAAATTATATTTTTAGTAGAGAACTGACAAATTCATCCTTGAATGTGTAAATCAGTGACAAATTCGTTTCTAAATGTGTTAAGTAGGCTCTTTTAATTAACGACAATAGACAGAATTTGACATAGGGATAAATTTATCATTTTTTTTTCACTTTCAAGAACAAAAATTTGAATTTTCATCTTTTAAAAATAAATTTATCAACGCTTTACACATTCATAAAAACGAAAATGACTATTTACCTTAAAATTAACCCAAATACAACAAATACTCGAGTATCCACTCAAATACTTATCTAAAAAACAGTGGAGCTTTGTGACACTAATTATGTCCGTCCATTGTCTCTCTTGTGGTTAGCTATTTTTGTATATTTAAACACCAAAAAAGAGATCATGTGATCTTAATTATTTAGTTATGTTGATTCCAAGCGTTGCACACACTACTTCTATCACAAGATGGTTCCATTGGCATCCTAACTACTGAACTTGTGACAATAGTGCTCCTGGACCTACTCTTTATTTCTTGCAATTAATTTTGCATACCCTTTTTCAACATCTTTTATTTCTTGCAATTTTCAACTCTCGTCTTGCGTATCTATGTATGTGCAATATCCGTTGGCGAATAAAAAACAAACTTGATTAACAAAGATCCTTAAGATTTATTAATTGTTGGAATCATGATTGTAGGGATCATGATCATATATATTATTTATTAGATAAATAATTAATATGAATGAGCTCCAAGTTGAGAAAGAAGAGGAGTACAGCCCAAGCCAACTTTAGCAGAGCTTTTCCATTTCTTGAGCAGTGCAAATCAGAGTTGAAGGATTGAGACTCAGTTGAATCTCATTACTGGTCAAATTAAGATAATGTCTGAAAAAGGCATAAAATATTTTTGCAATTATGTATATGGTCGGCTTCACCTTAGGGATTAGTAAGGAAGAAGAATTTGAGTATTATACATAATTATAGGTGTTTAAAAATTAGTTGGCCGTTAAATTATGAGAATTTTTAATACAATTTTAAACTGAAAGAAATATAATTAGATTTTTTTTATCTTCTTCAGTTTTAGTATTTGGATTTGGATATTTAAAATTAATAAAGTTACAAACTGTTATTTTTCCATTCTTACAGTTTCAAGTCATTATAAACTAGATCTAAGAATCCAATTGCAATATTTTTTTAGTTAGGTACCTAATGATTTTTTAAAAAAAGTTCAAGATGTATTAAAGCATAATTAAAATTGAAAATACTTGAAAATAATTTAATATCTATACTGTTTTTGTGTAAAAGATTTATACCGTCAATTAATTAGAAATTAAAAAAATTTTATAATGTATGATAATTTGTGATTAAATAATAACATAAAATCCATTTACATTGTAAATGTATATACTATTTTCTTTATAGAATTTTTAATTTATATTATAAGGTACTGTTTTTAAATAGAAAACTCCTATTAGGATTTAAATGAAAATAGCTAGAGAAATGGTGTGGAGGAATAACAAATTAACAACAGCCTTCCTTGGTCTTAATTAAAGATTATAAAAGATACCACTTGAGTCAAGACGCAACCAAGTCAAATATGTACATATTTGCTTTTGTTTTTATGTCCAAATTAAAGAATAAAAAAATAGAACACTGATCTGTTTCTTCTTCTGATTTTTTCCTCTGCATAGGAATGCGAATTTGGTTATAGTCGATTGATTATTTCTGTTTAATATGAATGTTTCCCACCATTGTTTCTTTACAATTTTCAACTGAGACCAGACATGAACCTCGTTTCGGGTGTGATATTTTCCCCCTGTCCTGTTCATGTTCTTATACAATTGAAATTTGCCAACGAGTTCACATCCAACAGTTGACAAGTTTGAAAATCCCAAGTTCCCAACCTGGCCATTTCACTAGAGAATTGTCCAAACTCTCAACAACCAAGCATGACTTTCTAAACCCCTCGTTTTGATAACTTAGTCACTAATTTATACATTCCCTCAAATCAGAGGCAACTCTTGGCATTAATAATTCGTTTTCAACCTTTTTCTTTGATTAAAGCGCTACCTAATAATGGCAAATAATGTCAAAATCCTAGCAGTTATGAGTGCCAAATCTTGTCATCAAAACTTGGATTTTGTAGGCTAATTTCTACCAACAGATATGCATGGACAACCTTGTAACAAGGTGATATCTATAATGTTAGTTTTCTTAATTATATATAAATTGATACATATTTTTTTATTGCAATTAACTGCAGTGAGTTAAGTTAAATATTATTATCAAAGTTTATTATTGAAAAATAAACTAAAATTTTGACTACACATATTCCCTATCTACAAATATGAAAGTCAGGCCATGTTACATTAAGAATATTCTCTTCCATCGTGTCATGAATAGCGTGTTCGTTAATTTTTAAGTCTCTAACCATCCTTTTAAGCTAAATGGTCCATGCATGTTTGATCATCCTCCTTTTTTCTAAAAAATACCATGTTCTTAGAAGATTACGTTTGTTTGTTTAACTAGTTGAAATAATCCAGATAAGATCTTACTTTTTATGTGCATGCACTTGAATCTCTCCTTTAATTAACTAGTATTTCTTGATGGTCGACATCTTTATCTAAAGAAATCTCTTGGTACTGAGTAGTTGAGTAGTCATTTAAAGAAGAAAGAAAGAAAAAATCTAAAATGTTAGCATTTGTTTCTCCAAAATTAATTTGAATTAAGTATCCTACATTCTGGTAGTATTGGAATAACCTATCATTTCTAAAATAATTCATTAAAAAGGAACAATAAAAGTAGATTTGTGAAAAATCATAAATTGCTCCAATTGGGTAAGCTAAATATTGATGAAAAAGAGGGAAAGTAACTCATCGATCAATGCGCTAATTTTATAACCAGCTAGGAGTAATTTAATCCTATATCTAAAATATAAAATTGAAAGCTATAATGCAATGCGAGTTCATTTCATTATCACAAAAAAGAAGCGATTAATTAATTAATCAAGCAAGCAAAGGAATATTCCAGCTTGTTGTGAGCTGCCTCAAGTATAAACCCACCAATGGGTCACTGAAAAAAGAGTGATTTAAACTAGGATACAAATTAAAGATCTTGATCACAATATTGAAGCTTCCATGCTCTGTTATTCCATATAGCTGCCAAACACAATAAAGCTGATCATAATCATATCATGATTAAAGAAATTTTATTTACAAAAAAGATAGCACATTATTACCAACTCATTCCCTCCATTTGTCAGGATATGCAAAGACTTCGTGTTAAAGTAGGTCAGCTACCTCTTCCCTTTAGTGGGTGTAACATATTTGTCCAGCGTGGTTATGATAGTTTCATATGCTAATGCAAATCGTACACAATATTGTTATGTAATATGTGCTCTACCATTTGCTTCCACGCAAGAAAAAAAAAACTCCCACTCCCTAGCCATTAGGCTTTTTAATTTGATTTTCAAATACTTCAAAAAAGCTTCGGTGGATTTCTATTGTGAAGAATCAAAGAAAGGTCTCCCTTTTTGTGTAAACCCCCTGAACAGCAGAAAACTACACAACGATTAAAGAAACTAATTTTCTTTTTGAGAAAAATCCTAGATAGGATATTTCATTCGCCCTAAAGTGGTGTGTCCACAATTTATATATCTTCTCATTAATTTATGTGCTTTTTCATAAGGTGCGTTGGGACATTAAAAAATGTCGAAGCCACATGGCTCTTCAGGCATCTTATTTAATTTCTCAAGTACAGTCGTTTCATTTTAAGCGGATGTTTAAAATTTAAATTGCTTTATTGTTGCACATGTCTGTCCTTCTAATTTAAGGTAATCTAATATAAAAAAAATAGTTAGTTATGATGGTCAATATGGACTTGCAGGTGATAATGAAATTACAAGTTCTATTTTGTTAGGTGTTTTATTAAATTAATTAGAAGTAAATTAATATGCCATTGATTAATTGAAATAGCTGAAAATCAATATAAATTTTATTCATGTTTAAGATTTTGACTATAATAAAACTCAGATTAAGTGACTGGCTTCATGTTGTGCATTACTAAAATTTTAAGAAGTTAGTTTCAAATTCCAAGTTATATTTTTAGCAGAAAAAGGTTTAAGGAAAGAGAATATTCTCTTCTAAAGTTTTGAATCACTAAAGGACCACTATCAAAATTTGAACCAAAGATCATTGAGTTGATATTCAATCATTCATGTTCTATTTCTAAAATACACACACATAAAGGTATTTCAGGGTGAAGGGGGGTATCAATACGTATGATGGTCTACAAATAATTACACTTTGGCATTCCTGGGATGCCTTGTGACGCAGTATAAAAATTGGGTACAAATAGGGGGTTAGTTAGGCTTTTTGTGGGAAGAATGAGGAGTTCAAAAAGGAAATTACCGAGATAAGTAAAAGTTATCAAGAGTCAATTTTGCCAGAAAAAAAGGTTTATATAATGGGTACGATTGCTTGGTGAGGTGAGGCCAGAGGGACAAAATAATGTGAACATGACAAAAGGTAGGGAAAACCCATGGAAGAAGATGGCTTAGTGGAGGGATGAATGGATCCATATATATTATCATTCACGGGGTTGATATTGTAAGTTGACCTTTATAGTAACTTGAATGACAAAAAGGGTGGGTGCTAGTGTTGTTCATTTTAATGATGAAAAATTATTTGTACCATAGTGGCAGTTGGTTTTGGTTTCCATGTGGTGCTAGTGATCGTATGCATGTCTCAAACCCCTCTATCATTCACTTTGCATCTTCCAACCCATGCTTCCGGGCCCATGTCCTTTCGTCCGTTTCACTATTTCCACACAGTTATTCCCTCCCTCCTTTTGCTAGTTTAATGTGAATTTAAAATTTTTATTCAATTTCTTTTTACTTCTTTCCATCAATATTGAAAACATAACCAAGTTGATGTAGTTTAGTTGATAAATCATGCCAAGAATTTGTGAGGAAAGACTTGATTTAATTCCCATATAATACATTCTTGAGAAGAGATGATGAACTTTAAATGTGAACTTTAAATGTGATTAAACTTCAGATTGAACATTAATTTTATAATCGACAAAAAATATTGAAGTTTGTAAAGATACCTTGAAAATCCTATTGATGAGTAAAAAATCCTAATTATAGTAGTTACTAAAAGAATATACTTACTTTTTTATCGGACTTCATATCAAATTTAAACTATTAATATTGAATAATTAATATTTTTTTACTTAAAGTTATTCTTAACTTAAAAGTTAACAGCTAATTTTTGAGTTATATTCAAGAAATTGATGTTTAGCTCTCAACATATCTCTTTAATATAGATAAATCTTTAGAGATTAAATCTCTAACTATATATTTAAAAGACATAATCATATGTTAATACAAAATCAATCCACATTAGTTTGGTGGTTGGTTAATGTGATCGGAACTCAAATTCATTTAATTAAAGAGAAAAAAGGTTATGAATAAATAATGTGTAAAAAGTTTTACGCAATCATTCAATCTAAGAACTTACGATGTTTGATAAATTTATTGACTTTTAAAATAATTATTTTAAAATAATTGAAATAGTAATTTTTGATTGGATAACGATGTAAAATCGTTTTATACTATCCATTAATAAACATTAAACTCTTAATTAAAAGAAAAAAAAGTATTGGATATACTTAATTAACACAAGAATCAACTTGAATTGATCATTCAAATTTATTTTAAAATACAAGCAGTCTAAAAGAATACTAATAGATAAATTCACCTGCATTGCCCGTGATTTGAGGATGTGGGTAAAATTTGGTCAGTACGTATATGAATATATTACATTTTTTTGGTACATGCAAAGAATTCATGGTTGCTCAAAGGTAGTAATTTTGACTCTTGTGCAAGAGTCTTCTTTGTTCAGAGACTTGCGGAGCAAGCCTTTTTGCTTGTTTTCTCTTACTGTACAAAAAATATTGAATAGGAAGTAGTACATTCTTATTGACCAAATAAAAAAAGAGGTTGATTCACTTATTTGGATCACTTTTACGAACATTTATTTTAAATGGTGTATTTGTTATTGTTATCGGTATGTTTTTTTTACCAACAACCAAGTTAAAATGCTATTACTAATTGTGTTTTTAATGTAGTAATAGACCGTTAATGGACCGCAAATCAAAACATGTCAAATCGAATCACAAAAGTGCAACTCAAATAGGGATCATTGTGTTTATGGTTTTGTTATACAAAGCTGGCATGGGAACCCTAGCGGCAGAGTTTTGGAGGAAGTTCTTAGAAATTGCAATGTGAATTGAAGGTTGCATCAAGTGATGCTTTTAAGTTTTGTGAGGCTTGTCAATATGGGAAAATACATTTGTTACCTTTTATAACCTCATATTCTCATACTTTAGAATCACTTATTTTGGGACGAGTCTAGGAATATAACCTATTAATTGATTCATGTGTTCTTGTGAATTTTTAAATATGCATGAATTAATCTTAATGGAGATTTTGATGAATAATCAACAAACACAAATTATTTAGAAGTTATCATTAAAATAATATTTCATCAATTAAACTATATTTATATTTTTTAAATTAAAAAATTTAAATGTTTATGCTTTATATTTTCATTATATTTTGTTACAAATAAAAATATGTTTCCTTAAATACTCTCGAATTTATATTTTTATAATTTAAATATATTATAAACTAGTATATGGCAAGACATTTAATATTTACTAATTTTGAAAACTTAGTTAAGAGATTGTGTCCCTTAGAGGCGCCATACTTAAGATGTGAAGCTCATAAATTTTAAAAGGGATGCATCAAATAAAGTCAGAAAAAATGTCCCTTGAGACCATCTCAGTCTGAAAGAGGCCATTTCTTTCATACTTTCTTTCCTTTTGAACTAGTTACCTATATAATTTATACCCACATCTCTTTTTCTTAAGTCATATCATCATCATACAATTCAATTACATAATAATAAAGCATAGTGGTAGTTTGAAAATGACGATCACATTGATAATTTTTCTTCCTTTTCCTCTTTTTTCCTTTCTTGCAATTAAGCAAGACTGTACATGGTCACATAAAGTTAGGAAGATGTAACATTTCTAGCCAGCTATTTACATCATTCAATGAGAAAAACAAGTCTGGCCCTTCAATGTGGTAGAAGAAGACATGTGCGACCTACAAACAACCCATGATTTGGTTAAGATTCATATCACTCAGCAGGGATATAAAGAGGAAATTGAAGGTTGATGTGGGAGATATTTGATTATGGCCTTTGGAGAAAGAACGTTGATATGAAAATGATGTTTAAGAACACAAAAGCATAATTGATGGCAGAAATAGACAAGTCTAGTACTTTGTGTTTATTAGCACCAGAAAATCTTGATAAGGTTGCGGCCTTGCAGGATCCTTATAATAGAGAAAGTCTTGTCTCCACATTTAAGTTTTCTGATAGCAACTGAAAAATGAACCATAACAAATTCAAAGCATGTATATAAATTCACCATGGAGGAAAAGTGAAACATGTATTTGTTTAGCCATTCGTATTGGTTAAAATGGAAAAGTGTCACACGAAAACTAGCTTTGACTCATGAAAAGGGTATTACACTGTTACTATTGGACTGAATGAAGATTGAAAATGGCTTCATTACCAAATGCATTGCTTACGTACAAGACTAGAAAAATCTTTACATGTTAGCTAGGCAAATCCTGACTAGCTTTTTTTTTGTTTTTTCTATTCTTTTATAATCATAGTCATAAAAGGTTAGTTAGAGACGAAAGAAGTTAGGCATGTTTCTGCTAAAGTATATAAAGAGTTGCATCGATAGATAAGAAACATTATTCATTTAAGAAAGTGATTTTTGTTTTTTATTTATTTTTTGTTTACTAGCAATTACAAAAACAATACTACATTATTATATTTGTAAGAAGATGATAGAAACAAAGCAACACTTTAGTATTTTCTTTTAAATTCTTAAAAACAGAAAAATGAAAAATGAAAATACTAAGATATTTTTGTAACGTACTGCTAAATGAAATGAAAACATAAATTGTATTTATCAACCAAATATGTGACGGAGTTCTAAATATTTTGGTGTTTTTGGGAGGAATATACTGGCGGGTAAACATGTCAATCAGAAGTCGAATTGGAACAAGTTAGTTATAAAGTGGGATGGGATTGACAATTAATTGGCGGGGCCAAGGCTTGAAAAGCTGAAAAGTTTGGGGTCATGGCGTGGACTATGCATTGCAATGCAATAGGGTCAAGAATAAAAAGAAGGTGCCATGTGCTAAACTGAATTATTGAACGATAGAAGCTACAGGGACGTGGCGAAATAGCATCTGGTGTCTCTTTAAGGTGGGTGGGGAAAAGAAAAGTGTCCTTGTTCACCCTCACTTCTTACCTCACTTGCTAGCTTTAGAAATCAACTTGTAACTTAACCAGAACAGGGCCAATTTGAACTTGAAGGAAAACAATGAGGGCCAGGGGATGAAAATTATTGTTTATAGTCAATGTAGGTATCACCTTAAGTGGTCCCCTTGAAGAAAACAAAGTGATTCCCAACCTAAATCAATTTTATTTTGCAAACAAATCATAGTTGGTAGATAGCTAAATTATTTTAATATGTTAACAGGAATTCGATTTTGTATCGTGTATATGAAAAAAACTTTATTGAAAGAATAAAATTCACTTCAGTGATTAATCTCATGCTTCTGGATACCTTGTTCTGATAAGAAAAAAAAATAAATTTTATTTATTTTTCTCTTTTTTTTGAATCTAAGTTACTGGCTTTGGAAGCCTACTCAAATATAGAATTAACTGAAGAATCTGGGCTTGGACAAAGAGGTGCAATTCTGATTAAGCCCATTTCCTGATACTATTGGATCTGACAAAAAAAGATTTGGGAAACATAAAACGATCATATTTAATTAAATGATCACACGGCTCAAAATAACCGTTCCATGAAAAAAAAATCCAGCCTCACAATCTGTATAGAAAATGGGTGTGCATAATAAACCCAGACAAATTTTGCACGATAATAAGCATAACTAGTTCTCCATTCTTTAGAATTAGCTTCTCAATGTGACTCGGATATTTTAAATTCTGTCCAAGCTTGCTATTGAGAGAAAAAGAACCGTAAAAAGAAAAGAAGCACAAAACTGCAAATCATGTCTAAGGAGAATGTGGCTTTCCTGTACGGTCTATATAATTATACATTCAAATTTTAGCGTATAACCGAAGAAACAACAAACAGAGTCACACATGTAACAAATTTAGATGAAGTTTATTTAGGCCTTTTTTTGGTAAAAAAAATACAAACATGGAAAGTAAATTTCTATTATACAGATAAAATTCTAATTCTAATCATATACCAAGAACGGTTAAAGAAATACAATCATATATCTAAAAAGCCATCTTGTTGAAGAAAAAAAAAGATTAATAACTCTAGTGTGTGAAAGAAGTGTTGTTTGTTCTTACTATTCCATGCACGGGTGGAGACGACATGGAGAATGTTCCATAATGGTGAGTCTGTGAAATGAGGCAACAAGTTGTCAGACAATGATGGCAAGATTGCTAAGTGGTAAAATAAAGAAGGCTTATTTGAAATTTGGAAAGGTGTCTTGGCTTCTCCATCACTCATTTACTCTTCCTTCCAAGCCTAAATATGGTTCTCCGACATTGCATCAGCCTTTTTGCTTTGGTGGGAATTATTCCCCTGACTACACCCTGCTTCTTTTTGCCTATAAATCTTTGTTGTGTCAAGGAATATTATTACCTTTTAGATCATGAAACCAGCACATAAGCCATCAACACACTAGCTTAACACTCAGCATATAATCTCAAGAATTTGTACTCCTTTACCTTTTTGTCGGATGTCGGAGGGAAACAAGTCAAACAACACTCTTGCTTAGAATGTTTTAAATAAAAATAATTAATTTGTAAACTTATCTAGATTTTTATTGATTAAACTTTTTATTTTTTTCAGATGAAAACTGAAAATATTGGAATTTTTATATATAATGCTTGTCGGGTGGGTCAATAGATCTATGATTTTGAATAAGATTTATACTTAGTTTATTTGTAGAAAAAAAATTAAAATTTTCTGAAATTCAGATGTTTCAAAAATTGTAGAAAACATGTACTACTATCTGCTAAGTGCCATTATTGGAAAATAAATCATGTTTCGATCAGATCAATTCCCAAATAAAAGGTCCGTGCCTGCCTCCCAGTAGTCCATTTAAAGTTCTTAAAAAGTCTCTTGAGATCTGGAAAACAAGAAAGCCCAATACAAAAAATTGAGACCAAACTTTGTCCCAGGCAGAGTTTTATTATATAAGCCCAATCAGAAACCTGCATTATTCACTTCTACAACCAAACAAAGCAAAGCCGTGCAGTGCCAAATCCGCAAAGCATTCCTTACGGCAGCATTTGCCTTATTACATGTTACACAAGCATTAAACTAAAGTTTATGTTTAAGGGATTGATTGAACTCCTTTGTCTCCATTTCCTACCCCCAAGACTGTCTTCCTAATTAAAAACAAACATCCAATAAGGCAATAAAGAAAACTATTTCAAACACAGGCGTGTCGTTTTGCTTATAATTAAGCTGTCAAATTTTGATTTGGTGACAAGCTTGAGGACATGCAATGGAGTCATAAGATTTGAGTATCCATGTTTAGCTTCTGCATTCTACAGTGACTTTTTAGACTTAGTAGATGATTAAGGTTATTGGGTGAGGGTATATATATAAACTGTTCATTAATTGAGAACTCCTGTAAAGTGAGATCTTTTTCCTCCTTTCTTCCCTTTATTATCTTTTTGCTGAGAAAGTGGTGTGAATGTGAGTATGCTTCGCTGAGGTTAGTTTTGGCCTTTTTGGACCACGTCACCGTCACAAGAATTAAGTAATACTGAAAACATGAATTGGTCTTTGCAACTTTAATTTGTTAGCTGCAAATTAAAAATATTGAAGACTTGAATGTACGGAAACAGACTTTCTGGGAACCCAGGTAGGTGACGGGCAATAGAAAACTTTGACATTGCTATTTGCTAGTCCTTCAAGCATAATTTCGTCCGATTTAACGTCTTTTCCAACAGAAAAAGACGGCCTCTAAATTGTAATAATGTTTGGGAATTGGTCAACAATAAGAAGGGTGTCTCTAATTTATTTTCCCGCTGATGATCCTCTCTTTTTTCTGCTCTTTCGAAACAGTTTCTTTGCATATGCAAGGGTAAGGCTGTATACAATATCCCTTCCCCTTACCTGCGCATAGCGTAGAGCCTCTAGACAATAGGTTACGTGGTTTTTTTTTTTTTGTATTGGAATATTTACTTGATTTTGTTTGTAAATACTATGTAGTGCAAAGCACGGGATAAATTTGTATCATAATCATAAGTATATGAATTCCTAGTTCAAATAGCCTATAAACTAATCAAATAACTTTAAGCTACCAGAGTTACTATAAACCAATTCTGCTATTTCAATTCGTATTTCTGTGTGCATGTATTTTTTGCATCTCATGTTGATATGTCTTGCGTATGACTCATTATATGGACGGGTGCTGGAATGTAGCAGAGCAAAGCAACAACTTATGTCCTTTAGACTTGAGCGTGCTACGGTACAAGGTGATATTATAAATTTATATTGTGACTTTATTTTATATATACTAATGTAATCCTATTTGTTTATCAATAAAATAAAAATAATTGTTCTGCTCTTAAGAATATTAACACACATTTTTCAAAACTTGTTAAATCTTGTGTCTGTGTGTGAGTGATTAATCAATTTAAAATTCCAGTTGCTATAGCTAACCATATGTATCCATCCGATTCTGTTTTTGTTGAGTTTCAACCTGGAAGGAAATAAAAGTGTTTTGCATTAATCAGTTATACCAAAAAAAGCTGTTCTTGCATTATGTCCATCTTTTGAGTTTTAGGATGTACCTGTGTGATATACCAGCTGAAGGTCACTAAAGTTATAATGAAGAATGCAATAGTTGACCTGCGTGGGCTAGTAACTAATAGGAAGATCAAATCATTGGTGGCGATCAACAAACATCGCATTAAATATATATGAACGAGCAATACACTACACATTTTCTTTTGGGGGAGGAGCAAGGATAAAGGACATTGTCACTTTTTGTTCATTGGCTAACTCTCTTTAAAAAAAAGTATATCTAAAAGTCCAACTCTTTGGAAACTTCTTTCTCCTTGTGTATTAAGAAACACGAAAACTCAAAGCAACTGGGAAAACTAATTCACATGAAATCAAGAATATACTATAGACATAATGGAAATTTTTTTTAGACAAAGAGTGGTTATATATAATTTGACATTTGCATACTCCACTAAAAAGGTAATCCTTGAAATAAAGTCTCGTTCCCAAATTGGCTTTACGGCACTTATCTAATATTTTATTTCTTATTAATTGATCTATAATATCTCAGAGGAAGCAAACAAAATGGTGGAAGTGATCAATGCGTATTTATCTTCTATATATAATTTCCATTGGAAAATTAAACTAATCTATTTTCTATTCTAAACAATTTACCAAATGGCATATCCGAAGTATCACTATCCAAAGATCATACATTTTTAGAGCCTTTTGGACTCATCTCCCACAACTATTTATTTTATCAGTTGAATAATGTATCCATACTTGTAATTAAATATCATCTTTAATATCTGTTCTCCTAGTTGGATTTGTTTATAGAGATAACTGACTTTCATATCAAAATTGACAGCCGGCATTGCTCTTACAATTGCAAGTCTTAATCCTACGGCTTTTAAAAATATATTTTGATGGAGGTGATTGTGTTGTCTTATACTGATGATAATTAAAATTTTAAACCATACATAAAAATATTAAGAAACTTCATGATAATTATACCAAACGCACTAAAAATAGCATACTGTTGCCTCTTCTAGATTGGCCATGTATGCCTCAATTATGGGATCCCATGTATATCACCATCATCATTATATAAAAGCAAGTTCCATATGCTTACAAAAACACAAGTGAAGTGATTTTCTTCTCATCATATGTTGTTTTGGCTTGATCAGTGACGTGTTCTACTTATCACAATTCTTGCCCCCTCAACGTACATACATGTTGATCACAATTAAAATTTAGAGAACACTTGTAATTAAGCACTTTCCGTATTTCATTTGTATACTTCTTGTCCCCGCCTGTACTCCGTTTTTAATCTTGTCTTAATTATATACGGAGTGAGGACCCTGAGTCATAGAAAAAGTTCCAAATATTGGCGAAAGGAAGGTGACTTTATCAAGTTCAAATTTACAAGGAACAACTGAACTCTAACTTTGCGTTGCGATCATTTTTTTTATTATCAAACACTTCAATAATTGAGCATGCATCGAGTATTTTAGTTGGACAAAATTATGAGAAGAGGATAATTATTATTGCATATATATATAGTACGCAATAGGAACATTGATCTTTATGCTTTTAGGTGCATGATTGACTTTATGAATAAAAAAAAATGTGAAATATATATAATAATATTAGATAATGCATGCGATACACGAAAAATATTAGTGGACTGCTGCTGCAAGCCTCTTTATGATGATGTTTGGAAGATAAAAGAATTACAAACAGGGAAGTCTTGTTAAGCATATCAAAGGTTCCTCGCTCCTCCTTTTCTTTATCTTCTTTAGGGGATGTGTATGGTTTGAATGTGAATGGGTAGGGTTACCTCGGCAAAGTAACTGCAAAAACTTACAATGTACTTTCAAACAAAGAAAGTGGTCCAATTCTATTCAATACTAAAAAGTAAAAACTAAAACTAAAAACCCATCCCACAAAAGCACAAACAAACTGAGTCCAACAAGTCACAAGTGTGAAGAAATCTTATTAATTTTTAACCACAGTCAGCATCATCGATCAGTAGTACGTGACTCTTTCTTGTGTCTTCTTGTCATCAAACAAAAAGTTGTTGCAACTGTTATTAGTGCTAATTAGCTGTTTAATTTCCTCAAGACCATAATCCAATGGATTTTGTTCCCACATTAATCCATTTTGTTTGTCTGTCCACCCACTAACACTACCACCAGCATTGGAGAACATCAACTTCTGAGTATTATTATCATCTTCCACCCCACTGTAGATGTGATTATTGGCCCCACCAACAAAACTTGCATCACCAAACTCTGCAGGCTCCATGACATGCCTTATCTGGTTGTTGCAGCTCCCAACAGAAGAGCTGCAACTAGTGGCCGTGGCCGTGGCTGTGGCTGTGGCTTCACCCCCAAACACAAAGATGCTGCTATCTTTGAATTGGCACTTCTGAGTGGGATCCATGTAACTCTCTTGTACTTGAAACAAGGAATCAGCAGTAGCAGAAGAGTTGTTACCACTCACAAGACTTGATGATGAGTAGGAAAAGGAACCGTGAGGGTGGTAGTATGAGATGTTGTTGCTGTCTCTGAATGATGATGCTGAACTTTGAAGGATGGATAAAAGGGTAATTTGTTGAGGCTTCCTTTGGAGTACTGAAGGATTCATGGCCATCATTTTCTTCTTGAGCTTGGTGTTCCAATAGTTTTTTATATCATTGTCAGTCCTCCCTGGCAACTGAGATGCTATTATGGACCACCTACACTCAGTGAAAATATCTTCCACTATAAGAAACTTACTAGTACGAATACACTAGCATTCATAGCAGATATAAATTTGGCATGCAAGAACTGATGCAGATCATCTAAAAGTACACATCATATTCATATTTGTATTGTACTTGCATATTCTATTTTCAAAAAAGTGAAAGATAAAAAAGATCATTTGGTTGTTTCTTCAATTGGAAATTATTTGTACAGTTTTCATGCTTAGGGAAGCTTCTGACAAGTGACATCTGAGTGGGAAAAGTGAAAGGTGTGTAACAATCAATCTAAGTGAATGAAGGGTACCTGCTTCCAATGCTAGAGAAGAGGCTGCAGATTATTTTATCTTCTGCATCAGAGAATTGGCCATGCTTAATGTTGGGTCTAAGATAATTAAGCCACCTTAGTCTACAGCTCTTACCACATCTTTTCAAACCTGCGATAAACAAACTCAATCAGAAACACAAAGACAAAGGAAAAAAAGAGGTAAGAGATAAGAATCCTTGCATATGAACATGTCATCATTAGCTTGAAAAGTGTAATATGACTCATCATCATATATATCTCTATTATTATGCACTTACCAACTTTTTGTGGAAGCGCAATCCAATTCCCTCCAGTGCCATGTTGCTCTATGTAATCCTTTAGCGTTGCATCTTCTTCTGGTGACCACGGTCCTTTCTTTACATTTGCCTTATCACAACAAGGAGCTCTACCCATCTCTCTCTCTCTCTCTCTCTCTCTCTGCTTGGTTTCTGAAGTGGGAGTGTGAGGAAGGTTCAAACTACAAAGGATACTGAAGAATGGAACGTGGAGCGGGGCATCAATAGAAGTTTATTCAGAGAAGAAATGGCACAAGTCAATGGAACAGCCTCTAACTTCAATTGTCTGGTCAGTTTCCAAAATTATTTCATTGATTAGCCTACATAAGGTTCTATTCATAGTTATAAAAACTAGACCGCCCAGTCGGTCGGATTGGTTCGATGGGGACCTGATGTCCTCTCTTAAGGTCCGGTTAAGGCAAGGATCATAAATACATTCAGTCTCGGTTCGGCTTGGATTCACTCAGTTGGATTTGGTCAAAATTGGTGATTCGGATTGAGTTGGTTCTATTTGATTTAATTGAATTTTTTTTCAATTCATATATTATGTTAAATTATTAATATTTAATTATTAAATAACATATAATATTTTTTTATAATATTTTTTTTTATCTCGATAACAATATATAATAATTAATTATTATTGTATTAATTATGATTCAATATTTACTTATTTTATACATCTTCAACATACTTATTTATAATCATTCCATAAATTTTGCATTTAATCATGAAAAATTAGAATTTTTTGAGTAATTTAATGATAATAAATACCGACTATATAATATTTTATAGTTTAATCATAACAATAAATTTAATTTTGAAGAATAAAAATATGAATTGATTATTATATTAAATGTATTATATATTTTTTTTTAAAAATTAATATATATATCAAATCAACAAGTGATACATCGATTAAATCTCTCATCCGTTGATCTAATGTCTCTGTTAGATTAATTATCAGATCAATTTTTATAACATTATTTATCATATATAAAAGATCCTTCTAAAAGAAGGAGTTTAATGCCACGATTTTAAGTATGTAAAGTCCGCCTTAAGTTATAACGTGTATGATTTTTTTTTCCCTTGAAAACGATGGTCTAGTGATACACATTTTCAAGCAATGGGCCAAGTCAGGAGTAAACTATTGTCAAGTGGAAGGTTCAATTATGTGCTGCTTCTTGCACTGCTCATATAGCTCTTTAGACTCGATCCTTTTTTAATGGTTCTTCATTATTGCTATTTCGGATCGATCATTATCTATTTCATCTATTGCGAGGAGGTGAATGGATGACATAAATTCTTAAAAATGGGAAATTTAGGATAATTTTGTAATATGATATTATATTACTAGCATCGTTATTATATCAATTAAAAAAAAAGATGGCAAATATCCTTTCTTATATAAAAGACTTTTGGAAAAGTTTTTTGAACGCCAAACTCTATTCAACACATGATATAATAGGTAATATGTGATAAAAAAAAGTATTAATGGAACATTTGATAGAGTAAATTATACTTGAGATTGCATATATACCCGGACACCTCCCTGAGATTTTAAACAATTAATGAAGTTAATGTAATCTATAAAGAGTACGTTTTTAGTGTAATATTTTTAGATAATTAAAATGAGTTTGTTTTTCTGATAAAACATTAAAATGAGTTAGTGTAGGGATAAAAAAAGTTAGGAATATATATCAAGAGACATTTAACAAATCCTATACAAGTATCAATGTAATTTGCACTGTTTGATATACAGAGATGTCTATTGTTATCACTCCATAATTATATTATATTTATGTTTATGATTGATAATTATATATTGTTTGAAAAGGTTGTCCTTAAAAATATAATATATTACAACTCTATCCAAAGATTACGGATGAAAATTGAATTTAAATAAAATATAGTCTTATATACAAGACAAACTTGCGGCCATCCCCGCGTTATAAAATACTAATAAATAAACATGATAACTCTTCTTCCTATTCTTATGAATAATCATCTAACTAGAATGATAAATTTGCAATATAACTTAGGGATTCCAAAATTTCTTCAACTAGTTACTGTAATATTTTTGTTTACATGAACATGCATGCAGTGGATTAAACTTATCTTAATATTTCATAAGATCCACTTAATATAAAATTTACATAAAATTTCCATCTTTTGTACTTATAAAAAGATGCTATAACATAATTCCAAAAAAAAAAAATCCAAATACGTTTTATTTGTTAATTAAATTATTATTTTATAAACATTTGGAGGTTACATATCATTGATATACTTTGGAGTTTGGACCGATCGAGCATTTGTTTATGCATAAACCAAATTAATTTATTAAAATTGTTATAATTTTTTATTTTAAATTTATCTTTTGAAGTGTTTTAACTTTTAAGATGCAAAATCTGTCAAAAGAAAGAAAGTCGTAAATAGTATTTGGGCTGTTTTATTTTATTTATCTTAAAAGGTATTTTTTTATTACATCTTAAAAGACAAATTAAAATTAGATAGTATTATTTGATAATATTATAATTTTTAAGTTTAAAACTTACTTTTAAGCTAAAAATTCTTAATTATGAATTATTTTAGAACTTTGCTTATAAAATTCATTTAAAGTTCTAACTAATTTAAATTAAGTTTAAAAAAACCAGCAAAACTTTTTCCAAAACTTATTCATTTTATTTATTTAAATTGAATGTTTTAAAGAAAATAAAAAATCTGGTCATTTGAATGAATTTAATAAACAAAAATCAATTTCTTAGAATTATTTTACAAGATATAAAATGTTGAAGTAAATTATATTTAATCACGTAAAAATATTTACTTTTATTCTTACGAAATCAACGGTGACCGAAACAACTAGCATGCAGGGTTTTTTTTTCTTTTTTTTCATTTAGTTGAAAATAAAGTAGGTATCAATATTTAATTTAATTAATCGAACGTTGCAAAAGTTGATCCTTTCAATATTTTTTTCTTCTTTTTCTTGTGGTGTTATCGATCCTTTCAATAACTTAGCAAGCTTTTTAAGTAAGTCTCTTGACAATGTCATAATCGTAAAGGAGAATTTTCACTATGGACCAATCCAAAGCGATAAACTTGTCAATGTAATTACCATCGACATCGTGCTATTAATGCCCCAGCCCCGACTTGTAATGTTGTAAAGTCTTTTAACAACTTGAAGTTTTTAATTTCGAAATATCAAAATTTTCTGGACTTTCAACCTACATTAATTACTTCAGTTTGACTGAGTTAATTATAGTATTACATAATCTTTCTTTTTAAGTAAATGAGATTTGAAGTCATCAGTCTCAGTTATACTACCTCATTCGTAATTTTTTTTTTATCTATTAGGAACGGAAGACAATAATAACATATTTATAACAGTGATGTGTCAGGTCTACTCGATCAATTGAATTAAACTCATTTAATTTTTGATTTGTAATATAAGATACTTTGAACATAATTACACGATAAATAAAAATAGTTATTAATGTATCAAATTTTATCCTTATTAATGATCATTATTCTTCCGATCTTAATTATAATTATTTTTTATATTTATTAAGAAAATTAATTACTTCTTTCATTCCAAAATAATTAATGCAGACCCAACAAGCAAGTATTCCATGAAAATTAATATTTATTAGGAAATAAATTTGATTAAAATATTCTTCTTCTTATTCTTAGTTTCAATAAATATATTATTAGAGAATATTTAATCTTATATCAAGGATAAGATGGAGTAGTACATAATTTAGAATGTGCATGATGCATTTAGTTTTATATTTGATCGGTGGTAATAATTTGTGAACTTAATATCAGGAAATTAATATTGGAGGGAAAACAGTATATATAAGAAACGTGTTTAATATTAAATTGGAAAGGTTACTGTTGATCCTGAAGTTGACAATACAGTATTAGTGTTAACTGTTAACTAGCTAGCTAGCTAGGCTAAGTGGCCAACATTATGTAAATAGTAATACAACTTTTTTAATTTTATTTTGAATATTAAATTGAATAATAACGATCAGGGCAACGCTAAATTTGAAAGTAGCATGCTAAGGTTAATGCTAACTTAGCAAATGATAAAAATATATATAAAATGATTACTACAAATCCAAAAATATAATTATATTGTAGAGTGATTATTTAATCTAATATCAGACATGTTGTAATTAAGCTTATTATGCTAAGTTGCTAACAATGAAAATGGATATTAAATCTACCTAACGTTTAAAAAATAATAAAAAATAAGTTAACTCAAGAAAATAATTATAAAGTTATTACTACTAGTATATACTTTTAGCCTTGTTCAAAGCAAACATAAAATCTTTAATCAGTAGATTCTTTCTTTAAGTAATTACGGAAGAAAAGGCCTTTATTGCTTTGTATTATTGTCAGTTGATTAACTCTCTTAATATATATAATATACGACTTTCATGAGAATATTACGTGAGAACATATTAATAACAATTATTAAATTATGATTTAAAATAATAGATGGTCAAGATTAAAATATTTAGAATTTAATATTAAAATATAATATAATAATTAAATCTCTAAATGATTTATGAAAAAAAATCATCTTATAAAATATTTCAATTATTGTTAATTTATCATGATTATTAGGGAGGTCATGGGTTGCTGTCATCATTGTGGCACCACCACCATCAACGACAAAAGTCATAATGCTAAAGGTGGTGATATTGACAATGATGGTGACTATAATGATGATAATGGTAACAACAATTATGATTATGATGAGTTAATTTAGATATTTTAGGAAATGATAATTGATATATTTATAGATTTATTTATTATTTTGTTAATCTTTCTTAGATTTGATGATATCTAAAATTTTAAATATTTTAATTTCAAATATTTATTATTTTTAATTTTAATTTGATAATTATTATTAATTATTCTCATATTCTCACATAATATAATATTTTCATAGAAATTGTATATTCTCTATATATAATATTAATATCCTCCTTAGTTGATGTGCATTAACTAACATTTAACACCAAAATAATTGGATTAAAAGTTATTGAATGTTTTTATTTTTCAAAATTTAATTCAAAGACATTAGTGTACTTTATTATTTAATTTCAAAAAATAAAAATATTTATCATATATATAATATAAGAGAATGTGGAAAAAAGATAAGAGAAAAAATATTTTATTTTTATTTTTAAATTAAATAATAAAATACCATAATATTTTTAAGTTAAATTTTAGAAAACAAAATAAATAATGATTTTATAATTTTTTTTTGTGTTGAATGTTAATACACTTCTATTAGAATGATATTAGCATTCTCATATATATATATATATATATATATATATATATATATAATTATAATCTTTCTATCATTGATTATGAGAAAATTAACTAGATCGGCAGTAAATGAATTAAAAAAATTTAAATTTTAAATCAACAAACATTATAAACTTAAGTACTTAACCTACCTACTCTGAGTATACGTGTGACGTTGCATGATATGTTCATGGCTTTCATGCAAACCCACTTCCATTTGGAAGTAGCTATAGCTAGCAGGCTAGTTTTGACTGTCAAAATAGTCCAAATCCACTTTTCTTGAGATGTTTTTTTTTTTTTGCGCAACGAGAAAAAGCTTTTTTTTTTGTGTGTGTGCAACGAGAAAAAGCTTTTCGTTGGTTAACCCCTATTCGTTTATCAATTTATTCTATTCACTTCCAAGTTCCAAATCTTCTAGTTCAGATAAAAATGTAAGTAAAGTAAGAGTAAGAAAGCTAGCGATTAGGAAAATCATCAATTAACGCCTCATTATTAGATGATACCTAAAGAGAGAAAAAAAGAAAAAAAGTATGAGTTAATTATCCGGTTCACATATAAAAATTAAAAAAAGAAAGAAATAATCATTACAAGAATTAAGTCATTTAGTAACAGAGAAAACCCATAGGTATAAGACAGAAATTATAGGTATATTCCTATAAATTCATTCCAACGGACATTTGTTTCTGTTATCTATAATTTGTTATATCTACAGTTTTGTCTCTGTCACGGTAGATTTTAGTAATAATATTTAAGGTTGTTGAAAAAAAAAATAATTTAACATGTGTACCTACAATTTTATCTTTCATTAGTATAGATTTTAGTAACAAATAATAATTTTTGTATACCTACTTACAATCCAATCACTATAACTTGTAGCAATAATATTTAAAATTATAAGTAGCTAGAACACGATAACATATATCACGATTTACCTTTAATCAGTACTGGTTTTAGTGACCGACTATAATTTGTTATATCCACGTTAACAACTTCATCATTTAATTTTTAAGCGAGTCGTATAATAATTAAAACTAATTTAAGTTTGGCCTAAATTTACATGTTTTAAGTTTAATTTAACATTCATTTTATAAAACATTAATTAAATTTGAATCTAAATATACAACAATAAATAAATAAATATATTTAATAACCACAATAAAATAAATTTTGATCATTTTGAGAATTTACATGACCCAAACTTAAATATATTTATTAGTACTCGTTTAAGTAAATACAGCAATTTTAAAGTATCATAATTATTTGAAAAATAAAAAAGTATTTACTTAAATGAGTACTAATAAAGTATTTTTTCACAATTAGTGCATTTTAAGACAATAACTTAGACAAAGAATCACTCGTGATTGGAAGCAGTTTGCCAAATGCTGAGACAATAGTTATATAATTGTGAAGATCATATTCAGATTTAAGTATTATCATAATAAATACTTAAATATATTTGAGTACAATAATATTGTAATTAAATTGTAGGGATGAAAAAATATGATTAGAAGGATATAAATTTTAATAAAAATGACTAACTAACTTTTCAAGTAGAAATTAGTTATTAATAAAATTAATAAATATTTCACGGTTATAATATGCATGTAACATGATAAATACTTCACCAACTATAATATGTAAGAAAAATGTGGTCTGTAAGTTGTATTGACATTTGATTTTCTCATCTTAATTTCAATTTTTGTTAGTAATCTCTGTTTGCATGAAGATGTCATGAATCTTAAAAGGGAATTGAAGAAGATCTAGAGGGCATAGTAAAGACTATACATGATTACTCTAAGCTATTGTAAAGGGACTAGTCGTATGGATAATGTTTCAATAAAATGAAACAAATTAAGTTATCCCTTGTAATTTTGGGCTGCATGTTTTATATGCATTATATATACTCTCAATTTTTTTATATATTCAAATAATGGAACCGTACTGCTATAGACGTTAAGTTTTTCCATTATTTATAATGGACTAATCATGCATT
This sequence comes from Glycine latifolia, assembly GCA_013407115.1. Taxonomy (NCBI): domain Eukaryota; kingdom Viridiplantae; phylum Streptophyta; class Magnoliopsida; order Fabales; family Fabaceae; genus Glycine; species Glycine latifolia. The sequence goes on from CM023943.1 coordinate 27,574,260, forward strand.
ACAGATGTACCTAGCAAAGAGATAGTACCACACCCAAAAAAGCATATTGTTTATGGAAGATTGGTACATAGAAAAGTATTCTAATCGAGAACAACAAATCACTTGACGGCAAAGGAAAGTTGGTTCACAAGTTTATGATGATTGATGAAAGTTGGCTGATTGATCGAGTTAGCTAGCTAGGTTCCATTCCATCATGAAACAAAGTCTGGGTGTTTTTCTCGTTCTTGTTGGATTCTTCACTTAAAATAATCCGATAAGGAGCGACATATCAAAAGTTGTTTGTGATGTTGTGTGTTCTACAAATATATATTCTTGCTGGGACCAGCACTTGTTAGACTTAGAGGTGGGGAAAAAGCCACGAGGCTTTATACATAGTTCTAGAAAGAAAGATAGAAAATTGTAGATGCTACTGCAAATTTTTATGCTATAAAATAAATTTGTACATGACAAATTATTCTCGCTATATTATGGTACATATAATTGATTCCACAATATTAAATCCTTAGAGGAAAAAATTATCATTTATAATTATCCTAAGAGACTCGAGCAAAATTAATTCCCCTAAAACTGTGATTCAGACCAAAAAATATACATAGAATTGATTTCCTATCAATTTAAATTTTAAATGTATCAAAATATCTTTTAACATGAATTAATCCAAAAAAATAAAATTTTATTTCTTAATCTTTTCTTCCATGCACCCAAAAAAAATTCATAAAATTGAAACAGTTAAGAGATGAAATTTAATACCGATTAATTAACAGATATAATTAAAAATCAGTAGTTTATTAATTGGTTTGATTCCGTTTTTAAAACTTAAACCAAAAATATTTTTGAGCCGATAATATCAGGCTTCAATGACCCACAGACCATATGATAATTAAGTAGGGTAGTGTATGTTTTATGTTTCACTAAGATTGAATATCTCTTGAATTTTTTTAGTGGTGAATTTTATTTTAAAATCTTAGATAATTTTTAATAAATTTCACGTAAACCTTTACTTTTAAATATTTTATTTCTTTATCTCATCCACCCATCCCTTCATTTTTTTTACTTTTCTTCTTCTCTGCTCATCACCCAGGCACCAATCATTGCTTCCACTTCTCTTCAACTTACTTTCATTTTTTCCCCAAATCACACTCCTTCCAACCCAAATCACTTGGCTTATCTTTTGCCTCCTCCTCTACTTCTTCCTCCATTGCTATCGTTGCCCTCTTCCTCTGTTGGCCCTACCCTCCTTCGCAGCCTCTCTACCTTACCTTCCCTCCGCCCTCCCACTATGTTTCAAATATGCTCAATGAGACCATATCTTGCCCATGGAGCCATTATTGGCGAGAGCCACCGCGCCTACCTCGACGCCACCATGCAAACTCTCTTTGTCTTTGCCATGCCTCCTTGTTGTTGTTCTTGGTTGGTTCTTCTGTTGTTTTGTTTCCTTCTTCCCCCTCTCCGTTCTTATCTCTCATTATTGATATGTTCGTTGGTTCCTTCGGAATGCCATTAGGAAGAGATTAAAAAATATTTTTTTTAAAGTGTATCTTTAAGGTTCTTCCAAAAGAAATCTACACAGTAAAGATCTTGACTGTTGCTCCAATGCTGGATCTTCACATTTTGAGATCTTGAGCCTAAGATAATGTACCAAGAACCAATGTTAAAGTTGATCTCATGGACATGTGATATACATTTTTACTATAATTTAAAATTTTACCTAATTTAGCAAATTAAAATTTTATAATTTTATGTTAGCTTATTCAGTCAATTTTTTTATGTTAGTTTATTGTTCAATATTATTTCCACAATAATAAAATTAAAGATTATATTTACCATCAAAAGAAACTTAAAATTGTACTCCTTTTTCTATAATTTAATAAAAAAATATACGCAAGCTAAAAATTTGAAAAGAATAGCTAAATATGCCTTTTGCTTTCTTTTCCCTGCCTTTTCATATGCCCCTCCCCTTGGCCCTGACTGGACCCTTATCCATGGAGTTTGATGTCTTTACAATCATGTCGTCGAAGATATGTTAGGCAACCAAATTAAGTCTTCACATAGCAAAATAAAATGCACTTTGTGCTTTCTGATAGTGAATAATGTTCTGGAAATACGTTGAATTTAATCACCGTTATAGTTGTTCATCCTATTTCCTACCAACCCATGTTCTTAATTAATTACAATCTTCTAAGCAAGGATTTGAAAGTCTTGTGCCTCCATTGGTATAAAAAATGTTGGGTTAAAAATATTAGTTATTAGTTATATTTAATAATTGTAAACAAATCGATGTTTGTAGTGGTTAGTTTGTGATAATACTTTATTCTATGGCTTCTTTATATATATACTATACGTACATAAAAATGTCATGTACTTTCATCCTCTTTTAATTAGCAATTATCCAAGTTATTTTTATATTATTTAATTCTCTTCAACTTTTATTAGTTGAAATAAAAATTACTACTGCTTTGTTTATTCAACAAAGAAAAATATTATTGAATGACACAAGATGTGCAAAAGAAACAAGCTGCATGTTCAGGGTGTGAGAAAATAACCTAAGCAATATCACACCACATACATACAAAGTAGAATCCTTCTAACCTTATATATATAGATCGAGTAAACAACATTAATTAATTATATCAAACATACGAAATAGAGACCCACCTGTGCAAGAATATAGCATATAAGTTAAAAACAACAAATGCATATGGGAAGATTCCAACGAAAACAGTGTGCAGGTGTCTAAACATATGCCTGTGCTATAAGCACAGATTTGGGTGAATCAACCGGTGGTAATATGATGCTTTTAAGCCTTGCACTTTAACCATAATTTATTATTTTTTCACCACATTACTTAATTAGTTTAACACTTTTTAAACATCTGTCAAATAATAATAATAATAATAAACACTTTTTAAACAAGTATGACTAACAGTTTTTTTATTTATCGCTAAAACACTTTAGGTGCATGTAGACACATGACATGCACCTATATATATAACAACTATGTGTGATAACAAAATATGTGATCCACTATATCATTGATCTATAGAGGATCTGTACGTATACTAACTTGCAGACAAAGTGCAACAGCTCATGATCATATATACTTCTAATGATGATTGTTGAAGATACAAGATTTACTATATCAGTGACATACGAAGAATTGAAACCTCTAGTATCGTTCCGATCGACATACAAACAAATTGTATTTTTTTTTTGAATGGCAAAATATATTTTATTAAATAAAAAAGCTTTGATTTCAACACAAGGTGTATTAGTTAAAATCAAGGCATAAGTGCCTAACAGTAATTACAATAATTAAAGTGTATCAATGGTGCCCCAAAGGATAAATCACATAAACTATAAAACCAGTTCCAGTATGATGGCATAACCATTACAGCATAAAAGACCCCTAACCCATGAATGTAACACACCAACTAAACAATTTCATAACACCCCGACATGTGTACATGCGCGCAGCACAGCAAAACACCAACGTATAGAGCAAATGCAGACACGCATGAAATATGTAAACCATTATGCGAGATTGTGAATTACAGTTTCCAACGATTAGCACCAAAACCAATTTCTTTCCAAAACCCTCTGCTTGTTTTGCTTCAATATTCAATTCAGATGACAAATTGTACTATAGTATATGATTAGGCTTATTAAACGATCGAGTCATCTTAATTAATTTGCCAGTTTAATTCAAAAGCTAACTAAACTGTTTTATGCTATTAACATCAACTATTGCTAAGCCAGTAAGAAGTATTTTCCCTTTAAGATCTTATTTTTTGGGTTTGAGGAATATCCCATTAATACTAAGGAATCGAAACAGAAGGAGGACATAATGAGAAAGGAATAAATGGATTCAAAACCCAGTCAACTTCAAACCCATCTCTCAATATTAATAATTAATTGAACACGATTCTTTTGATTCATTATATTATCTCAATTTTTTATAACATTTTTTGGAAGAAAAAATTTATTTTTATTATTTATTTTTCATATTAGAATCCCAAAATAGCATTATTGTTTAACCTTAAGCTGGAGGAATAACTGTGTCTTTGATTATGAGCCTTGGTCCCTGGAGTGAGTATGTGTTTGAGTCTTTCCGAAATATTGTTCTCTTCCACGAGGAGAATATTACAAAATACACACTCTAGAAATTTTTTATGTATGCATTTGAATTCATTATCACGATTGCCAGAAATCTTAACTATTTTTTTGTGTTTCACAATATATAATATCAATTATTGAATCTAGATATATATATTATTCCACTAAACTCAAGTTTTGTGACAAAAATTGTTTTTTTCTTCGTGGATTATGGGATTACAAAATTTTTAATGATAATTATTTTTCAAATTATACACAAATTGTTATGTAACTTTTTGTTTTAGTATAATGTGCACAAAGATAAGGAACGATGCGATGTTGATTATAAAAGAAAGATAACTTATCTCAAAACATTTTTTTTATCTGTGTATAAAAGTGCTCGTATTTTTCAACACGCCTATTTATTCACATGATATATTTTACATTAAGACAAGCATTGACTATATATCATCTATACCGAAAGCGAAAAAGCAGACAACCATAATAAGCTAGAAATAAAATAGAGTGAGGAAAAGGATACCTTGTGATGTATGCAAACAATGAACCGTGTAATAAGGTTTACCACAGTTGATAGATATTTAAGTTTATATATATATATATATATATATATATATATATGTGTGTGTGTGTGTGATTTTATTAAAAAAGACAAAACTCATTTTATAATCTCTATCCTGGGAAGATCAATCTCATGCTGATTATGGAGATACCAGCTCATTTTAAACAAAACAAAAAAGGAAGCCGTGTTTGAGGGCATGTTTAGTACAGGTAGTCATGAGTTGATTTAGTTTGGATTTAAGGTAAAATTAAATCTAAATTATATTTTATTTGTGGTTTTTTAGTGAGTGTACAAAATGTAAAAAAATAATCATATTTTTTAGGTAAAAATATAAATATATTCATACTTGAAAATAATTATATTTTAATATGCTAACAAAATTAATTTTTTTAACTCATTCTAGAATTATCGTTCTGATCCATTATTTGAAATAGGCTTAAATTTACAAAAAGTGCAATGGTAACGCGGGAAAAACTTTATACACCAACCAAACAACTAATACACCTAGAAATGTTTTAAAATCCCGAAAATGCCCTCCCTTATTTATAATAGCAACTGAGCACACGCAAGGAGTGAGGACACAACGCATTTCCATGAACGAAGCTTTGATTTTGGTCATTTTTGAGTGCATTGTGTGCAATAGCTGTTGGTTGTGGTCGTTTTGGCTGGTGGTGTTTGGATTTGCCGTCGTTGGGTTGCTCGGAGTCGCAGACGGTGCTGGTGTAGTAGTTGTTGAAGGTAAGCTCAGAGTTTTGCATCTACGGATTAAGTAATCCGTATATAATATACGGATTACTCAATCCGTATAATAATGGAGTAGTTGTCAATCCGTATGAAGCATACGGATCAGCCAATCCGTAAGCATCATACGGATCAGTAAATCCGTACACCTCATACGGTTATCCAGTGATAGAATCATCATGACCACTACCAAAGGCAACCAAAGTGGTATAATACCATAAAACCACAACTAATAAATCCATCGAGCATCATGACCACTACCTAAAACCAACATTACAAGCAAACCAAATAGTATCACAGAAAACAACTTCAAACATCATCAATACACAATCACAAAGCACCACAATTGGATCTATGATGATAACCAAATCAATCAACCAAATATAATGTTTATTCGATCCAAT
>CM023943.1:27590076-27633188 GCA_013407115.1 Glycine latifolia
CCAAAAAACCAATATAAAGCAAAGCACAATCAGTATTTTTAAAAACTTTCCTGAAAATATGAACAGCTCTGAAAGACTTGTTCTAGGCTGTGGCAATGTTAAGGATTGGACCTTCTTAAAAAGTTAATGATCTAGTCATTTGTGAGCATGAGCGTGAAAATTATATTCACAAATCATGGTCTCAAACGTTCCTAGCAATGAAACAATTATTGGGTACATTCCTAAGTTATGGTACAACCATATTAAAGAACTCACCCTCTCCTCCCATTTGCTAGACAACTGAAATCAAACAAGTGTTTTATTCAACCACAAAACATGCACTATAATTAAAAACTTCAACTCAAGATAGATAATTAGCTTTTTTTTGTATAAATAATCAATAACCAGTGGTTGAGAGTCCTGCACAATGTAGCATTTGAGCCAGTATAAAAGTACTTGTGGGGAGTGAAAGCCTCGGTATCCAAAATGAAGATTAGTCTCACACCGAAAATGTGTAGGGGAAACATCAAAAGTTCCCAAAAACAACCTACATTTTCTGAAGTAAATTACCTCATTCCGATCACCAGTACACTGATCACCAATAATATGCCTGAGATATTCTTCAAATTCTTCATCAGGAGCCTACATCAAAACCAAATCAACAAATGACAATGATATAGAGATTCCAGGAAGATGAGAAAAAGTGAAAAAAAGCTGAAATAACAGAGAGACATTGAGATGCAATCTGAACTGATTGTGTTATTATTTTCAGATACAATGAACCTAGGGCAATTAAAATAATTAAAATATATAGAGTTAAGCTATCCCTCTTTAACAGAACCAACAACACCATAACTGAATGCTGTTGACAGCACTATGTTGGGCAGTTAACTAGTAACAACAGAAGTATTAACTTGTAGAAGACTAACTACTCTAATTGATATGGATGGACAGAGCATATTTAGGGAATGATTATAGTAGCCTCAAATTTAAAAATACAGCAATTGAAGTAACACACCAAACGAACACCAAAAGCTTTTGCAATGCCTGCTATGGTAACATCTGAATGCAGTGGACCTACACCTCCATATATAAATACCTACAAATATAAGCCAGGTAAATACCCTGAACCATCACTTAATCATCAAGAATTCATGCATAGAATAGAATCTAAGCATGTATCTTACCATATCACTTTTAGATTTTTGTCTCTCAACTTCTTCGGCCACAGAATCTATCTGGTACAGAAGTCACAAACCATGAATTTATAATATTAGGTGAAGAATGCCTAAATTAGAGGTTTCATGTGGGTCATTATCAACAGACTCATAATAACACCTTCAAGTGCTGATGTCTGCAAAGCAGAACAGTTTGAATAAACATATATAGGACTTCTGCAGAAAAGAACTCACATTGTTGTGCACAACAGAATGTTGAAACACAGACCAACCAATCGAATGCAGTTTCCGACACAAATAAGGTCCCAACAGATCCTCAAGATTGCCAAACCTGAGCTATGGAACAGAGTAAAGAAAAAGAGAACATCACCAATACAATTAAAGGACCATAAAAAATTAATGAGTTCACTACACAGCATGACATGATAGCTTTTTAAGAAATTAAATTTATTTTCATTAAATATTATCTTTCCTCAAATGATTATAGAAAAATTAAAATTGATTTCTGAGGAGTTTACTTTCTTCACATAAAAAAAAGGATATTGTTTGTTCAACATTAATGAAAGAGTGCTATGCCAACATATAGGAAGAACAGCAAAACAACAAGTCACCAATCACACAATCAAGAAATTCAACAATAGTTAAACCCTTGCAAATTGATACACCAAAGCTTGAAAACTGGGTAAATAGTCTGATAAAATTGTGAAAATCTCCCAATGGAAAATTATAAAATCCGGCATACTAATACTAGTTCATGCAAGATAGAGTTTTCCAATAATTTTCACAAAATCCTACTATCCATGTGATATCAAGGTACTTACAGAATCTCATCTCCCACAGCAATGATTGATGCTGTGAGCATGCTGTTTTTATATGAATCCTGGCTAGTCAGGCCATTGCTCTCCGTAGGAAGTTGTCCACCAGTTGAAGTAGATGGCCTTTTAGCCCTCCCTGCCCTCTCTAATCTTCCGTCAGCAAGTAAATACGCAGCTTTGAATTTATTGGAAGAATTGCTAATGCATAATAATGAGTTGGGAACTGTGTCGTATATGCTCCCAATTGAAGTATAACTGCACAAATTAATAAAGAAATAATTGCACACAAAAATCCCCTGAATAAACACAAACTTCTAGAACTTAATGTCAACCATGATGGATCAATTATTAAATTCACCAATAGAGAATGTATCAGTCAGGTTATTTAGTGAAGTCTTTTTAAATAGTTCGCAAATCATGATCAGATCTTCATCCATTTTTTTCCCATTGACACCTATTCTGGGGGAAAACTTAAAACAAAAATGGAAAATATGGCAGGCAGAGATAACAATAAAGTTCAGCATATTTATTGAGTATTACCCTTGATCATAAAGGCTGCAATAGTTCACCTTGCAAGTTAAAAGGAAGGCCCACACATCTCTGTATAGAAATATAACCACCATAAGTAAATGAAGCAATTAACATTATGAGATTCCAAAAGCATCAACGTAAATAATCATGGAAAAGAACAAACACTATTTTCCATGCAAATTGAGGGAAGGAAACCAAATAAATTCCGAGTTATTAGGCTCTACTTGCTAAGAAAATTACCCTTTGAAAAATTCTGATTACTGCAAAAAGAAAATTATAGTTCAAGTTATAAGATATAACAACAGCCATTGGGCTATATCCAGAAAATAAGGGACCATTTCCTGTGTTTTTGTTTCCTATTGTTATTTTCTGTTTTCAATTTTTAATTACAAAATTGTCACTTTGTTTTCAATCTGTTTCCTGTTTTCAAAGATTTATACAGGAAAGATTGAAAACATTTTTTTTCATGTTTTCTCTATTTCCTGTACAAATCTTTAAAAATAGGAAACAAATTGAAAACAAGGTTAGTGAAAACAGAAAATGACAACAAAAGTAAATGGGCCCTAAGTTTTCAAAAAATCCATTTAAAGTCTTCTTCTTGCTATTAACAAGCTACCCCTCACCTTTTACCTGAGGTTTTCTAGTTTTCTCTGATTTTTCATTTAAATGGCTAACCAAACATGAGAGTCTGTGCATTGCCAAAAGGTTATAAATCTAAGAGAACTAGAAACAACCATAAATCATACGGCTGTCTTCAAAAGGGAAGAGTTTAGATATAAAGAAAAGTATGCCAAAAAAATAAATCAATTTGGAAATGAGGTAGTCTATCTATTAGTGGCACTGCTCACACAACTAACAACCACAATATTTTGTCTCCAATACTAATGTTTTAGGGACATGAAACATATCATCCAACGCTAGCAAATATGAGACGGCAGACCTTGTAAGTGTCAAATTTATTACAAAATGAAAAAGATTACCCACAGGTTGGCATCAACCACTAATGCCTTAAAGAGAGAATTCAATTCTTTCAGATCTCTATATTGCTTGCTCATCCAGATAAGAGTTTAAAAGAAAAGCACCAAATATAAAAGCACTGGTTCTAATTTTATTTAATTAAAAGCAAGAAGAAACAGCTTAGAACAAAGAATCAGACCTGTACGACCAATCTAAAATGGGATTCACCCTCATGAAAGGTGGCCACCCAGGTGAACTAGGGGAGAATTGTTCTTGACCAACCTGTAAGGTAGGAGCACACATGTATGAATATAATATGTCAATATTCCAGTTTTCATTAAACCATGGTAATTAAATATTGGTTTAAAGAGCAAACACATACAATTTTAGGCTTTTACAGTTTACTAAGGCCATACGCTTGATACTTTTTCTCAAAATTGTTTTTGAATGAACATGTTTGAAAATTTCCTGAAGGAAGTAAAGTGGAAAATGAAGATTCTGATAAGTAATTTGACGCTCTTCAAATAGATGATTTTTCACATGTGCCCTAATTATCCTACCCTCAACAGCTTAGAGTGATCTTTTCAGCAATATTCTGGTTATTAACTAGTATTCTGGTGATTTCAAACTAATAGCAAGTTTATACAGAAATTGGGGAACCTAACTTTAGGTTGAATTTGCTCTATGGGCAAATTTTACATTGATTTTGAGCATGCAATAGTGTGGAAATTTGAGATATTTAATGCATGCTGCAATTGTTCCAAATTGCAGTATTGGCACATCATAAATTATGCATAATATGTCTAATGATCATATATAGTGAGATTAATGACAATGTTGAGGTATTCAAAGAACGTTTAGAAGTTACAATGAGTCAATGACAAGTGGCACTTTATACTATAATAAGTATCATTTTGTCATCCTTTAAGCCATTTATCTTTACTAGATTGCAACTTATTGAGTAATGAGTGTGTAGCTAAGCTTTCTCCCTAACATATATCTAAGAATAAGTATATATGTGTGTAGTTTTCTTAAAGATGTTCATATATTGTTTGTAAAATCTTCACTTACCGCAGTAGGGTCTCCAATTCGAACTCCAAGGAAGATAGCTCGAATTGGTTTTTCCTTTAGCAAAGCCTCCAAACCAGACTTGAAATCTAAGCTAATGGTGTCAATTTGCAACCCATAGCTGCTCAAGAAAAAAAAAATCATTAGTTGCTCTACCTTTAAAGGAGGACAATCCTCCAAGTTTAAAAATTACAAACAATGGTAGAAATTGAGGGAGGAATATATCACCTCTCAATATTATCTAAACTTCAATGACAAATAAAAAAAAGTAGAAAGGAAGAAGAAGCTTCACTCACGTGGCAGCAGTATCATAGGTAAATGAGTTGATTTCTGGGAATGCACAAGGACTCTCAAAATATATTGTTCGAATTGGAAAATCTTTTAGATCCCCATTGGCACTATTTTGCCCCTTTTTATGCAAGAAATAGCCAGCCCTGAGTATGTGCAATAAAACCTGCATGCCAAAGGTCAATGTCACCATTAACGAGCCCATAGATTCTGATGGATCATAAAAGATTACAGACATTAAAACTTACCGTTGAATCCTTTCCTCCATTGAAACTGAAGGCAACCTCCTCAATACTGTAGGAAGAAATACATTAATACAGCACACATAATAAGACAACTTACATTAGCAAGGACAATCAGCATTGAGAAGATAAATTTGTCATAAAAGATCATAATTTTTTCTCCATTCATAATTTAAAACAGGTATGACTTATAGCAAATGAAGTAGCAAAAAGACACCAAAAAGTAGGGGGGCATCACTCTTTGATGTATATGCAGTTGTCCCCAAAACAATCAAATTTCAATCCCCAATTCGGCCATCATCAATGCAAAATAGTCTTCCTATGCAGCTGTAAGAGTCGTTAAGTTATTTGGAATGGGTACCCTGTTAAAAAAATCAACAGATGGAGTGCATATCGTCCTTTCTTCATAAACTTACATACAATTACAAATGTCAAAATAAAAGCTATTTCCAGTTTTCCGATAACACCATCGTAAGAATTCTCCACTGACTTAGACCAAACAGAACATCGTCACAGATTGTCACTCATTACATCGTTGTTTCCAGACAACACATTTCCAGCAATATTTTCAAGTTAACAGACTTAAACATTTTCAACAAATGCTTGCCCCTGAGACAAAAAAAATCAAGGAAGGAAATTTAATACACCCCATAAACTCATAAAATGGATCCAACATAAATCAACAATAAATCCTCATTGAGCACCTATTCATCTTTCCAGTCAAAACAACAACAAAACTCAAGTCAACACTTCTCATCTTCTGATTTACACCAACCAACAGAAAAGGGTCAAATGAATCCAATTCCTCACACATGAACTCCAAACCCATCTCATAGAAAGGTTCAAGACAACAACCCCACAAATTGCATGTCCCAGTTCATAGGAGACAAAGAAAAACTTACGAATACAAAGCCAAAGCTCTCTGAACAACATAGGTAGCGTTGTTGTACTTGGTCTGAAGTCTTCGATCGTCACACTCTCTAATTGCCTTATCGATCTCCATGTTGAAAAGCCTGAGCAAACGAAAAACAGAATCAGAGCAAAAGGGGTTCCGAAAAGATAGAAAATTTAACGTTGTTAAACGAAAAGCAATCATGGGTCGTCGTCAAAATGGTACCTTGTAGCGAGTTGGAGAAGGGGGGAGCAAGGGGTGAGTGTGTGACAGTGAAGTGATTGAATAAATGATTGTGGCGTTTTCAAAAGGGGATTGGATGGGAGTGAGAAGACGAGATATTTAAGAAGAAGAAGAATTGGACATGCAGAATGTGGTTGGTTGTTATATGACAATGAAAAAACGCGCAGAATCTGAACAAAACAACGATGGTCTTATCTACGTTGTGTTGTCGCTGCGCACGAAAATGAAGTGGCTGCTCCAACAGAAATTTAATAAGATAACCGGATCCAGGGAGGGTCACACTCCTTCGCAGAAAAAAAAAAAGCCTAAGATATTACCCAATTATGCCCCCCAAGTGTTTTGGTTATGAATGGTTTGATTTTTTTGTTGTTCAAACTTTCAAGAAATTAAAGGTGATTTTCTTCCTCTTTTTACTCTCACCTAAAAGCTTTGTTTATTTAATTAATAGTATAATTTTTATGTAAATTTAATGTAAAAAATAATAAATTTATCACCATTCAAAAATTACAATAATATTTTACATGCAAATTAATTGATGCAAGATTCTTCTATTTTAATCAAATGTCTAGATATTTAAGTTATGATTATGAAGTTGTATTAAATAAGAGTATTATTATTTTTAAGTATCATATTTAACTCTAACATAATTATCTAATAAAAATGCTTGTATCGAAAAAAAATAAAATCATCTTATCAATATATTAATTTGTAACTGAATAAAATATAAAATTCTTTTGTATTTTCAATACATGAATTATTTACTATTATTTTTTGTTATAATTTTTGTCAAAAAAATAGTTATAAAACTTATATTAGTACATGTCATTATATATATGAAATTAATTTATCAGTTGATAATATTTAAATCATTAGTATATTATAAAAAATTAATTTAATTCATTAAAATTGACCTAATAATAAATGTTTGAATAGTGTGCACGTTTTCATGTTATACTGAAAAGTAATATAAAATTAATTATTAGTACCAGTAATAATTAATTATAAGGATTAGTATAAAAAGTAATAATCAAACAAATATTTAATTTTTTTAATATGTCAAATCACTATGTGAATTTCTATCAACAGACGTGTCTGTAGATAATAGAATCCTATTATACGAAGAAGATTCACAAATATTTTTCTTGCCTACCAACCTACCATGTCGAAAGAGATTCTGAAATACAGAAAGTAATATCTTCGGATTAAGCAAAAAAGGGAAATATTTATTTATTTATTTTCTTAAAATACTCTGACTATGCTTCCTTTCTTTTTGGATTGGATGCTTGTAAGGAATCAATACGGACATTTTATGTTTCGCGATTTTCATAAGAAAATTGTTTGCAATTAATTAATAACGAGTAAAAAAAGTGCCGACATATGTAAAGAAGAAAACACTAAGTAAAGGCCTATTTTTAGGAAGCATTAAAGTGAATTTTCAAGCAAGAAAACAATATTTGAATCATTTTTTTTAGACGCAATTGAATCAATTTAATATAGCTGGTTTGTATATATTGTTTTTTATCAGAACAGTTTCATTTTTTACAACATAATTTCAATGATGCAAAGTCATTTTAAATATTTTTATGATATCGTTCCATTAATCTTCCAATAATTAAACTAATTTTATATCAAATATTAATTATTAATCAAATTTAAAATATAATTTATATTTTAAAAATAAATTATTTATTAAAGAAATTAACTATAATTATATATATATACACACACTTATATATGAAGTTTTCATTCTTTAATCTTGTTTATATAATCAATCAAATTCATAATAAAATTTAAGCTTTTTTAAAATAATTTTGAATTTTTTATCAAACATTTAACAAAATGAACTTGAACAATCAAGCTCATTTATTAGCATTGGTTTAGGGTTTATTGGATTTAGGTTGCAACAAGGGAACTTCAAAGTTAAAAGTATGAACTAGTCATCGTCTATAAATAATTGGTCATGACAACTATCCATAGGCATAACAACAAAACCCGAATCTATAGGTACCCACCCGAATCCTTCCCAATTTTAATGAAAAAAATCAAGTTTATCGGATTCGAGTTTTCCTCGATAGCCAAAAGCAGGGACGGGGGCGAGGACAAGGGAGGGTATGAGATTATTGATATCTGCCTCATACCCGTCCCGTAATAAATAATATTAATATATATATATATATATATATATATATATTATTTTATAATTTTTTTAATTGAATTGATTGATTTTTTTTTATAATTTTTAAATTATGATCTCATTTTAAATGTAGATTTGTTATTATTTTTTGTTACGTAATTAATTTTTTCGTTTGATTTTTTCAATAAAAAATTTATATTATTTTTTACTTTTTTTAATTTTAATCAAATAGCACGATGGGACAGGGATGGATTTTAAATTCCAACAGAAATCGAGGACAGGATCGAAAAGCAATTTTTGAGTCGAGGATGAGGGCGGAAAATGCAATAGCCACCCCTGTTTAATGCCTAACTACCCAAAGCTTACCCGTGTAACATACTCCATGATTTATTATGCCTTTAGACCAATAACTCCGGTCCCTTATACAACAATAACAACAACTATGTTCATTTTTTTTTTCTATTTTACAGTTCTTATTATATCACATCAATTATCATATTTTTTAACTTTATTTTCTTCGTTTATTTTTTTTTTCTGTTTCTACCTCCTATTTCCTACACCCCAAAAGTAAGGTAAGAATCTATCACTTTTTTGTTTCACAAATGCATTTCTGAAGCCCGACATTTCAACTTGGTAAACAGAAAAAAAAGATTATAACAATGTTATTATCCTAACTCCTAAAAGGTGCATAAGGAAAAGGGGAAGCAAAAAAAAGATAAAAGGGATGGAAAAGTGGATTATACGGAAAGCAACGAGACATTTCACATATAGTTGTTTGATGATTTAGATTGCTATTTTAAATTAGGAAAGCTCACACGAATATTCCAAGATCCAAGTTAGAACATTGAGTATATTAATGGTGTTAGTGAAATAAAATATTGTTTAATATTTTATGATATTTATGATTATGATATAAGGAAAAATGAAGCCTGGCTGTTTTTAACGTTATTAGCAAGGGGCAGGGGCACGGCTGTATGCCTAGCCACACATGTCAGTCACTATCTACATTTCACACAAGAGGTCAAGAGCCATGTATACCAATTCAATTACAACACGACATGGTGCAAAAATGATTAACGAAAGTATGAGCTATTATTTGGTGTATTACAAATAGAATTCTCCTCCTAAAGCCATTGGTCAACATTTTTAAGTGACTTAAGTTTGCAATTGAATTATCTTCCATCTAATCATAGAGACCTTTTCGTGCCACATTTCAACAAAAAAAAACTTTCAATCTCCTGCAGAACCCAGCATACCATCATTCTTTTCATATAAAAATATTCCCGAATTTCAAAAGAAAGGAGTGTATCTTAAAGAACTTAAAAATAACGGTATTGATTGTTGAAAAGCCAGAAAAGGTTCTTTAGATAAAGCACATCCTCATAAATTCGTGTCAGGAAATGGATAAGGGTTTCCAAAATCCTAGAGGATGGATGTCAAGGTAATTGGAAGTCTAACCGGATTGAATCTTACGAGGATTTTTCTTTTCTTAACGAAGGAAAAAGTCTAACTAAACCATCGACTGAGCACGCCCTCATTTTTTTTCAATCGTATTGTGAGAATGTGTGAATATTGGTATTATGTATATACCTTATAGTTGAACCTTTAGGTGGCCTCCGTAATTTTTTTGATTAATCACCAACCCATTCGGTCCACATTAGATCCCAGGCTAACTCAGCTGCATGAGAAAAATAATATACATGATTATTCCAAAAAGAGGCACATTAGTGGACTGCATTTGATACTGGAAAATTGATCACTAAAAAGAGTCTTATGGAAGTCAATATTAAAAAACTACGTACTTCATTGTTCGGAGGTTCTACGCTATGCGCAGGTAAGGGAAGAGATATTGTATGCAGTCTTACCCTTGCATATGCAAAGAGACTGTTTTCGGATTCGAACTCATGACCAACAATATTAAAGGATAAAAATTATATTAATATATTTTGTATTTTTTGAGGGCTTCAGGGAACTGAAAAGGGTCAACATCAGATATTTTCTATGAAATCTGTTTACATCCAGCTAAATTAATAGATGCTTACAACATATGAGTATTACTTACTGGATACTTGAACCATGAAGGAGAGTTTTTTTTTTGTTATTGTAAACAAAATGCAAGCTAAATTTGTTTTTAATGTGAAACAAAAGATGTTAGAAAAGTACATACCATGGTTTACATAGACTTCTTTCTCAGTCAAAATTCTCGTTGCCAGCATTGCATGGACCCCCTGAAGAGGACTCTAATGGGGATTGGCATTTGAACTGCTACCAATTAGTTCCATCTTCTTTGAAGCAGTATAGCATTGCCTTCAAAACTATTAATCTGCATAAAAAGTATATGAACAAAAGACTCTCTATTAAAGGGAAAAAAGCCTTGCATCAATGATAGGAAATTAAGAATATAAACCATTCCCAGACCACCACCTAATAGCTTGAGCTAAAAGAAAATTTAAGCCTTAAATAACTAAACTGTGCACTAACTGGAGGCCAAATGAAATAATACTTTCTCAAATTTGAAGTCTCTTTTTCTATACCAAACTTTTTCAAGAATAAATAATTCCAAAAAAAATTATCACTGATTGACAAGCATCAGTTACTTACATTAGAAACATTGCATTAGTAAACCAACTAAACAAAGTTCAAGTAAATTTACCAACTGTTCATGTTTCATGCAAAGCATCCCTTCCCTCTCAGGGAAAAATGATAATTACGAATCAAATCAAATTCAAAAGTTGGGAACCAAAAAAGTTTTGTTACCAATTTATGCCATTATCAAACATATGTTTTTGCTAACAATACATTGCTGATGAAGGGCTGTCTAAATCTCCTTTTAAGTTACCACATATCAACTTTCACCAATTTACTAGCACAACGCAACATCTCAAATCAAACACACTAAATCAGAAAAGAATAAATGAAATCAATAAACCCTTCCCTTTGCTTCTTTTACTTCAATCATGTTTTCCAATTATCATTTGACTTTTGTACTACAGTCAACAACACCAACTCACATTTACCACAAAACCTAGCCATCAAAATCAAACAACACAGCAACATTGATTTGACCACAGTAAATTATCACTCCAGTAAATCACTTTGGCTTCTCTGTTCACAATTAAGTGTGGAGAGAAAGCAGTGTATTGTTTGGTGTTTAACTTACGAAGAAAGAATGATCTTTTTATATTTCTCCATTTACAATTTAACAACCATGGTGCAACTGCTAAAGCTTCCAGATCAACTGAAAACGTATTCATATCAGCTTCCATGTTCTGCAACCAAATTACCCAATTCATAGGTAGTGTTAGGCCCATCCTTTTTTTAGGCTTTACTTCTCCTTTTAAGGAGAAGATAGGCCAAAAATTAGTTAACAAAAACTCTTAAAATAAAAAGGAGCTTATTTATATAACAGAAAAAAAATTAAAATAAGAGCTTGAAAAGCTACTTTCACTAGCTTTTATCTAACTTCTCGGTAGCTTATTACCAAAGACCTCTCTTTGATCCCTGAACTTTGCCTTTTTAAAAGATTTTATCTTTTTAATTGGTAAAAAAAAAAATATTTTCTTTGAATTATTAAGAAAAAAGGTCTCTTGGCGCCAGAGTGACTTCCAGCAAAATCGTGTCATGCACCAATTTATCCTCCCTTAATTAGTTAATTGTGTCATTAATATCCAATATATCCTCCATTGAGTGCAAGTAATTGCTCATCAAGTAATTTAAAATGAACTTTTAAGTTTTAAAAAAATAAAATTAACAAACAACTTTCACTGTTTATTTTATGTTCTTATGTTTAGCTTTCAATTAAAAATAGCTTTTAAGTAGGAAAAAGTTGGGCCAAACATACCCTTCTTCATACATGGAATACCTGAACAACTCAGCCCTGGACTAAATTTTACTTGAACCAGGTATCTTCCGCACTCTCCTTTCCCTCATCTTACTTCTCACAAGGGAAACATCTATCCACCGCTCTGCTGCTGCATAGATGTCAGACAACAGCACATAATTAGCTGCATTTAGAGGCTCAAGCTCAAAAAGTCGATTAGAAACAATCTCTCCCAACTCTGAATCACCGTATAGTTTACATGCCCCAAGAAGTGCACCCCAGGCTCCAGCAGGAGGCTCCCCAGGAATTAATTTTATAAGTTCGTAAGCATCCCTTATGTGCCCTGACCGGCTTAGAAGATCCACCATACACGCATAGTGATCAGGCAACGGACTAATGCAGTATTTTTGCTTCATGGACTGGAAGTAGTTCCGCCCCTCATCAACAAGCCCAGCATGACTACAAGCTGTGAGGATGACTGTGAAGGCCACCTCGTCCGGAGTTAGCCCTTCCATCAGCATCCTGTTAAACAGATTCACGGCCTCTTCACCACGCCCATGAATTGACAACCCTTGTATCATCGAACAATACAAGACCACATCTCGCCTATGTTTTTCCTCAAACAATTTCAACGCCCTTTCCATGTTTCCACACTTTGCATTCATATCCAAAAGCGCTGCAATTACATGGTCCTGCTGAAGATCAATACAGCTCTTGCTTACATAAGAATCAACCCACTGAGCAAGTTCTAAATGACCCAACTGTGCAGAAGCCGACATCAAGCTAACCAATATAAACTCATCAGGCTTCACATTCATCAATTCCATCTCGAGAAACACTCGCAACGCCTGATTAGGCTGCCCATTCTGGACATAACCCGATATCAAAGCGGACCAAGCAACAACATCCTTCTCCAGAGAACGATCAAACAAGAACCTCGCCGCTGCCATGTCACCCGCCTTGGCATACCCATCGATCATGGTGGTGAAAGAAACAACATTCTTCTCAGGCATTGCGTCAAACACGCCTCTAGCACTGCTCAAATCCCCTACTTTCACAACGCCCTGCAACATTGCGTTCCAAGAAGCCACATTTCTGTGAGGTATCTCATCAAACAGCTTCCTGGCCTCAACAACATCCCCAACAGCAACGTAGCCAACAAGCATAGCAGTCCAGGAAACCACATTCCTGTCAGACATTCCATCAAACACCTTACGAGCATCAGCAATCTCCCCGCATTTCCCATACATGTCGATCAAACTGGTGCCCACGTAGAGATCCTGGTCGACGCCGCACCGGAACGCGGAGCCATGAAGCGATTTTCCCTCCCTTGCCTTGCACGTGCCCGAACAGGCCTTAATGACAGAAGGGTACGTGAAGCTATCGGGGAGTGCCCCATGTGCCTTCATGCGAGCGAAGGCGAAGAGGGTGTGGGAAAAGAGATTCTTTTGGCAGTGGGATTTGATGAGAGTGTTCCAGAGGAAGGTGGAAGGGGCGAGAACGCTGTGGAAGACGGAGGAGGCGTAGGAGAGACTGGAGAGGAGGGTGTGGGCTCGGGAAATGAAGAGGGAAACGAGGAAGTGGTCTTGCTCGAGGCCGCGATGGATGATGCACGCGTGCACTTGTTCGAGGTGTTCACCTTTCTTGCAGGCTTTGAGGAGGGTGGTGATGCTTGCAGCTGAATGAAGACGGAGAGGAGAGGAGTGAGAGATTGAACGCATGGAAGTGGAAGTTGGAATGGGAATGACAGGGGAAACCCTGCATTTTGCATTCCCGCAGTAGCTTTTGAGACCAAAATGGACATGTTTAACTCACTTTTAGATGAACTCAACTATGTCACGCTTTTTTTTCTTCAAAATTCAACGGACTAAAAATACATTTAAAATCACAAAAAATATGTGATATTTAATTGAAAAGTAAGGTGGTTGATTGAAGTGAAAAAGAGATAAAAGATTTGAATTAAATTAATTTAAAAAGAAAAGAAAAAAGAATTTAATATTAAATAAAATATATTACTTATTTTAATTATTTTATTGTAAGTATATTAGTATTATATTGATTATTATCAGTTTGTATTATTATTAATAATATTATTATTAAGGGACACGGGTTCAAAGAAAATAACAAGGGAGGGGGACATGACATGAGATGAGAGTGGTCGGTGGAAAATAAGAAGGTTGTGAAGAAAATAAAAAGAAAGGAATAACCCATTTTATCATTTAGTTGTAAGATACATGCCTATATAATATGGGTTTTCTAAAAAATTGTGTCATTTTTTTATTTATTTTCATCTCATTTTGTAATGTAAAACTTTTTTTTAGTCCCATCATTTTTTAAATCTTTCCACCTCTCTCATTGCGACCAAACCATCCCTATTTTTTACTTTCACTCTTTTCAACTCTTTTCATCTCTACCAAACGATCATTAAATTCGAGTACAATTTTGGGTTTGTGCATCATCCGGAAAACAACCTGAACCAAAGCACTCTACAAAAATGGTTCAAAATTTTCAAATCAAATGGTTTGCTTTTTTATGGTTTGATTCGGTTTTCTTTGCACAACTTGTGTATGACTCGGTTCTTTTCAAAAAAGACGGAACAAAACTGAACCAGAGTACTTTATAAAAACTGTTCAGTTCCAACTGAACAGTTTTAAAAAAATAGTTGAGTTTTTTTTTTCTCAAATGATATATGGTTTCATTCTGGAATGTTTCGGTACAGTTCGATCGTTTCGCACACTTCTTGTAAAATTGCATTAAAAGCTATTGAACAATGCGAAGGCAAACGCCATTTTTTTTTCAAATTTCATTACAAATTTGAGTGAGATTGCCCACTTATCACTATGGAGAATGCATTCTAGTTTAAACAAACGTAACTAGTCCGATGAATGTTTAGCAGCAGCAGCCACAATTTGACCAAAAAATCCAAGGTGTTGCAGACATAAACTGCTATGAAGCCTACCTGTGCTAAGAGAACCAATTAAACTGTCAGTCAATGATTTCAATCCATCTCGTGATAAAGGATTTGTATAAATATAAACAATATGCTTCCGAGGGATCTGGGCACAAATAAAACTCTGCCGAGTTCTCACTTAAATTTACAGTAGAATTACCTGTCTGTCATCTAATCATAGAGACCATCCTCGAGCCAAATTTCAACCAAAAAACTTACCATCTCCTGCAGAACCCAGCTTACCATCATTCTTTTCTTTTTACATAAGTATTCCCAAATTTGAAAAGAAAGCATAGGAGTGTATACTAAACAACTTACAGATAATGGTATTGGTTGTTTAAAAGGTTCTTTAGATGCAAGCACCTCCTCATAAGTCCTTGAGACGCTGCAAGAGATGTCTAAGTTATGTTTGGCAACATATAAATGGATGATGTTTTCCAAAATCCTAGTGGATGGATTAGGTAAAAACAATAAGCGTGATTCTGGACCTCCGATTTTATAATAAGCAAGAGTAATGACTTATTGGCTACATATATATGCTTACTGAAGTAAAAAAATTCCACTCCAACAAAAGCATCATATACAAACATGAATAATGCAGTTGGAAACAAGATAAAAAGAAATGCCTTTCTTTTTCTAAAATGTGGAATAAATTCACAAAGTAGTCAATAACTTTGTCCACAGCAATCTTTATTTAGTGCCTATATTTCTGTTAGTTGCATAAACAACTTACACAAGTCAGTCATTCTTCGTAATTTAGCTATATATACTAGGAAATTTGAAGTCTAACCTGATTGAATCTAATGAGGATTTTTCTTTTATGAACATAGGAAAAAGTATAATTACATCATTGACTGAGCAGACCCCCCTACTTTTTCAATCATATTGTGAGAATGTGAAAATATTGGTATTGTGTATATACCTCAATATTGAACATTTAGGTGACCTCCGTAATTTTTTTGATTGATCACCAACCCATTCTGTCCTCATTTGATGCCAGGCTAACTCAGCTGCATGAGAAAATTAATATACGTGATTATTCCACAAAGAGGCACACAAGTGGACTGCATTTGATACTGGAAAGTTGATTACGAAAAGAGTCTCATAGCAGTCAATATAAAAGGAGAAAAAATATATTAACATATTTTGTATTTCCTGAGAGGCTTCAGGGGACTGAAAAGCATTAACATCAGATATTTTTTATAAAATGTTTGTTTCAATCTGGCTAAGTTAATTTGTAAGTTTGCAATTGTCTTTGTGTCATATTGCATAAAGTGTAGCAACTAACATAACCATATGCCACACTATGTAGCTCGATTAGTTTTGACATTTTCTACCTTTTCCTACTTGGAAACCACAGGGTATGACTATGCATTTTGTCTCAACTTACCTAGGAAACAAAGAACAAAAAATATAGGATTCTAACATATCAGTGAATAAATTTACGTTCTAAGTGATGAGGAAAACAAAACTACTTATGAATTTAAACACGAATACATCAATATTGTTGCAGAGACAAACATATTAAACCTGAATACTACATATGAGTGTTACTCAGCCTGCCCACATTGCCTTGTGCTCACTGGATACTTGAGAAACTTGAATCATGAATGAGGGTTTTTTTATTGTTATTGTTGAGTGTTAACATATCCCAGCTAATTATTATTATTTTTTCTAAAGTATAACTAAAACTTACCATGGTTTACATAGACTTCTTTCTCAGTTAAATTCTTGTTGCCAGCATTGCGTGAGCCCCTTGAAGAGTGATTCTGATGGGGAACGGCATCTGAATTAGTACCAATTAGTTCCATTTTTTTTTGGAGCAGTACAGCATTAGCTTCTAACCTATTAATCTGCATAGAAAGTATATGAACAAATCAATGATAGGAAATTAGGAATATAAACACATTCCTATTTCCTATGCCACCACCTAATAGTTTGAGCTTTAAGGAGATTTGGTACCCATGCACAAGAGCTTCTAATTAAGCAATTAAAAATGCAGATTTAGGCCTTAAAAATCTATATAACTGGAGGCCAAATGAAATAATACTTTTTTCAAATTTGAAGTCTATTTTTTATACCAAACTTTTTCAAGAATAAAAAATGCCTATATATATATCTTACATTAGGAACATTGCACCAGTCAACCAACTAGGCAAAGTTCCAGCAAATTTACCAACTGTTCAGGCTTCATGCAAAGCATCCCCTGCCTCTCAGAGCAAAATGATAACAATGAATCAAATCAAAACACAAAAGTAGGGACTGAATTTTTTTTTCTTCTCATTTTATGCCTTCATGAAACACATGTTTTTGCAAACAAAACATTGCTGATGAAGCATTATGCTTAAAGCTCCTTTTCATTTTCCAGATATCCACTTCACCAATTCACAAGCACAACACAACACCACAAATCAAACACACTAGAACAGAAACGAATAAATGAATCAATAAAACCCTTTCCCTCTCTTTCTTTTCTTCAATCATGTTTTCCTGTTTTCACTTGACTTTTGCGTCACAGTCAACAGCACTTACACTCACACTCACCACAAAACCGTGCCATCAAAATCCAAACAATACCGCAACATTGATTTGATCACAATAAATCACTTTTTCTCCGCTCACAATAATTTTTTAGTCTTAACTGCAATCGAAACGAACTAAGTTTCTACGCCGCCGCCACCATTCCAATAAAACAGTAACAGAAAGAAAAATATTCATGACAATCGAGCCAAATATAAAACCTTAAAATAATAATCATCAACAAAATTAAACTGCAAAAATTGCAATATTGCATCAAGAAAACAAGTGGTTACCAGAGGAATTCAAGATTTACAGTGTAGACGGAAATGACGGTGTTATTTACTGAAAGAGAAAAAAAGAAAGAAAAATAGATTAGAAAGGAATAAAAATGCAGAGAAGGAAGGGGAAAAAGAAAAACCTTTAGAAGAAGAATAGTGCAGTGCTTTAGCTTATGAAGTAAGAAAGAAATATCTTTTTTATGTATCGCTATCACAGTATTTAAAGCCAGAACAGAATCACCGTACAGAAACTCAATTAGTCAATAGAGTTTAATTTTTAAGCTGTGAATCTATTAAAAATTACTGAGGAATTGTTACAAAAGTCATTCGGAAATACGTTAATGGATCAAGGTATTAAAAAATATTTACAGGAACTTTTTTTTAATTAAATTCCAAGTTAACAATATATTCTTCAGCCGTTTCAAAAAATATATATTCTTCACCCCACGTTTTATACGAGTAATATTTTAACATTTTGAAGTTATGTGTTTTATCTTTATAAATCGAATTAAGACTTTGCCTTAATAGTTAATTTAAAGATTTTTAGTAATAACTTATTTTAGTTACATTTTAAAAATATAAAAATAAAAATTAAGAAGAAACAATCTCGAAGCCAACAAAATAATAAAAACACATTTAAATTACAATTTTGATTCTCTTTGATTCTTTATCAATAATTTTGATCATTCTATTTTTTTACGATTCTAGTCCTTATATTTTTTTTTAAATAATTTAATCGTATTTTCAATTCTTTATATATTTTATTTCTTTTATTTTGATCTTTTAAGTTTAACAAATATTATAAAAAATAATTTAATAAATTAAAATGTAAAAAAGTTAAAAAATAAACATATACAAAATTGAGTATCTAACTAAAATTTTCTCAAATTTCAAGACTAAAATTGCAAAAAAAAAGTTTCAAAAAGCAAAATTACAGATAAAAAAATTAAAAGATGAACAAAACTATAATTTAGCATGAAAGCGTTTTGCTAACAAATGTCTCGATTTAACTCTTAACGAAGAAACCATCACGAAGCCCGCCAATTAATTTTATACGAGGTGTCCGTTACTCGTTGGGGTTTTTTGGTGAATAGTTCATTGCCAAAAGTTAGATGGACTAAAGGCCCAATAAGAACATTGGACCTTTGCTTACTTGTGTATCTACAAAATACTACACTGATATTTTTGTCCATAAAAATAATATAATAAATTTTTAATTCAATTATATTCAATGTTAGAACTTTTTCATGTCATATTTTTATCTTATTTTATGTCACAATATTATTTTTTAGACAAACATTACATGCATTGTACTACTGTAGTGCTTTTTTCTTGTGTCTATTATTTAGATTCCGAAGTAATAAGATGTTCTTGTCTCCTTACTTTACGCCATGTTCAATCCTCCTTCAACAGATTTCTCTCTGCTATTTGAAATTATGTGTATTTACTCAATTTTATTTCTTATTTTCATGGTTAATTATTCACTTTGATGAAGATCGGGCTCCTACTTTGGGACTAAAAATTACGACCATGTTCCAAGTGAATGTTTTTAAAATATCTTTACTATATGTAAGTTCATTTAAAATTTTAATTTTATCTTCTAGTGTCATAAAATTGATAGTAAATAAATAAAAAATATTTTTCAATTAGTGTGTCAATAAATCACGGGAAAATATCTAAAAAAATCTATTTACGTTAAAATGAATTTTAATATATTTTATATCCATTTTCAAGAAAAAGGAATATATATTTTAAAACTAGTAAAAAAATAAAGTATAATTGAAACATCTTTCAAAAGGAAAGAAAAATATAACTTGCTCTAACATGATTCAACGCGAGTCATATGTACATTTATATTCTTTCTAAAAAGCAATGAAGATTTATATATATTATTTTTGTTTTTGTTTTGGAGCATTGAAAATGCATGCCTTTACACTGATAATGAGTTGGATCAAATGATCTTGGCCTTAGACTTTGTTCCTTACGAACCCTTCAAATATATGAAACTCTACCTAGAAGCTCTAGGTAAAACTATGGCATTACAAGTGCATACTTGATGTTCTAAATTTATGCAAAACCTAATCGAGTGTCGGTGGGACAATCCTTTCAAAATGTCCACAAATGGGAAGAGGGATTTTTCCATGACTGCAAGGCTTTTAGCAAAGCTTTTCATATGCTTTTTTTTCTTCCCTTCTCCCAAAAATGCTGTGGATGATGTGATCGTATCCAAAGGCTTTGTAGAAATTAATTCCCATCTTAATTATGATTGCGATTACCCGCTTCATGTTCATGTTTTGTGCAATCAACCCATGTTGGATTCCGTTTAGAAAAATATATTTAATCAATTACATATCCACATAAATAATAATTCTATTATCTGTATCCTTATCCATTTGGATATCTATGAATTTGTATCTGAGATAATTATATGTATTTTAGTTAACTTAAATATCAATTCTATGATGTATTTATTTAAGAAACTACTAAAATATGAATGTTATTATAATTATAATATTAAAATTTGTGGCTTGTGCTAAGTGAGTATTTATTGTTCTCTCACTTAGTTTTAATAATTTTTTGGATTTATTAAAAAATTATAATATTAAATTTAATGATAAAATATAATTAAAAGAGATTTGGTTAAATATATATTATATAATTTAATTGAATATTATTCAAATATAATTTTAATTATGATGCATTAAAAAAATTCAAAATTTTATAAATTTAAAAATCTTTCAAAAATTGATTATAAATTAAGTGAATATCAATGAAATTAAATATTATAATATTTATATTCATGAAAAATTGAAAATAATTAAACATACTCTAGACTTATTTTATATAAAAAAAACTTAGTAATTTTGAATGATTCTTGTGAATACTCGTTAAAACTCAATCCGATTACTTTCCTTGATTGAAATCGTGGAAATGCATGAAGCCATCATATTAACAATGAGAAAAATACATATATTTCGTAAAACATGAAATTTTGCGTGGCCTAAAACTAAAATTTTTTATGGCCCCTCGTTGTGTCTTATAAAAAAATTTATTATTTTTTAATGAGTTTGGTCACAAATGTATAAGCATAATAATCTGACTCTAATCAATTCTTCCAAGCAAGCTTCATTTTAGCAAGATAAAGTGATTTGATATTCTCTTTTACTGTGAATATATGATAAAGTGTCAATAACAAGTAACAACCCCTAACTATTAAAACCCACAGATGTTGTGTGTGTCTATATATATATATATATATATATGTGTGTGTGTTTTAATAGTTAGGTGAATAAGTCCTATTATATGTTTAATACATTTTAAAATAAAATAAGACATAAATTCAAAAGTGATGTATCTATTTTAACTAAAAAATAATAAATTAAAGAAAACGCACTAGCATAAAATTATATATTCTCCTCTATTTACCAAACAGGACGTAAAGGTTACTTAAAAGTATCTGTTAATCACTTAATCTACATATATTCATTATATTTGTCCACTTTATTATTATTCAGAGCTTAAATATGTTTTATTGATAAAAAAAGCTTAAGTATATTTTTGTTCCTCAAATTTATAAATATGTATGTTTAGTTCACAAATTAAAATTTTGTATGTTTTAGTTCGTCAAAATCATGAAATACTATATTTAGTTTCTCATGCGATAAAAAATCAGCACAAATTATTCATTCAAATGGTGTAAAATTAGTTAAGAGTGACTTTTAAAAAAATATTTTGTGAATTTGAAGGATTAAAAAATACAAATTTTAAGTTAAAAAAACTAAAAAAGACAAATTTCAAATTTAAAAGACCAAAGATATATTTAATTTTTTTTCACCATGCTATAATAAATATTATGTATTTATCAATTTTATCAATAATTAATTTATACTAGAAAATCTAAAACTTAATGGACTTTGTTCTTTTAATTACATTTTTTGTTCTATTTATAAATATTGAACTTAAAATTTTATTTAAGAAATTAAAATACAGGACACTCAAAGTGCATAATGTTGGATTTATAGAACTAAAGATTTACTTTCGAACAAAATCTATTAAGGATTAATTAATCATTTACCACTAGTATTTATCAAACATATATAAATGATAGTTTTTTTCATCCTTAAGTATTTTCATATAAAAAAGTACTTGCTAATCTAAATTTTATTCAAATATTAAAATACATTTGTTAACAAAACTCAAATATATCTTTTTGATTTCAGAACACACACACATAATATATATATATATATATATATATATATATATATATATGCAATGCCATAATTCTGACGACTAGCTAGGGATATGATTCCCCTAACTTCACGTGACTTATAAGTAACACCTCAATTATGTGACAAATAATAAGACTTTTTTTCGGTGGATGACTAATAATAAGACTTAAAAACAAAAAATGATAGATAATACAAATTGAAACAATTATTGCAATCAGCTCTAGAATCAAGTCTCATTTACTTATAAATGGTAAATGCTAGAGATCGAATGTTTAATCATAAAATAAAAGTAGAATTTTTAAAAAAAAATATTGATTGCCTATATAAAATGTTAATATTTTTCTAGTTTGTATGTTTCTAGTTTATTCAAACTTTGAAATGTGTATTATTATTTTTAGAATGCTAGCGATATCTGAGTTTTTTATCCAAAAAATATAAAAATAAATAAATAATTATTCAAATAATACAATTCAAAAAATATTTATCTTAATGATTAAAAATATAGTAACAAGTAAGAAATGGATTCTTTCAAAATTGATTTGTCACTCATTGTTTACAGTATTTTATAAATTTGTTCATTAGAAGTCGATTTCTAAAATAGTATTTTTTTTTGTTTTTGTACAGTTTGAGAAATCGGTTTCTCTTAGGGTTTTTTTTTTCATAACCAACAAAGATGCGGTGCTTGTTTGTATGCTCCTGCAATTGCAATTTTCAAGTTGGCTAAAGAGATGCTTACTGCTACATAAACCCATAACTGTATCTTCATCACCTTCCCACACCAACCCTCAGATAATGCCTTATTCTCAACATTGGATGCATCATCCACTATGTTCCCCTTCCCGTTTCATCGCCCCTTTCGCATTCTTGGTTATCCACTGCCCGTGATGGGTTTGTTTTCCCATGTGCACACATCTTGCTTGATGAAATGCCAATGTGGGGGGTTTGGTTTTTCTGTGCTTGTTGGAATGTGAAATGGTTTGGTGGGAAATCAAAAGATCAAACATTTTTTATGTGTCTTTCCATATACATTGATGTTTCCCTCCTGCCTACCTGCATCTCTACCGAGAAAAGCTTTAGTTAAATGCTCAATGCTTTGTTTATATGAGTTTGTTTGTATTGGTAAAACATGGGGTAGTAATTTCTTGCATATGGACTAAAATCATGAAAATTAAAACAATTTAAAAAAAAATACTTTGAGATGGAATCGATTTCTAAAGTTCAGAAATCGATTCAGAGGAAACCGATTTCTTACTTGTTATGATATCTTGTATCATTTAGATAAATATTTTTTTAGTTGTATTATTTAGATAAATATTTATTTTTTATATTTTTTGGGTAAAAAGTCAACGATATCTCTTTTATACTTTTTTTCAATATTTTTATATGATCAATTAGAAGTTATTTAGAATCAATAATGTTGTTGGATCCCATACCCAAATAAAAAATAATAGTTATTAATAATAAATAAAATCCATCAAAATTGATGTTTTTTTTAATAAATTCCAATTGATTACTCTAATAAAACGTGTGACAGATAGAGTATCATTAGCATTTTTATTTATTGAGACTTTTTTTAGAGATATTTATTGAGACTTGATATATATCCAATCAGTTCCTTCTTTGCTAATTAAACTATCATTTATTTAACATGTGTGCATGATTACATACACACACCAATGAATAGAAAAACATTTAACTAATTTCTTATCATAAAAATATTTTTTTCTTCTTTAGTGTATTTATAAATATTTAATATAATGCATTAATACTCTTTATCGTATGTTGATAGTCACACACTAAAATGCCAATCAAACTTAAAACATCATATATAATTTAATAACATAAGAATGACAATAAATACAATTGGGTGACAAACTGACAATAACTATTTATTGACGCGTATTTTATGGGATAAATTTTAAGCTACCATTTATACGAATAGCTCTTCTAAGTTCTAACCAAAGAAAATTAAATTGAAAAAATCAATATTTTATTTCTACAAATTTTATTTATTTATTACTTGAGTCTCTATTTTTTAAATTTAATTCTTTATGTTTATACCATGCAACATATTCGTCTTTTCCTTTAACTTGGTTTAACGCTATCCAACTTTGTGTTTGTGGCTTTGTGCAACAATTTTATATATTTTTATCTAATTTTAATTTCATCATTTTCCAATAAACTCACTATTTTTTCAGTCCGTTTTTGGATGGAGTAGTTAGAAATAATAAACTTATAGTACTTTACAAAATACAAAGACCTAAATCAAAATAAAAATACAGAATTTAAATAAACAATTGAATAGAATGATGAAGAAATTAATTTCACCAAATAAATCCACACGTGTATTACTTAATTACTGGAAGCGCTTATGGTGTTCCTTGTAATGGGTTCATGCACGGTTCAGTTTAGTTAGATTTTTCCTTTTTAAAAAAAGTTTGGTTAGATTTATGGCAAAAAGTTATCCATGATAACAATTATATAATAAGTCTCTTATAAAAAAACATTATAGATTATTTATAATCAGTATCATTATTCTTAATTTAATAAGTAAAATATCGAATACACATGAAGTTAATCACATACAATCATTACCAAAAGTGTAAAATGTAATTACATAATTTTATTGATCAATATAAATATATTAAAAATACAGTTCAACTTGATTTGGTTCAATTTTCATTCATAGAAACTGAAAATTAAACTAAATCATAGTAAATCAAATTAGTTGTTTCAATTTTTTTCTATCAATTTAACAGATTAAAATTTTTAACCTAATTGACCATTTTTTGTGAAATATTTTCCTTCAATCATGATTTTTCATCAACAAAATTTGAACTCAAAATTTTATTTAAGAAAACTAAATTTAGTATCCTTCAAACCAATAATTTATTTATAAAAAAAATCATAATTTTTGTTATATGATATGGTTCTTCTTTAAAAAATGTTGTTCTTTTTTTTTACACATAAGTCTCTAAATGCTATCGTTGGGAAACCCCACAATTACATAACTGCCATGCATGGCTCTATCCGTCAATGAGTGGAAAGTGTCAATTCGAGAGGCAAAATCCGAGTTTAGTAAACGTTTATGGTTCGGTTCAGCACAAAACACTTAACCTAATCGAACCAGAAATTGTTCTCTCGAATTTAAATAAACCGAAAATAATTTATCTAACCGTAAATTTGGTATTTATTTTTGTCAACAATCACCCCATAAAAATTTGAAGAAGAGAACAATTATTTCTTTGCACACTTTGTATCCTTTCTATAGGTCTTTTACTATTGTCAACTTGTTAAAATTTGTAATGTTTAATTTGATCTAAAATATATAATTGTAAGTATAATAGAACAAACTAATAATATGTATTAAATAAAAAAATATGTTATAGAAAGAAAAAAAAGATATTGAAAGAGAAATGTATTATAGGAAGAAGAAAAAGATATAGATAGAGGAAGGTGTTATAAAAAAAGAAAGAGATATCCAAAGAAGATGTCATAAAAAGAAGAATATATCATTGAAAATATTACACTATTTATAAGTTGATCAGTGAACATAGCACAAATTTAAGATATGAGATTATTTATAAGTTTTAATTCTTATGACAAGATATAAGTCTAATATTTATAAAATATAAATTATAATTACTTGTAAATGCTATAAATTTCTCATAAAACTTCCTGTTGATTGCTTTGGTCTTTAATCTTTATCATTTATAACTTTATCTTTAATTTTTACTATTAATATCTGATTTTTACTTTTTATAATCATCCAAATAACAGTTTTTGATACTATGTAAAAAGACAGATAAAATATTTTTTTTATTTGGCGTACTATTAAAAATAGTTAGATTTTTTAACTTCTAATTCAGTTTAATTCATGATTCAGTATAACTTTTGAACGGTCCTGTAAATCACTAAAGTACATCTAAAATTCTTTTTTTTTAACGGAACATCTAAAATTCTTAATCCGTGCAACAGGCATTATTCTTTTCACTTACTGTAAATAATTGGGTAAAAGTTGGCTACTATTGTCTTCAATAAGTTACGTTGACTTTCAAGGTCTGAGTCCAGCACATAATGGAGTTTTTTTTTTGGGTTACAGCACATAATGAAGTTTGCCATCCATTATAAAATTTGACTGTGTTAAAAAAGAATTAAAATAAATATTAACATGGAAAGATAAAATTAAAAAATATTTTAAAATCTTATATATTTGATCTTTATTTGTAAGAAATTTTGTTAAAGATAATAAATATTAATTTCTTAACATATATATGTCTTTTTTCAGGAACACGTACACACACATATATATATGTGTGTGTCTTAAAGATACATGCACTTTACTAAAATTCATAAAAATATAAGAATAAAAAAGTCAAGTATATAAATGGCTAAGCATTAGAAAATGCACACTCAACTGAATGCACCGATTATATGCAAAACCCATGTTGGTAATTTCCATCTCTCAAAAGAATTACTCTTTTGATTACTATTAGTCGGTGGATAAAAATAAATCACTTTTGATATCAAATAAAATAAAAACATAATAAAGGGGATGTTTATATGCTTCATCCCAAATTCAGCAAAAAAAAAATGCTTCATCCCAAGAAAAGGGAAGTTCATATGATAAACTTAATATGTAGAATATCTATTAAAAAAACTTAATATGTAGAAAATGAGAAAACAATTTACTTTTTCTTGTTTTTAATCAGTATTAATGCTTAGTTATCATTTAATTCAATTATTTTTTTACTTAAACATAAGGATTGTGAATATATCTTTAGTCGTCTGTATACCCACTTGTAAAATTGGATGCTTCCCAGTAGTTGTTACCTATAAGTTAGTGCAACAATTTAAAACCATATAATTTACTCCAGTAAATTTGAAAAAGATATGTTCAATATCTTATTTATATTCTCTACTACTGCTAGGGATCATTTTCTCACCTAGATCAACTAGAATTTGCCATTTTAAAGTTAAATTAATACTATAAGAACTGTGTTATGTGCAGAAAATATTCATAAACTACAAATAAAGATGTGACGTCCTAAACTATAGAAAATATAGCATAGATAGGGAAATGTATTTAAGTGTATATTTTAGGTGTAACAATTGATATAAAATTTGTTTCAATTTAATTAGTAGTCACGAGTTTAAACCATGGATAAACAATTATGATAAAGACTTAAGGAAAAAAGATTATTTTCTTTAAATGATACATGTAATTTTTATTATAAAAAAACTGTATATCTATTTTCTAATTAAGGATCTAAAATGTAAAATTCTAAAGATGATACATCAAAATTTAACAACAAAATATGATACAACAAAATCGATTTGAACAAAAAATTTGAGGAGACTAAGTTAATGTACTTGTAAAAACTCTTCACACACACACAGATATATATCATTGCTCGTTACACACACATATATATATCACTCGTTATTTGTAACAAATTCAAATATTAGCTGTTGACATATGCAGGGAAATTAAGACCTGAACCTACTTTATATAATTAAAAAAAAAAAACCACGGTTATGTGTGCCAGTGAGAGTGTGTGTGCATAAAGCCTATGATATAGCATGTCTTGTTTGCAAAATGTGATTAAAGCAAAAGCACCTACATTTAGACGACAAATCCCACGATAAAACCTTCTGATTATTGGTTGTAACACAACAAGCGATTTATCCCTTGATAAGTCTAATGCAAGATGATGTAGAACTGTAACTTCTGTGGTGATTCTATGGACAATGCCCTCAATTGTCACGGAAACAATGCATAGAAGAAGATCCATTTGATATAGCAGACAACCAATTCAATTGAATTCAATTCAATTCAACCCTCCGGTGATCAGTTTTTTACTTGTCGGCCAAAGTGGCCCTACCACCATTCCCCACCATGCTCCAACCTTCCTCCATTTCTCTTCCTCCGTGTGTGACCGACAAAATAGTGCTTACCCCAATCTTGTAAATTTTGTCTACACATAGAAGCTCTTGCAAGTTGTAGTAATTGAAAAATTCAGCGTGCACAAGTCCCCATTAAGCATATTTCTCGTAGCTCATTAATTATTTTCTTCACTTGAGTTGAGGCTACACGATGTGTGTTACTTTCAAATCTTTTATTTTTTTTGTGGGGTTGTTTTTTCTATTTTCTACGAATTGTGTTCAACCGGTGTGTGTAGCTAGAGCTCAATAATAATGCCGGGTCTTGTGATTTTATGGTTTGCTTCCGGGGAACCATGCCTTGAGTTCATGTACTTCGATACCTCATACTTAAATACTCAATGTATTGTTAGATTCATGGGGCACTGATCCACACAAGTCAATTTGAAAAGAGGTTCGAACCTTCTGCTTCCATAAGCAGACAAAAATGAAGATCACATTATTGGTTCCGCACAATATTCTCTAATATGATCATTTTAATTTGATTATACAAATCCGCTCATAAATCACATAACTCTTCCTCTTAATCTAGTTATTTGCATATTTCGGGTTATGGCATTAGTTATAGTTAAGCAAGTTTTATAAGTTATAAGCAAAATAGTGCATGTATACCAACGTATCGAGAGCAATTAACGTTAAATCCACTATGATTAGTGTTTGTCCCTGCTAATCTCCATATATAGTAGCATCCTCAAACTATGAATGAACATTAAACATTTTATTTTAAAAGGTTTGTTTATACCAAAAATGTGCATGGGTTGCAATCTATGTGGAGTCATTTTCTTGATTCATAAGATATTAAGATTATAAGCTATACTATTCGTACCATATCACTAAGTAGGATTATTCTACGTGTCAATCAATCATTCATGTGCCCCCCATTTTCAATCCAATCAAGTTTTGGGGGTCCATTAATGGATGGCTACTGACCCACCACTCTATTGATGAAGTTCACAAGCTATAACACACCGTACTCACCTTTGATTCATGAGAATTGACTAAATTAGAATCTGTCCCACATTTCCTTTCGTTTTTAACTTTTATCTGTTTTATCATTTTATTCATTGGCTCATTTTGGCCCTTATATGGGCATCTTATGCTTGACTGAGTGGTAAGTGACACAACGAAAAAGGGAAAATTGTGTGGTGAAATGAAAAGCACCAAACATTGGGGTTAATCCAGCTATTGCTTTCAGAGCTCAGACAAAAATACCTGTAGCCTTCAATGAAGACGGGCAAAGCCTACAGACCCAAGCCTAGGTTCTAGTTTGAATCTGAAAGCCATGCAACACTAAATAAAAAGAGCCACATTTAAGACACATCCATCTACCCCTTCGGGATCCCATCACCTGTTTTGAACTTTCCAACCAAGCTAACAGATTTTGTGTCATAAATAGAGGAGGGAAAAAAAAAAGTAGTAGTAGTAATGAGAAAAGGGAAAGTTACACTTACACTAATGACTAACCTAAGTGCCTATGCAAGTGAAGGTCTAATTGAATGCCATCCATCAATTTATGACCTCCAATTTGTCTCTAATGATCTATAAATAATTATTGGTATGTTTAATTCATCCAATCCCTCCATAATGCCACCATTAATTTTCAAATGGGGACCCACAAATTTTCTTATTTATATCAAACTGGCTACCATACTATTCTTCCATATGCACCTTACCTTGAGCACTTTCCCTAGTTTTCTATCTCACACCTTTCATTTATACACAACAGAATCATTCTCCTTTCTGCTAACACTCTAACTTGATTTTTCTTCATGGCTCTCTTTCTCTTTGCTATTTTAATCTTGATGGCCCCTTCTAGTAATGCCTATTGGCCACCTTCACCTGGCTACTGGCCAAGTTCCAAATTCAGGTCCATGAGTTTTTATGAAGGGTTTAGAAACCTCTGGGGTCCTCAGCACCAAAGCCTAGACCAAAATGCATTAACAATCTGGCTTGATAGAACCTCAGGTCTGAATATTATCACTTTCAATTTCAATGCTCTCTCTCTCTCTCTTTCACTTGCATAATATCATTGAAATTTAATCTACTTCCACTTCTTTGTTTCTCATAAACAGGAAGTGGATTCAAGTCAGTAAGGCCATTTCGATCCGGGTACTTTGGTGCTTCCATTAAGGTTCAACCTGGATACACTGCAGGTGTTATAACAGCTTTCTATGTAAGAAATAATAACAAATGTTGATTGGTTAAAAGCTAACACATTCTGTTAAGATTATTTATTAATTAGTATTAGTAATTATAATGATTATTTGATTAATGTGGCAGCTCTCAAACAATGAAGCACATCCCGGTTTCCATGATGAAGTGGACATTGAGTTTCTAGGGACAACATTTGGAAAGCCTTACACTTTGCAGACCAATGTTTATATAAGAGGGAGTGGAGATGGGAGAATCATAGGCAGAGAGATGAAGTTCCATCTCTGGTTTGATCCTACCAAAGATTTTCATCACTATGCTATACTGTGGAGTCCTAAGGAAATAATGTAAGTCACTATATACATAATACATTGTAACTGTACTTCTGAATGTAAGTGTAATGTGTGTGAGTGTGACTGTGACTGTGACTGTGACTATACGTGAATTTGAATGCATACATTTTCAGTACTATTCTAAAAGAAAAGGATAGATAAGGTAGGCACTACTTCGTTTTCTCCTGAAGTAGATAGGTTGGAGTTAAGATAAAAGGACCTGTGTAAGGTTGGATTCGGGGTATGTGGCATCGGCTTGATCGGTTCTTATCATCAGGTATAAGAGTTTAGACACCACTTATTGGCTAGACATTTTCTATAGCTAAAACTTTTTTTTTTATACAATTATTTCCACAACTGAGAAAGGGATAAAAAGAATGGAGAAATAGGTGTGAGATTAGATAAGTGATGTGATGATAATGTCTTGTAGAAAAATGTGTACAAAAATAATATAACTCGATTGATATTTTGGAAGATGAAAGGGAAATAATTTCGTTCTCTCTGAAATTAAGGAAAGCAAGTAGGGATTTGACAGGAATATTAAATCATGTAGGAAATCAGAAAATTTGTAGAAACAAGGTCACATGAATGGCACAAAAAAAATACGCATCGAAGTGTGGGGTAAATAAAATCTCATGACACCCAACTTAATGAAAAGTTAAAAGTAATGTTTATTTAATTGATCTACTGGTTCCTTTCCTAGCCACTAAGATATAATTGTAATTATAAAATGAGTTCAAGTGTTCAACAATACAGTGACTTTTTCATGAATAAAAAAAACTATATAGTCACTTTTTTATTTATGTGTCAGATTCCTAGTGGATGATGTGCCAGTAAGGAGGTACCCGAGGAAGAGTGGTGCAACATTTCCTCTGAGGCCAATGTGGCTATATGGTTCAATATGGGATGCGTCATCATGGGCAACTGAGGATGGAAAGTACAAAGCTGATTACAAATACCAACCTTTTGTGGCAAAGTATACCAATTTCAAAGCTAGTGGTTGCTCAGCCTATGCCCCTCGTTGGTGCCATCCAGTTTCAGCCTCACCATATAGGTCTGGTGGGTTGAGTAGGCAACAACAGAATGCCATGAGATGGGTGCAAAGATACCACATGGTTTATAACTATTGTCAAGACCCCAAGAGAGATCACAGCCTAACACCTGAGTGTTGGGGTTGAATTGAAGAATTGAAGTATTCAACATTTGGAAATTGGAACACTTAGGCCAATTGGGTATATTATGATGCTGATTTTTGGTCCCAAAACCAAAACACTGTTTTCTTGTGATTTGTTTTGTCTTTTTCTTTCAGAAAGTTTCATTTACTTTATGGGGGTCACTTGAGATGGGGCCCCCCAGCTTGGCAGATACATTATGCAAGTATACGGGGTTGTGCATCCAAGGCTCTCAAGACACGAGAATATTTGGAATATTGTGTGTGTGTGTGAGAGAGTTTTCTTTTTAGACAAAGAAATAAAAAGAAAACAAAGGGAAGAGCGAGGGGAAAAGGAATAATGATATCTATGTCCAATGGAAAAGCAAAGTGGCCAAGGTGTATGGGTCGGTGAATGTGGCAGCATTGAGTGCGAATACTAAAAGGCACACTCTTCATTTAATAATGTTATTGTCATTTTAATGATGAAAACGAGAATCTGTGTGTGTGTTATGGGGAGGGGGGGGTTATGTGTTTTGTTCCAAGACTTTGTGTCAAGTGAAACTTGTTTATTACCACCATGGAAAAATTTGTTGCATGAAAAAAGATCGGATGATTATGTAAGAGGTTGTGGACCATTGGTTTGATCGGAAAGCAACTGACAAATTGAAAATAATTACAAGATTGAGCATGTAAATCATATCAAAAACTTTTTTTATGGATAAATAATTGCATTACTTTTGTCAATGATAACAATCTATAATGCAAATTAAAGGACTTAATTTTGCTGATGAATTGTAGGACTTTACCTATACATTATTGTATAAATTAAATGTTCCATTTAACTCGATAGGATCATACCTTGAGAGAAATTTTATCACTTGGTAAGAGATAATAAAATTTGGTTTCCATATTTTATGAAAGTTGATAAATTTGGTGGATACATAAAAGATATTCTTTCTTTTTCAATCATATGATATGTATGAAAAAAGATTATGAAATTTTATTTTTTATGATATTTTTAAATTGATTATTTTTTATATCAAAATGGATTATTCCATTGTTTATAATTGAAAAGAATATTTATGAGATATTTTTCAACAAACCCTAATTTATATTTTTTTTCTTGTAAATTTTGTATAAATTTTTCTCTTTTTCCGAAAAAATGTTAGGAAAGTTGGATCTTTTTTTATCCCACAAAAGCTTGTACCAATCGGTTTAGGCCTAGCCAGTGAGCTATATAATGGTCCAACCTGAACCTGGGCGATGAAATGTTAGACTTAAAGTTTAAATTTTGGGCACAAATTAAATTTGTGCATTTTTAGCATGATTTTGGCTTAGTCTGCAAAAGTTCATAAATTGAATTTTCACCAAGCTTAAGCTTCATTTTAGAAGATCCAATTGAATTTGACATTTTTTTTTCTAACACGTTATAACTTGTAATTCACATCAAATCTTAAATCAGATCAAACTCATTTGATGAAATGTATGACTTATAGTCTTTAAATATTGAACGCAAATAAAGTCTGTTTGTTCAGCCTAATTCAATCTTGGTTTAGCACACAAAACAATGCAAATTAGATCTTCATCGGGATTTGATCTAATTTTGGAAACCAAATTGAATGTGTTTTTTGGAAAGACTTATTATAGTCGCAACCTACAACAAGCTTACAACTGGCCTAGCTCAAAGACGTCAAACATACTTTTTTTTAACGTCATCTGTTCATGACTCAATCCAGGCTTAATCATAAAAGCTTGTAAGAAAAACTTGCCTTTTCTTTTTATGTTTTTTTTTTTCTTTTAATTCAAATCTTCTCATCAAAACCTCATGTGAAGATACTTACATTTTTTTAATGAACTTTTAAAGGAAAAATTATATGACTAACAACAAAATTTGAAAACTTGAAGGAAAAAATGAAACTAAAAACTAAAACTTGATTTTTATTTTTAAAATTTAAAACTATAAATCACTCCAAAGAGATCCTTAGTAAAATATTTCTAAAAATAAGTGGTAGTAACATAGCCTAATGCACACCCACATATTACACTTTAAATGTATTTTTAAACAATTATAAATTGTTACATATTAAAATTATTACTTTTTTATAATAATTATTTTAAAATTTATATTAAAAATATTTTTAATTAATTAACCATATAAATTTTTTACACTTAGCAATATATAAAAATTAAATCTATTCAAAATATGGTTTAGGATTGTTAGATGTTAAATCTAGGACCTATTGTGCCTATAACAGTAGTCATGATTATAAGTTAATGGTAACTCAATAGTAATAATATATTTTTTATGTATCATATTTAAACTCAAAACTTCATTAAATGGAATCGAACCCAATATTATTCTCATCAACAACTTAAACTTAATGATAGTTAAATATACATCATATCATGAAATAGTAAAATTTGATATAAAAAAAATCACTCAATATTTTTGCCTTACCTTTAAATTTTGAATTTTTGTGAAATTTATAATTTATTTCTGTTGTGTTATATTTAAATCATTTGACACTTTTAATATTTCATATATTCATTAACTTTTCTATAAAATAATATAAAATTTCTATTGTTTAGCAATTACTCATTTAAGTGTGATTTTGATTCATATATCCCACCAATATTCTTTTTGTTAAATTGCTTTTATTATGTAGATATTTAAATATAAATCTCTTCACTTCACTACAAATATCTTTCTTTTATTTCTTAACACCTGCTTCTTTTCATCTAACTTGATTTTTGACACACACAAAAATACCATGTATTTTCATCAGTTAAGTTACAAACGTAATTAGTTCAGGAACTTTAATGATACTATTGGTTTATTCGATAGGATTCAATGAATCAAATACAGCACTTAATGATTCATGAACGAAAAATCCAGATTCGATCAGTAGATTATCTGCTCTGGTCTGAAGTTTGGAATCCATTAACAACTTGTAATTCTATATATCCATGTGTTGTACTGTGGTTTAAATCGTGTGTATGTGTGTCATACGAGTTTTTATTTATTTATTAATAAATGTTTAAATTATTTGTTTTGCTTGCAATAGATAAAAGATAATATTTTGTTCATAAAGTAACATAAATATATTAATCTGAACACATTTTAATGGAAATCAGAGACTCGTTTAAAATATAAAAATTATGTGACTTAATTTTATTTTGCTTATTGTAAATGAAACAAATCGTTATATATATGTTAATATCGACAGTGAAAATTGTTTTAAACATGAAAAATATGTATAATTATTACACTTTATATATATATATATATATATATATATATATATATATATATATATAACAATTCTTTAAGATAATTTTAATATAATTTGATAATTTTTCTACAAAGAGATATGTATTGAGCAAGATCTCTATTTACTATGTTATCTTAAATATTTTAATGAGAAGTTGCAAGACAATAAAATTCATAAATATATAAAAGAATATTAGTTACAAGTATTTTACTATCGTACACCTTTTATTCTCTATTTAAAATTAATATATACAATAAGTATGTCTTTTACTTTATTTACTATAAATAACTAAACCGTATACTAGCATAATTATCCCTACCATGTTTGTGTGTAAGCAATTCAGACCATAAATCAAGATATCGATCGAGAATGAAACAGAAGCAAACATTGAAATGGTAATCTACGGGCAATCTCAAAATTATAAGAATATCACTCTTCCTCCAAATAATCAAGTATGATTGTTTGTTGAAGATGCTCGAACACGATAATAATGCATAAAGCATAGGGCCATAATGCCAAGATCAAACAAATGAGGTAGTTGGCGGATAGCTTTTAAACCATTAATAATAGAACGAAAATGATTGATGTTTTCCAAATGATAAATCCCTTCAGGCACTCCACTCCCTTTCTCTGAAGTTGGCATTTTTTAAGGATTAGTTATTTGATATGAGATGTTTTATTTGAATAATTAATTACGAATATTATATTGGCCCCAACGCATGGGCACCCTATTGGGCAAGTAGTTAGAATTAATTTCTTTCATTCTTTCACATTTTATATAAAGGTTATAATTGAAATTATTATTATTTATATAGAATCAAAATTAATTTAAACACACATTTCATTTGTTCAATACCCATTTTACTTTAATATAAAGTTTTGCAACTTCAACGTATCATATAGCCCTTAACTACATCACTTATTTTGTAAGAATCGTTTATCCCTTGCAAACCAAGGGTTAAGGGGTTAAGTAGGGACTTCTGATATAAGATACGGACAAGAAAAAAACACTTTTTTTCTTGGCGTCTTGTAGGCAAGGGCATTATATATATTATCCGCCTCCTTCGGTTATTAAACTTACTTGAGAACAATAAACTATGGCCAAACAAATAATGAATAAAAGCTTTATTTGTGGAAAATGAATGTAATTATGATTTATATTTCCTATGAAATTTGTCGTACTAAAACTGCGATGTTATTCAAGCAAAATTTGAAGGAAAAACGATACTTCGTATTATCAAAGATTTGATTAATTCTCCAATGCAAAAAAAAAAAACATGGGGGGGAGGTGGATAGCCACAGAAAATACTATATACTAGGACTTCATGGAAATTCCGTTAGTATGCAAGATTATGCTAACCAATTCTCTAAAAACATTGAATAAAAATTATTAAATACAATAATAACATAATATAAGTTTTACATAACTTAAATTCTAAAATTTAAAAGTAATCAATCCCCTTTTTTAATTAAAAAATCATTTATTTCCCTATTATCCTTAAAAATGTTTAATATATTATCAAAAATTATAATAAAAATAAGTATTAAATTTGTTTAATACGTGAAATAACATAATAGAAGTTACCTTTGACAGGATTATGCTAATGGATTTTTAAAAGCATTGGATAATTTTGTTTTTCAGGGATCATGTTTCCTAACCTATTTCCTGGATTAGAAACTAATCTCATTTTCACTCAATGTGAATACAATGAAATATTAAATATTGAATAAAAAATTGTTAAATAACTTTTAATTTTTTGTTTTTTTAATAACCATATTATAGGTGAGAAGTTTAGGTATTAATTTATTTTAGATAAAAAGTATTAAATGAATTATATTTAAATAAAATTAACCCTCTTTTTAAAAAAAACTTTATACTTTTATTACATTGATATCTTTAAAAACATTTAATAAACTAAGCGCTTTTAAAAACACAAGTTTTAAATATTTTTAACTTTTTAACTTTTATTTCTTCATGCTCGAAGAAAATTCGTTCATAAAACATTTTGTACAAGTTTAATTTCGAATTCCCTTTGTCACATCATCAAAGTATTTCATTCTTTTTAATTACTATTATAATCAAACACTTCTAAACCACTAAAAATTGTTATGTGATAAAATGTTAATTCAAGATATTTTTTTAATGATTCTAAGGTGTTACAAATTTTTTAACGTATAAAATCGATAAAAAAAATTGAAATTTTGAAAGAAAAATAAAAACCACTAAAAAAATACATTAAGCAAAATGTACAATGCTCGATATACGAAACAACACATTAAACCATGATTGAAAAGACAATGAATAACCCATAGTAAACAAAACAAGAATAAACAAAATCACAAACTACTAAATTCATGAATCAAAACACCAAAACCAAAACATCTCTAATCTTGGAACTCTTTCGAACCCAAATTCTCAACCCCACTTCTTAAACAAACGTTAAATCCTTTCATTTTAATCTCACTCCCACCCACATTTTTGTTCCACAAGATGGGCATAGTGCCAAGAGAGTGAGGTAACAACAACGAATTGTAAGAATTTTCTAATAGGTTAATTTATGCATTTTGGGTTGTCGACTTATATATTGTAGTTTATTAATTTTGCTTACTGTATCTTTTTTATTTATTTTTTCAAATTTTCAAACCTCATTATAGCAAGTTTACACTATCAAAAAAATTTCAAGAAAATGCCTTGAACTTACACTTTATCACATAACACACCAAACTAGTAATCCACATTGTAAATCACATGACTACCACATTATCACTTAATAGTGATACAAGATGAGAAAGAATAAAAAATAGTAAAAGGTGTACCTGATTTAGAAGAGTAGAAGATGAAAGAATGAAAATAGAAGATTTTAAAAAAAATTAAAGTATAAAAGGTGTGAATACCACAAAATAAAGTACAAAATTTTTCTTCAATATTATTTCTCTCCTTTGTACCAAGCACACCATAACAGTAATTAAAAAACTAAGACTAATCAAAATTATTGAGACTGAACATAAGTTTCGTAAAAATGAATGAGTAAATATTTAGCAAAAAAATGTTGAGACCAAAATCCAATCAATATTTTATTTAGGAGCTAAAATAAAAATTCCTAAGATTAGGAATGAAAATATAATTAATACTAATTTTTCATTGCATCAAAGTTAATAGTTTAAGTGACTTTCACATAATCGTAGTTTGTTCTTAACGACAGTGAGTATCTTATCATTGTCACATCAATATCAGCATTACTGCTCCAATTTACAAACAAATGGTGGGAAAATCCCTACAAAATAATTAGAGAAAAATGAACTAAGTAATTTAAGGAAAGCTATCTCAACTACTTTAAGGAAAGCTAAAATTCTAAGAATAATTTAGAACAACAAAATCTTATTCCATTAAATAAACTCGACTATATAATTACACTACACTATTCAACATAATAAAAAATCAAGGTTTCAAAGATATTATTGAGTCTAAGGTCTTCTTGATGATTTTCTCCAA
This sequence comes from Glycine latifolia, assembly GCA_013407115.1. Lineage (NCBI taxonomy): Eukaryota > Viridiplantae > Streptophyta > Magnoliopsida > Fabales > Fabaceae > Glycine > Glycine latifolia. The sequence goes on from CM023943.1 coordinate 27,628,548, forward strand.
CGTCCTCTCCAGTCTCCCTATTCTCCTTTTTTCTGAATTAAAAGTCATATTATCCACTCTTCTAATTGACGTCTCATATGACTTTCTTTGTATATACCCAAGTGCTTTTCTGTCATTTTTTCTTAATAGGTGCTACATCAATCTTCTCTCCTATAATGTCAATGAACCCCCAAAAAATCAACCCCAATGAACCCCTTATTCTTGAGAGAAGGACAATAGTGATACAGCAATTGCGCAATATAAGAATTACCTTTACCACGAGCGTTTGGAAAAAAGCTGCAATGTGTTTTCACTTAAACAACCAAGAATTCCATGGCTAGGTGAGTACCTAAGATCACGGCCCTGAGCTTGCATTTTTAATTGCTGAAGAACTCTAAAAGATGGCAACGCATGCAAGACCAAATCACGTGTATCTTCATTCAAAGACGCAAACAATCTGCTCTGATCCTCTATGTCCATAATTACACATTTTGGTAGTAGAAATTTACTTACGTTGGCATATGAGGAACCCACCTTTTGGAAATGATGACTGCCCATTCTATTGAACAAAACATGAGTGCCCTGAACTCCGTGTTGCGTACTAAGAGGAGTGGGCGATGGTTGAGAGTGACGCACATCCATGAACATGTCATATTTCGGTCGGTATGAAGCAACAATGTCATCACTGCTAGGGCAATAGGCAAGGGATATGCAAACTCCTTGATTATCAGTTTCAGGAACCATAAGCGGCCTTCATGATAAAAAAACTGAAGCATTAGGAGAGCTAATTACAGCAATAAAAAACAGAGCATGACAACATTTCTATATAATTGCTTGCAAAATCACCGGTCCTTATGGAACCAAGTTGAAATTATGCAGAAGAAAATAGGAACGATCCATCATACACCATCTTAAATGCAGGGAAATATTCCAAAGTCCATCTGGAGTTAAGACATAATTTAATTCACTTTTATTTTAAGGAAAAATAAATCATTTGGTCCTTATAATCGCACAAACTTTACCTTTTAATCCTCACTTTAAAATCACCCATTTTAATTCCTATACAAGCACTTTCGAGTCCCTTTTGGCCCTTGTCATTACAAAATGACAAGGACTAATAGGTAAAGTTTGTGTAACAAGGACCAGAGGGACCCAAAAATGCTTTGTACAGGGAATAGAAGGGATGGTTTTTAAGTGTAAGGCAATGATAATGACCATATGTAAAGAAAATATCCATAAAATGTAAGCAGCCTACCGCTCTTCAGAATCAATGTTCCACTGAAAAAGGCCAACAGCAGATGCAGATAGGATGGTTTTAACACCAGAAGACAAACTTGAAGTTTGTGCAAGAGCATGTACAGTATGCACAGGGTTGCTAGTCAAACCAACTAGAGATTTCATGGGTCCTGCAGTTTGGCGCATATCAAACACCAAGACAGAACCATTCTGCAGGGAAGTTATATGAAGATTAGCACTTGAAGTTCCCACATCCAATAAATACAAAACTAAAGTGCTGACCTGTAGTCCAGCATATATGTAATGTGAATTGTTGAGATCCCATGAACAAGACCATGCAGGAACCTGGAATACAATTCTAGTAAAGGTGAAACCCCCCAAAGAGGGACTAGTAAACTCAACTTGTGACAGATTACAATCTTTGAGCAATAAATTAGTAGAACAAGGGGAAAGGGGGCATGAAAAAAAACTATTTTAAAAATTTATTTCTAATTTTCTACGAGTAGTTTGGAGGATTTTCTCCTATGTCATTTGAGGTTTTGGAATCAGGGGAACTAATGGCGATTGATGACCTTGCCCTCCTGCGGTATGCTATTTGCAGCAAGTTCATGCCTAAGGTTGGAGAAAAAAGCTAGCTATCTGGATAGCTACTTACAACACTGCATCCTTTATGGAAATCAGTGGTTTTTTTATCTTCTTCATGGTGTTTAGTTGATGGTTACTTTAAAAGGGCATCTTTGGAAAAACATGCAAAAGAGACTGAAAACCTTTACTGAGATGGCTTGCTGTCTTTTTGGCTGTTCCTTATGAATTTATATTACTCAATTCAAGGAGGATAAAAAGTTAAATATACAAGCAATACCAATCTTAAAGAACACAAAGCATAGCAATTACAAACTATTTCCAACAGCTTTATTACTACTAAATTACCAAATCAAAATATTGAATCAAACTTCACCTGTAGGTCATAATTGACAACAAGGTTGCCACTGTCCAAGCTGTAACAAAAGGAAATACATCAATGACCAATTTTTACTACGTCAGACAAGTTGAATTAGTACTTAATGCAACGATACCTGAGCACTGATAATTTCTTTCCTAGAGAAGCAAAGAGGGCCAGGCTACTACTATGAGAAGCAGAAATGTGTAGGTCTTTAACACCGTTTGTGCCGGAAGGCAGTAAGATGTCTTGCATCTCAAATGGAGACATCAAGCTCATCTACAAAGCCGAGTTCCCATAAAGGTTAAATTGAAATCGCTCTTTGTATAAGAGTTAAGATATACTAAAGCCACATACATATATACATATACTTCAAATTGAAGAATCTTACTTTAGTTAACAAGTGCATTCCACCTATTGCCTTTCGCTTTTGTGCAATTAATAAAATTTGATTTGAAATGTCCATATCAAAAACACGAGCACCATCCAGATCAAATGTTTTCTAAAACAGGTAAACAACTAATTAAATAAAATTAAGTCATCAGCAGTCAGCACAAATAGACAACACCATATAAAAAAATTAAGAAAATAAGCTTATTATAAGAGAGGACATGTGACTAAAAAAAAACTAGGGTCTATTACACTTTACCACTTTATAGTTCCACATACTCCCCCAACTTACCTATCTAAACTTATTTTTAAATCACTAAACCTCCCTGAAGTTTGGTTTAAAGTGAATAGTTAAATTAATAAAGTCCATTTGCTTAAATTAATCATGGTTTCAGGTTTAATAGCCACAATTTGACCATGCATATAGTATATTTTCACTTTAACACAAAATTTGAGGGGTTAATGATACAAAAAGAAAGTTTAGAAGGTAAATTGAGAAATGGTGATACTAAAAGACAATAAAGTGTAATTTTCCCAAAAATCTGTCCTGCAGATGCAATATGTGATGCTGTTAAGTAGGAGAGGGAGGGGGAGAAAGTGAGAGAGAGAGAGAATTGCATACCTGCAATTCAAAATTGAACATCAATTGCCTGTTCTGCATATCTAGTAGCATCTCCAAATAAGTGTTTCTCTACAAGACCAAACGTACAAACTAATAATTATTTAAAACCACACACACAAAGATAGAAAAGCATAAAAAAGGCTCATATGATTTGCACCAAATCTTTATGCAAATTCTGCCTTTATGCGTCTCAAGTAAATACCTCAATTGTTAACATCTAGTCAAGGTTATCAAACTCAAGAGTCTACTTAAACTCGTGGGGGCTCCGTAAACTCACTCATAGACTTGTAAGAGTCTACTTCATATAAAAAAAATGATAAAATAGCTACAAATAACATACCAATTCAACATTTCAGCACCATAATAAAGCAAAATAGTAAACCACAAATTTCACAATACTAAAATAACTAAGTCTAGTAGTATATCACTACAAGATAAGTTCAAACTACACCAAATAAAACATAAATAATAAGTTCACATAATTACAAAAAATAAGTTATTAAAATGATAAAATTAAATAACTAAAAAAAAGGACAATGTCACTTAGATAATCTATAAAATCAATAAAATGCAGTACATTACATTAACATTTTGGGTTAAATTTCTTAATTAAGCTCAACCTTAAACTCACTAGTCTACCAAGTTTGATTTGAGTCTACCAAAAAGCAAGTTTGTTAACGAGTTAATCGAAAACCGGAAGGTGCATGTGAACTTGTAAACTCATAACTCGAGAGTTTGATAACCATGCATCAAGTTGTTGGAAACTAGGGCTTCATTCAAGGTGGTTTTTCATTTTTAGTTTTTGGAATTTTTTAAAACTAAAACAAGTTTTAGTTTTGAGTTTCAATATATTTTTTTATTTTAGTTTTTTGAAAGTTGTTGCAAATTTGAAGATGGATAAAATGAGCCAATTGTTCTATCTCATATCACTCTACAATGAAATAATGGTGGTGGCAATAGCGGAGACGATGGCAATATTGGTGGTGGAATGGTGATGATGGTGATTGTGTGATTTTTAAAACTAAAAACCAAATTCACAAATCTTCTTTTCTTGGTTTTGAAAATGAATGTAAATTGTTTTGAATTTGAGTTAAAAACCATTTTAACTACATTTTTGCCAAACGCAATTTGTTTTGAAAATTGCATTTGAAAACGAAAAAACGAAAAACTCACAACCACCCCCGAACACGGTAAGAAAACCGATTGTTTCAAAGTAACAAAGTAGTTGATGTTAAATTCCTGGATCTGAAGAAAGTAAATATGCAAACAATGGAAAGAGTGTTATCCTAAATGATCTAACAAGGCAGGCTTGGAGGAAAAGGATGCAACAACGTTGGCAAACATGACACACCTCTGTCATCTATTTCCTATAAAGTAAAATATTATCAGGTAAGAAAAAGTGGCTCAAACAGGAAAAGGGTTCTAATTTTGGAAAACCAAAGATTTACCATTAAATGGTTTGTATCATGTATAC
>CM023943.1:27634579-27706246 GCA_013407115.1 Glycine latifolia
TCTTCTTCTTCTTCTTCTTCTTCTTCTTCTTCTTCTTCTTCTTCTTCTTCGTCGTCGTCCGTTTCGTCGTCGTCGGATAATCCAAAGTCTGCGGGGTTTAGAAATAGAGTTGAATCCATTACGAGAGGCGAGAGCTGAAGTGAGGCGAGTCAGTGGCCCCAAACCTATAAACGACACCAATAAGGGCGACCGTTTAATGTCAGGAGGGAAAAAAACTAAACGGAGGCGCCCAAATTTTATTGGAATTTCAAATAATTTAAATTGAGAAACCCTTTTTAAGAGAATTTTGTGAAAGACAAATAAAGAAAGGAAAAGGCGCAAATCTTAGTGAATTTCAATCGTTTAATTGGTGCGAAATACGTGACAAAGAACTGAAAGAAAGGATAAAAGTGAATAACTTAACATTGTTCATGCACATTACAGTATTCATTCTCTGACTATAGGGTATTCTAAGTGTGGTTTTGTTTTAATTTTTAGACAAACTCGTCTAAATCAAAGATAAATTAAATATTACTGATTGGATTTAAATATCATCAAATTCAAACCAAATCAACTTTCAGTCATTTGATTTGGTTCATTATTCTTGTAGTTTTTCATTTTCTTTTAATCTATTACTAAATTTACATAATTATTACTATATTATAATTTTTTTATTAAATTAATGTGGAGATATATACCAAAGGTTTTTTAGAAAAAGCGTTTCAAAACAGTAAAAGGCATCTATTCCTTTTCCTATGTGAACCAACCAACAAAACAACAAATTTAATTTGTGAGCTTTTCAACTTGTATGATAAGAGCATACTTCAAATACTATAACTTTATTGTTAATTGAGATTAAATTGTTTTTGACCTAACGAACACATCTATATATACAACTAAACAACAATTTTACAATAAACTAACAAACATAAGGAGTCGAATTAAAAAAATGGAGAGAATGAATGTAAATTAGGGTAAGTAAAAGGGGTTTGTGATTGTACCATATGTGATGTTTACCACTATTGGTCCAAACGTCTATGCAAATAGGGTAAACTAGATATTACTCAATGTTTTTGGTTATGTGGTGTTTGTTTGATTCATACTCTTCTACGCAATACGGTATCGTGGTGATTCCATGTTCTGCTGCCTTTGCAATGACTGTTATATTGTCGTCGGGTAGTTCAAACGGAATCTCCATTACAATTGATCACAGGAGAAGATAACCAAAGTCAAGTTAGTAACCCCAGGCATTAAAACGACAATAGAAGCCAATCATTTAAATATGTTTTTGAGAAGACAAAAAATTAAATAAATAAGGGTAGGCTTATATATATTTTTTTTTAAAATTATCATTCTTTTCTTTAAAAAGATAATTATTAATATACTTAATTTTTTTATATAATATTTTAGCCTGTACATTACATTAAATAAATATTGGTTTTATACATCTAAAGATTATAATATATAATAAATAATATTCCTAATATATAATTAAAATATGTAATAAATAAATATTTTTAATATATCAATTATATTTTAGATTTGTGATAAACAATTTAGGGATTAATTGCACTTTTTACCCCAAATTTGAATTTTTTTAATAAATTTTACATCCAACAAAATAGTTTAGCATATTTTACTTCAATTTTTTTTTAAAACTTAAAAATATTACCTTTGTCATTGAGTTAACGTAGCATGCTAAAATAATTACATTTTTACTTCCAATATTCTATTTTTTAACAAGTTTTCCCCTAACATTTTTACCTTTTGACAAATTTTATTTCTTTTCTATGACAAGTTTTGCTGTCAATTTTATACTTATGTTATGTAAGTATGCCAACTCAACTAAACTATTTTTAGCTATCAATAATTTTTTAGATAATATTTAAATTTAAGCTATAACTAATAAAAATGTTTAGAATTATATATTGGAAGAGATAAGAAATTAAGTTAAATAGTTAAGTTGATAGTAAACATATTATTTTTTAATATAATATTCGAATTTTGAAGGTAATATGTATAGAGATATGAAATTTGTTAATTATATTCAGTTATAGTTTATTAAATCGTACAGTTAGTAATAAAAACATAAGAGAATAAACATTGTAAAAAAGTTCATCACTTTATGAGAAGAGAGTGAAGGTCCCAGGAATTAGGTAGTCTTAGAGAGGGAACTTCATATCTATTTTTCATCTATATTCACGAAAAAATATATTCGAATAAAACCAAATGTGAGAGAGTAAAGAAAGTGCAAACCTTTTATAAAAAATTGAGATTGATATAAACTTATCATAGAGAAAAGATAAAAATATCAATGGATTAGTATTTATTAATCGATTTAATTACTATTTTAGTCCTAAAATTTGAGGCGTGTATTTTTTTAGGTTATAATATTTAAAAAAAAATTCCTTGAATTTTGACAATTTTTTTTAATTTCTGGCATAATAAATAGATAATTTGTGATCATTTTTAGCTATCATAAATTAATTTTTTATATTTAATTGCTTGAATTTTCATTTTAAAACTTATCCAAAGTGTTAAAACAATGTCACAAACTCCTTAAAATCATCATAAAATATCAATTTATTATATAAAAATAAAAAAAATTGTCAAAATTCAATGACTAAAAAAGTATTTTTAAATTTTAGGAACTAAAAAGTAATGTTAAATTAACTTTTAAATTATAAATATTCGATAAAATTAATTGTAAAATAATTAAAAATGTAATATGTCAAAAATAAACTTTATAAAACTATATTTTTATATTTTTTTTTGTATTTTATAGATAAAAATATATTTTAAGGTGTTATAATTTTATTTTCTTTAATTAAATTAAATTATTGTCATTATTATTTATAGAAAAATTATTTTTCTTAAAATATTTTTAATCAAGTCTAAAACAAAATATGAAAACACAGACATTATATTTTTAATGTTAATTAGCATAATAGTCAAAATAAATTTTTTAATATAAAATTATTAAAAAATTCACTTTATTCATATAAATAAAATTTTATTTAACATTTTAAGGAAATTAAATAAAATATTAAAAAATTAGAAATTACTAGCCAAATTTTTTTAAAAAATAGCACTTGAAGTGGTGTTTCGTAAAATTTAGAAATTACTAAAAAAAATATTTATTAAACAATTGAGTAAATTTTTTTGTTAATAAAAAAGGTTAAAAACTAACTTAAATAATTTTTCGAACATAATCGAAATAAAACAAAGAAAAAATGTTAGCAAAATGGGCATTTACTTGGGCTTTTATGTTTTTGTTTTCACTTTTTAACTAAATAAAGGCCTATGAAATGCTTAAAAAATATTGTTGAGCTTAGTAGAGATATTAAGTCATTAGTGACATGCCCACATCTCATAAAAAAAAAAGACACTCCCAAGAATCCACACTCATGATTTTTTGTGAGTGTTATGGACACACACACTTCACTGAGCACCCATATATTATTTTTTTATGGACTTTATTAATTTGTCACAACACCCAGTTTTTTTTAATTAAATTGATTTATAAGTGTAAATTCTAATTAAACCATATATATAATTTAATTGATTAATATTTGGTATTTTCTTTTGGATAGTTTGCGTTTGTTGTTAATTCAATAAAAACGTAAACTATATTGTAAAACAAACAACAAAAATTACACTACATAATGTGCACAGACAATCAAGTCCATTGACACTGATTATGAAAAAATCGACTTTAAATGCAAACGTAATACAAGATATAAGATAAGTGGACTGATTAAGAAAAAAGAAAATATTATGGGTTCGAACATTTCTACTGATAAAAACTAATCAACTAATTATTAATATCAGAAGATAAAAAAAATATAAATATAACACCAATCTGATGTAAACTAATTTGTAGCATCCATAATTATTGGCAATCGACAGTAAATTAATAGTTGCTCCAACATCTATTTAATTTAGTTTGATCCAAAAGTCTTCCGATCCAAACACGGCAGAAAGGCCATCTGATAGTTTCTTTATCATAGCAATCGTCTGATAAAAACTCATATGCTCAGCTCTACCAAATGTCTCATTAAATGCATCAATGCTCAATGAAGGATCTCCAGCGCCGTAAACCTGTCCTTGCCTCTTGCCGCCGCTGCCACCACCAATATCCTGCCCAATGTCTACCTTAGTGGCCACATTCTTTTACCAACATATGGTTTGGATAATCCATAATGCATATATACGAGGTATACGTACCTTTCTAAGCTTCTCAATTTGAAGATGCAATGCAGCTTCTCTCTTCTGCCATTCGGCTTCTTTCTTGCACCAATCATTCTCCTAATTAATAACATATTTCAAATAATGTTTTAAACAATAATAAATACTATATAATAACAGGATAATAATCTATCAAATCCAGGAAGAAAAGATAGCCTCAATATACGTACCTTTCTTTCAAGAGCAGTACATTTGGCCTCAAGTGACCGAATTCTCTGCCAGAAAAAAAAGAGAAGAGTAATAAGGCAAACTATTCTGTTAGGTTTCTTTTGATATATATAAATATAAAATTTGACGCAATTAACCTTGAGAGATTCTTCATCAATGGCAACTCCTGGAGAGGCATAGAGTTTCCTCACATCCTTAAACGAACAATTCCTGTTACATTGAGGACACTAGCTAGGACGAAAAACACACAAAAGATAAAAGTCAGTGCCATTTTTTGGGGGACATAATAAATTCCATGTATCAATCAACCAAGCACAGCATATATATATATATATACACTTTACCTTATTGGAATTCCTGGGGTGTTGAAGCCATTTTTTGATGCAAGACATGCCATACATGTGTCCACAAGGAAGACAACTGAACCCATTCACCCCCAAAAGTTCAAATAGTATATCACAACATTGCTGATCAGAAATACTAGTAAAAAGAAATTTTACAACAAACTAGCTAGAGAGAGAGAGAGAGAGAGAGAAGGGGTTTGCGATTGCACCAGATATGATGTTCGCCGCTACTGGTCCAAACGTCCATGCAAATAGGGCAAATCAGATGGTCATGATCAATGTCTTTGGAACGAGAAGCATCGCTCTCTAATTCGGTTCTCCAGCGTTTGTTTGATCCGTACTCTTGAAGGCGATTCTGTGATTCGTCGGGTATAACGATTAGTTGTTGTTGGTTAGATGATGAAGGATTAGTTGTTATTGTTCTTGGCAAAGCGAGGAGGTACGTTGCGTGGTAGTTTTCTTCGTCGCTGGTTCCATATTCGTCTTCATCATCATAAATGCTAGGGAGGTCAAAAGGTGGAAAGGGATCGGGGTCGGGGTATTCGACTTCTGGAAATTGGTTGAACAATACTTGTGTCGGATTCGCCATTACAGATTTACAGGAGAAGAGACTCCCAAACCATTCAATTTAAAACCACACCACAAGGGGCCACCTACTTATTAAATCAAAATAAATTATTCAAATTTAAAAAGTATAAGATATATTTGATTGGAATAAAAAGTTAGAAGATAAGATTAAATTAAATCAAAATATTTTTGAAATTTAAACTAAAAAAATATTTGATTCCAATCAAAAGTTCTAGATAAAGATTAAACGCTGCGATATTAGGATATCTATAATCTTTATCGGAGAAAGAAAATGATAGGTATTTTTTCCCGTCCAAAGTAAGGATAATACTGATTATTTCGTACACACATAATTAAAAATGATAATTTTTTATGCAACCAATTTGTTATTTTTACCTTAAAAATTAATTATTTAACCGTAGGATAATTTAGGGGTATTATAAAAAATCAAATCGTTTGTAAGTCATCAAAACAATTCAAAAGATCTCTTAAATGAAAAATTAAAAAAATCTAAAAAATCACATTTTTTTATGATTAGGTTCAATTTTTAAATTGTATTATAAAAATCTAACTAAATCAAACAGTATATTATAATTATATTAATTTTATTTAGTGGATATTTAATATCACGTAGGTAGTAATATAATTAGTAAACGGGATTCGACCTTAGTTGTTAAATTTTTAAATGATGGTTTTAGTAGTGGTTACCCCAGTTTTGACCTTGTAAGCAATGTAGTGAATGCATCAAGTCAGATGGAGAATGTCTCGCGCAACCATATTTTTCGGGAAACTAATTACCAGGATGCAGATGGGTTCAAATTTCTTTGTTGGCTGATATTTCATCTGTTTCTTTCTTTTTTGATTTTTAGCTTGGTTTTTTAGTCCCTCCATGTAACAAAAAAAAAAAAAAAGAAGTGATTTATAGTATATTTTTTCTATAATAAGTTTATGATAATATTTGTTGTAATTATTAATAATGATTATTAAATAATTTATGAAATTTTCTTTGCTTTAAAATTAAGGTACATATATTTTACTTTCGATCGTAGCATTAAGTCTAGAGAATGGTTGGTTTCCATTAGCCATATCCATAGCCATAGGGAAGGAAATTCCGTTGCTGAGTTCTAGGGGTGTTTGTGGATCTTTTTGGATTTGTTTTGGTCAAATTTAGGATTCAATCTAATTAAATTTGATTGATTTGGTTCAATTTTTAGAAGAAAAAAAAATTTGAAACCCTACTCAATCCGTTCATGAACAATTTTGTTCTGTTTGAGCTAACGAGTTATCCATTTAAATTTGATCTTTTTTCTTCTTAGAACTACTATTTTATATTATAATTCATCCAAGTATTCAATATAATTAACACAATAGAGTAAATAGTCATTTTTGTCCCTGAATGTGTAGAAACCTAACAAATTCGTCCTTGAAAGATGAAAATTTAAATTTTAGTCATCGAAAGTGAAAAAAGTGCAACAAATCTATTCATCTGTTAATTTTCGTCTATTATCGTTAATGAAAGAGCCTACATGACATAAAGAGAATGTTACAAAAATAATTGTTAACATGGTTGCATAATAGATTGGATCAAAATATCAGTAAATTCTCATTTGACCAAAACGTCAGTAAGTTTCCATTAGACAAATTTGTGAGATCTCAAATTTCTTTTCATTTAAGGGTAAAATGTAATTTATGGTAAATAGTTATTTTCGTCCCTGAATGTGTAGAACGCTGACAAATTCGTTCTGAATTATGAAAATTCAAATTTTAGTATATTCATTTACATGCATTGCAAATTTGCTACAACTATTTGTTTGTCTTCTCAAATCATTGACACGTTGTTAGAACATAATAATATCGTATGATATTTTTGTCAAATAAAAACTTACTGACATTTTAGTCTAATAAAAAATTACTAATATTTTGGTTCAATCTATTCAGTAGTCATGTTGATAATCATGTTTGTGTCATTTTCGTCCATATGTGTCAGATAGACTCTTTCATTAACAATAACAAATAAATGAATTTATCATATTTTTTTTTCACTTTTGAAGATTAAAGTTTGAATTTTCTCTCTAAACTGAAAGTGGCATAAACTATTTTGTAGGTTCGAGTGGCCCAACTTGTGCTAGGAGGCTTGTCAACTATCTTGAGGAGAACAAGGAAGATATTGGGATAAAGAACATTATGGTCTTGGAAAGTGGCTTCAATGGGTGGGTGGGAAGCTTCTGGACACCCGTTTGCCGATGCACTAATATTCCTTGCAAAGGAGAGTGGGAGCCTTAAGCAAAGACATATTTCTGGTTGGATGGAATTATGGAGGCATATAATCTTTCTTGTGATATGCGAACACATTTATAATTGCATACAAAATTTCAAAAACAGTAGGATGACCACTATGATTGCATCTTATATCGTGGTAAAAGCCTATATATATATATCATAGGTAAACTGAATACCGTGTTTATGTTTTGTCCTTCACTTAATAATGTAAGAAATCCTTAGATGGAGACTGCCAAGAATTACGAAGTTACTTTTTTTCTTTCTGAACTTCCCTAATGTAGTACATAACATAATTTGATGAATGATTGAGGGATTCTGCATTGACAAGATTCATGGGCTAGTCCCAGGGAAGACTAGCATTATGGAGGGTTCCTAGAAACTCAATTGAAATTGTCTGTAACTAGTTTGCTAAACTGAAAATGGATGTGTCCAATAGCCATATCAGCGGATCTCAAGATTACGGTGTCATGGTGCAACATTTTTAGCCTTTGACGTGCTATGAGATTTTGCTTAAGTTCCATGTGAAAGCCAAAATATCCTCACAACTGCATATACCCTTTACTACTTTAGTTACGATTGAGTTATTGTTCACTAGCCTCAAAATTACGCTTGCAAAAGGATTTCACTCGTTTCTTATGCTTTAAAATTGCATTGGAATGAATGCCACCAAAATTATAACGGGTTTACAAACATGTGCTTTATCTTTGGTCATCAACGTTCTCCCAATGTTTGTCCTTTGTCTCATGCTATTTTGGAGGTACTTATGAAATGCTTGTGTTCCTCTGGATCTTTAATACTAATACACATTGAAAATGCAAGCGACTTAAACAAGCTGAAAAACAGATTTCAAGAGTCATTATTGTCATATATCATAGCCTATATCGGGTCTTTATTGTGAACGAAAGTATATTAAATTATTAATAGATGTTGCAGCGGCAGGAATAACAAGTTCAAGATGTATGTTTTTGGGATGTTCGAAAGCCGAAATATGATCCAAAGAGTCTAATATTTCAAGACATATAATTCAACTTAAATACCTGGAGTAAATTCTGTTTCTAAAATTTTAATTCAAAGATATATATACTTCTTAATCGGGAGGTGAAACAGGAAAGTGTGCAGGAGAAAAATTTAATGAAATAGATAAATAATTTAACGTGAATAATGTAAACATAATTTGGTCTATTAGTTCATTTAGTTAGAATGTTGGGTCAATAACACGAAGATCGCAGGTTAAAAACTTGCATGAGCTATTATTATATTTTTCTGTTTTACTTTTACTTTTTTTTTCTCTTTTTGAGTCTATCTTTTTCATTGTGTAATAATAAATAATATTTGTTGCACAATCCATATTTCTTATTTTTTAAAAGTTGAATTCAAATATTTTTAAAAAATATAATTAATATAATATAAATAAATTATCATGATATTAAAATATAATTATATGTTCAAAATATTTGTTTGATAATAATTTTATTTATAATGTAATACTTTATATAATAATTTTTTTGTTTTATAAACTATATATAAGATAGTGATTAAATAAGTTATTAAAGAATGAAATGGTAAAATTAATTCATTATTAAACTTTAGTTAACAAATATAATTTATAAAATTAGAAAAAAAAAACCAATGAGTTGTATTAAAGTGAAACTCAAATAAAACATTTGTTTAAGGCCTCAAAACTTGTAAACACGGCCCATACTCTAATTTTATTTGTATTCATTTTTATTAGGCATGAGAGCGGAATCCAATTTTGTGGAAATCAAATCGAACTCATGTCGACTTTGACTAGAAAAATTGCATTGATTGAGTTCGGAGTAGGGATCGAGGTCGAATTTTTCCCGTTAATTAAAAGTGGGGCCTAGGACGGATATGAGATTACTGATATCTATCCCGCACTCGCTCCCGAACTTGCCCTATAATAAATAACATTAAAAAAATAAAAAATTATATTTAAGTTGTTTCTTTTTTTATTATGTAATTTGAAGGATGTGCTACTTAATTTTGGGACAATATATATTTAAATGATATTGTATTTTGGAAGAAATTAAATATGCATGTCCTTATTTTATGCAATACCTAGATTTTATGATTTTAATTGAATTGATTGATTTGGTTTTGTTATTTTTAAATTATGATCCCATTTTCATATTTTGAATGTGGGTTTTTTTTATTGTTTTTTTGTTACATAACTAACTTTTTTGACCAATTTTTCAATAACAAAAATTATATTATTTTTCTAATTTTTTTAATTTTAATTAATTAGCGGGGCGGGACAGGGAAACCCAATCCCAACGGGGATGGGGATGAAGTATATATTTTTAATCCCAACGGAGATCGGGGGGTAGGGTTGGGGAGCGGTGTTAGAGTCGAGGGCGGGGATGGGAAATGCAATGCTTGTCCCCCGCCCCGCTCCATTGTCATGCCTAATTTTTATTGATTTTAAATTAGGCTAAATTATAATTTTGGTCCTCTTAGTTTTTTAAATTCATGATTTTGATCTCCATAGATTTTAATTGTAATATTTAATTTTCTAATTTTATAAATTAGTGATTTTAATGCTTCTGATATATTATGAACAAAATAATTTTAAAGAATTTTTTTATTTCAATATACTGCCATTATAATTCATTTATTTAAATTAGGTGTTTAATTGTTTCTATCATATAAATTATGTATTCTTTTATAATGTTGTTTCACTTGTTTGTGTAGGTGATCACACTTTTTTCTTATCATAACAAAGGAAATATACTTTATAAAATATTTTTGACATATTTTGATATTAGTAAAAAATTATTATGAAGAACAAAATGTTGTAGGATTTATTTTGTTATTCAAGAAGTTTCACTCGTCTGTACCTTAGCTTTAACTTATCAAAAAAATCAGGAAGAAGATTAGGAAAAAAACAGAAAGAATATTAAATTTAATTTTATTTGATATTCTATTTTTTATTTATTTTATTTAATAAGTTATAAAAAATTTATTGATTGTATCTAAAAATGATGTGTTAGGTTTGTGGCTACTAAGAGTTTATTATGAATATGACGTGTAACGTTTATTTTAGGGCATGTACATTAGTACATACCTATAAACACATGTTAATGGTTTAATGCTTGAAACTGCCATGAAATATAAGTTGCACAAATTAGCAAGTTAGGAAGATGCTGTACCAGCTCCAGTAGAACCTGTTAAACCCGGAGGAGTAGATGTCAAACATGACTAATCAGGGGTAGCAACTCTGTAATAGAATTTGATAACATGGTGTGATCAAATTCAAATCCCATTTGGATGGTTTGCACATATATTTTTTATTATTGTTGTTATTGGTAATATTATTGTTATAAAAACATAATCCATTGGATCTGAGGTAGTTTGTAAGTTATTAACAGAAAGGTTGCAGTCCAAAGTTTTTCAGGTTTCAAAATGAAAGACTATTCCTGTATGAAGTCATTATAAATATCTCATCTAATGCTCATATGATTTGATCGGCTAAATAAGTAGTGTAGGAAAATAAAAGGTCAGAAATTGTATTAGACGCTTAATTTTTTTGGGACCAAGAATAAAATAAAAAATTTATTAAGGACAAATTTTTTTTTTTACCAATTTTTTTATAAAAAAAATTGGAGACCGAAACAAAAATTTTATTTATTTATCAGAAATTAAAAACATATTTAAGTTTAATTTTATTATCATCTTTTGAAGAAAAATAATCTCTCTTCCTCACTGCTAAATATCGGAGAGTATGCATTAACTCTTTGAAACTGAGGTCCGTTGGGCCTTCGTACTCATTTCTTGAATGGATACAGGTTCAACGCTCCCACTTTCAGCTGCTACTAGACTAATGTAGGGTCAAATGATAAGGTTACGTTACAGTTACGATACTCGCCCACAAATACTATGGGTGATTGAGTGCGATAAGTCGACAACTAATTAATTAAGATTAAATTCTGTTTTTATGTTTGATTGCTTTACTTAGCTGCCAAGCCAAGGAATACTAAGATTCTAGAAACATTAAGTTACCAGCTGCGCAAATAATCAGATGTCATATATTTGATTGTTTATTTAGTGTCATGCATCTTTTCTACATCAATTCAATGCTACAATTATTTATTCTGTATTACATATCCTTTTTTTTTATACATCCTATATACACCAGTTCGGCATTTCCTTAATGCATGCTTAGTTATTTACTTAGAATTATGCATTATCTCCGCCGGCTTCAATATTTATATATTGACTATTGTCATTGAAAGTTTAAAAAAATATCTTGTAAGAAAAAAAGAAAGTTAAATAAAAATTATTGAAAAATGTATCTCTCTCACACACACATATATATTAACTATATAAATTAAATTCTTATTTCTTTCATTTATTAAAAAGTGAAAAAATAACATATGTATTGACAGTAAAAATGTCTTTTGTATTATAATCATTTAATCACACTTCATTATGTTGTTTTTCTTGTACATGCATGAAGAAAAAACAGAAAAACAAAAGAAATGATACTCAAAGAAACAGCATTGGCATTTGCAAGCAAAGCCTGAGAGACCACGGAAGGAGCAGAAGACCAAAGAATCCAAGAAGAAAGGTGATCCACTCCAAACTTAGCCAAACAATAATCAATACATTGATTTTCTTCTCTCAAGGTGTGGGAGATTAGCACTCTCCAATCCCTTCTAAGGAGGTCTTGAATAGACTATTATGTTTTATGTATAGTAAGTTTATTATTTTTATAATAATTATCTTATTGATAATATATAATTATCATGAGCAAGGACGGATGTAAGGAGGGGCAGCCATGGGCTTTAGCCCCCCCTCCTGCATGACTTTAATAATTTGGCTGAATTGCCTTGTAGTTGTAGCAAGCTTACGAATATAATAGAAAATCTAAATTTATGTTCACAGATTATTTTGAGTATCAATTTATTATTCATTTAATATTTACACGTCAACATTAATGGCTTTAATATACTATTATTTTATTATAAGCATATTTGTATGAATTATATATTGTTGTAAGGTTTGATGACTTTTAATTATTATTATCTTTTTTCTTGGAGTGTGAGATTACTATTGTGAATCTTGTTCGATAGTTATTTTAGCTGTAAACTAAAGAGTCTTTCAAAAGTTAAAAAAAGTAGTATGAGTTATAATATGTGGAAGCTTTAAAAATAATCTTTCAGAGCTAATTCTTTTGCGTTAGTGACAAAATGGGGGATAAATAAAATGCAACCCATGATAATGGTTGGTGTATTTTTATTTTTTGGAGTTTTAGAAATGTTAGGCACCTGTTTAATTTTATTTACTATCTCAATGTACTGGAAAAATAATGAACAAAATTGACAAGTAGATAAAAATCATAAATATTCATACACATTACTCAATAATGTAGTAAATTTATACTATATAGTTATTACATTAACCAAATTTTAAGAAAAAATTATTAAATATGTAAATCAATAACTACTTTTTTGAAAATCATTATTATTAGGCTCCTGTATTTTTTTTTTTAAAAAATCTTGTAAAAAAATTACTTTTTAAAGTTATTATTTGTCAAATAATTATTTATTAAAAGTTGGTAAATATTTAAATAATTGAAAAAAAATAACTCCCCTTTTATAGGTTTCTAGATTCGACCCGGATCATGAGTCATAAAGGATGGTTTTATGTAGATAATGTAAAAACTTTTATATTGACAATATATACTTATTAAACTCAATTTTTTAAAATTAAAAAATATCCTTTCTTATTTTAATTTTTTAAGATTTGACCCTCAACCTTTTGATTTTGTCCAGATATATTTTCCAATTTCTAAATAGGTTTTGAAAATTGTCAAAGGATGTCTCGTCGTGCATATGTTCGTCTCACAGTTTCAATATCAGAATCTCGAAATGTCATAATAGGGCACGAGAAGCACAAAATATAAGAAAAATGCATTACAAAAATTATATTCTTGCTTTTTCCTATAAAGTGAGTCAACCTAAACAATTTGTCTGAAATTGCTTGTAAGAAGAAGCAACCGTAAAGAGCACGTTACATGGTGATACCTTGGCGACAAAAGGAAATGAGGGAATTTTTTAAGGAAAAAGAACACCTCACCCCCCCCCGCCCCCCACACCCAAAGATGGTAGAAGATTAGGAAATTTCAGGGCCATCAGCGTATGGATATGCAAATACCTCAATAGGATTATTTCAAAGATATATAAGATAAGACAAGGTATTTAATTTTGATTTTCTATACATGTAAAGTTCATAAAGCATGATAACTATATAATTCTGCACATTTAAAACCTCTTTTCAACGAGTGTCTTTTTGGTTTGTGTAATTTTCCAACAAATTTTGATGAATAAACAGTGTATGTATTCATATTTTTTCTCTCTCTCTCTCTTTCTTATTTTCACTTATTAATATAGTATAATGAATCAATAATACGATCAATATAGACAAAGTTCCTTTGGAATTAAAATTAATTATTCCAAGTGGACCGGAGTGGGAGTATGAAGACGACAAAGCATGTTGTTTCTTATAAGTTTCCTCCCGTTTGGGAAGTGAGTGCATACTTTGTGTTTTATCCACAATAGATACGACACTGATCACACAGTGGAATCTACTCTTTTTTTTTTTGGGTGCATAATGGAATCTACTCCTAATAATTACTCATTGATTGTATTCTTTTTTCCACTTCATCAATCCTACTATCATATTTTATTGTTCACGTCTCGACAATGGTTGCTTCTACCATACATGTGGAAAATAGGGATTCCAGATTCCAAAAGCTGGATTCTGGGTACATGGTAAATTTATATTAAAAGTTGACGTTGATTGAATGGTCATAAAATAATTTGATAGCATAAAATTGTCTCGATAAAAGATTAATTTTAACCAATTTTTAATGTCAGCACTATCCAATCTTTTTGTTTTTGTTTTTATTTTAATTATAATTTATTCGCAAGCATTTCTATTTGAAGGTAATCAGATAATCATATTCAATAGAAGTATATGTTTAGATATTAAATGCCAGTATTTTTCTCTAGCTAGATATAGGTCCTTGTGTTTGCAACTTCTTTTCATAATAAAATCACTTCTTTTAATTACATTCTTCATGAAAACAAGTAGGTATAAATTAATAACTTTTTACACAAATATGTATCCACTTATAGTAAAATTGAACTCTAACCACCCCCAACTCCATATTGTGTACAATTAATCTTGTACCAATGACACCTTCCTCATTATTTTCTTGCATGATCTTCTAAAGATTCTATTTTATTTTATTGGTTAAAAAATATTTGTGATCCGTGATATATATTTGATTTTTTTTTGTATTTTAATTATTTTTTTTTTGCTTTTTGATAAAATAAAATTTTTATTTTTAATCCTTACCATTAGAATTTTTCATTAGTTGATGATGTGACTGTTCAGTTTTAAAAATTACAATTTGTGATAATTCTAAAACCACAAGAATCAATTGAGGAGAAAAAAAAATCGGTATTCATTTTCGTTTTCTCCTTCCTCATGTCGTTTCTATTCAAGCGAATCTGAAAACTATTTCATTTTCTCCTTCCACCTCATCAACCAATGCATGAACAACACCATTTGAAACCCATATCAACAAATATCTAGATTTGAAACCCACATCAAGTCATCCTACCTCACTGTCCCTGCTCCCCGATGCCAATCAAATTCAAGCCACCGTCATCGGCGACGCTGACCACCACGGTATCTCTGACGAACACAACCTGTTCTTCCATTCCGAATTGCAACTCGCGTCTTTTGTCGGTCAGGAAGCTCAACGACGGGGCAAGGAAAAAGGCTATGACGAGTTCGAAGGGGTGATGTTCGCTTATTCGCTACTGCAGAATATGATGAAGGCAACAAAAAAGTCAATGCGGTTAGGGGACAAATCGATTCTGCAAGCTTCACCATCGTCGAAGTAGAGCACATGGCGGATGTGAGATGACCGGCGTGGAAGGCGGAGACAGAACAAAAATGGTAGAGAGATCTGAGAACTCAGATCTGGACAAGGGGTTTGGGGCGTGCGCCATGCGAGATCTAGAACACAATGGATCTCATATCTTCATTGCCATCGATGAAGGATCACCGAGGTCTCCAATCACGATATGTTATGGTTTCAGATCTCACCACTGAAGCACTATCAAAGGCGAATCTTTGGGGAAAAAAAGGGTTTGGGTCATGGTGGTTTGGTGTGGCGACTATGGAGTTTCTGAGTTTGTGACGAAGAAGATAGTCACGGTGCACGTCATTTCTAAAATTGGAACAAAACCAAACGATTCATTTTAAAAGAGGAAGAGAATCATTTTTTTTATAGTTTTTAACCTGCAATTTTCTGTTTTAAATTTCGCAACAACTACTAAAGGTTTTTTAACCAAAAATTATCTTTTGAAATATTCAAGATAATGAGTTAACTGATGATGACGGAAATCTAAAATAAAATTTTTTAAATATCAATTAATAAAAATTAATTTTTTTATCAAAAATAAAAAATAAATATATATAAAAAATTACAAACATATTTTAACCTATTTTATTTTATTTTTCAATGAACTTTGTTGCTCTTCTCCAATGGCAAGTACCATTCCACACTCGTGAGTAGGATGAGAGAAAGTTTTACATTTTTTTTTTTTCTCCTTTTAACTAATTAAATTCTGAATTAATTGTGTCGGGTTACTTATTTGTTAACTAACTCGTCAACAGGAATTGAGTTGAGTTAATTCATTTTTATTTCAACCTACTGTAGATCGATTCAAATGAGTGCTATTTTTTTTTTTAAAAGGCAAATGAGTGTTATTTACTTATTTTAACAGCTCTAATCACCAAAGCAAATAGTAATCAAAATGAAACGTGTAAAAACATTATAAATGCAACATTTTTCATAAATAAAAACCATGTATTTTACAAGTAATATATTATAATTTTTAACAAATTCAGTGTTTAATTTTCATACGATTCTTTTTTTCAGCGAATCCTTGAAATTGAACGAAAGAATAAAGTTGAAATTTTGGACTAAACAGTGTGCACGGACGTCATAGCGACGTTAAGGCTTGACGCCATCTTCTTTTCCTTTTCTTTTGTTAGGTGGGATGCTTTTAATTTATTAATCAGAGTGACATGTATAGACAACTTTTTTTTTTTTTAATGTAGGATAGATAACTTTACATACCATACGACCAATCAATGGGTATTATTTTTCTCCTGATAAAAAAGATGTATTATTTGTATATCTTTTTTCTTATCAATTGTCATATTCTTCTTCTTATTAAAAAAGTTATTCTTAAAAAAAAAAAAGTTGTAACAAATGGGCGCCCTTGTTCGCAGCTCCCACGTGATTTAATACCTTTTTCAAGGATCTGTGATACTGTGTTAGATTCTGTCACAGTGGGTCCCGTAGATCACTAAACCTGGATTAAGTGATTAACATGAGTAATAGCTTGATTGCTTTGTTACGTGTCTAAGTGCCCTTCCACTCACGTTTCCAAATTCTCACGTTTTTTTTTCCCTGAAAAGAGAGACAATCGCTTGGGTAGATTTTGTATGTTCCTATTATAAAACATACTTTTCCATTTTCCACCTTTATATACCATTTTGAACACATATGTAAAAATAGTTAAATTCAAAATATGAAATCGCTCAAATTTCTTGTTTTTTTTTTTTTCAGTACCGTAAAAGTTTTTTATATACTTATAAACTTGGAATTTTATTAATATATTATTTAACAAGGTTTTAACTTTTGTCTTTGTCATGGTAAAAAAAAAAAACTGTGGTCTTTGGCTCGAAGAAAAAAAATGTCGTCTTTGTTGTGATTGATGTTGTGAATTCAATTCCTTTATCTCTTTCACTGGGAAAATTGCAATAATGTCGAAAACAAAATATGAGCTTGATTAAACTCGCGTTATAGATTAGATACCTCAATATTTATTTGTTTATTTAAGTGATTTTACATTTATGGATGTTTGTAAAAAAATTTATCTGTAGGATTTAAAGTTAAATATAAAAAAAATATAACAACTTACATACCATACTTAATCAATTAATCTAGATGCAACTCGATCTTATGCTTTTACCTCTAGGATAATGCAAGAAAAGTTTATTCAATTAATTTAAATAAGAGAAGAAAATATAAACATATTTTATATTCTTCTATATTATCATGGAATTTAACTTAATTGATTAAATAGTATTTGATAATTGTTGCATATCTTTTTTTTGGTATAATCGAATTTTAGGTAAGTTGGATTTCTAAAATTTATCAGATTAACATAGATCTCAAGCCTACAAAAATATTACATATTATCAATTAATTAAACTTTCACATCAATAACCAAAGTGATATCCATGTTTTTGTGGAAAATGAATATGATTTTTACTAAGTGGATTGATTTTTATTTACATGTTATAAACCTTTTAATATTTGAGTTTGATTTCTCCTAAAAAAATTCTTTTATATCTTGACTCATTCACCCTGTTATTATTTTCAATTTTTTTTACCTCTTTAATTTTTTTATATTTATATTTTAATAATGTTTTTTGCGCGTAACTTCTCCGCACGATTTGTTCCTTCTAACTTCTCCGCATGAGTTCTTTTATGAAACTTCGAAGAAGCCACGCCCTTGTTCTCTTGACTCTTTCTATCACTCATTTTTCAAAATAGTATTTTATACATTTTTTCAAAAATTTAATAATTTTTTATAGTGAGAATAATGTTTTTTTAATAGAAAATTTCTTTATAAATAATAAAATGAAATAGTAAAATAATTTTCCAAATTTTAGAATATAGTTTTATATAAAATAAAAAAATGTATGATATTGCATATAATATTTTTATATTAAATAAATATAGTAAATTATACTAAATATCCTTTGAAGTTTTGTGAAAATACACAAACTCCTTCCCCCTTTTTTTTAGTATCTATTTTCACACTTAATTTTTCTTAATTTTGAAAAATATACATCGACACCCTTTTATCTGAAAAATATTACACATTGCTCACTTATAATAGAGGTTATTGTAATGTTATATATATATGTGCAATTTCATCAAAACACCAAAAGTGATTAACATATAATTGTTTTTAGGTTAGATAAACCTTTGAGTCTCCATACTTTTACAAAATTTTCAATTATGTTCATGAATTTTTTCGATTATTGAGTCATTCAATCTAATTATCCTTATGAAAAATTAACTATATAAACTTACCTAAAGATATTGACAATTGATTGATGCTTTTGAAATGTGTTATAAACACAACTAAGTTATAATACACCATAATTTTTTACAAAATTTCAATATTCGATGGAACCAAACAATTATAAATAGCTTGTGAAAATTACTTTGGTTGAATTAAAAGAATGCTAAGTAATCTTGAGGTTCCATAAAATTATACAATTTTTTTAAATCCTTACACTAATTCCCTTAATTATTTGAAAAACATTGTTTCAACACTCTTTATGCATTACAATGAGTAAACTAAGTCACTAGCGGCACAGCATTGCATTTGAAGTTGATTGTAAACAAGTCTACGACAGCATGACATCCCCCTCTTGCACCAACACATAGACTGATTTCATTATATCTCGTGTAAACAAAAATTGTATTTAGTTCATAACTCATCTATGAGTATTGTTCGCAAACAAGTCAATTAAATCGCTCACTTTTTAGCTAGAGCGTCTCGAATCTTTGCTATTCTGTAATTATTCATAACGTTTCCAATTCTATAACTGTTTTTTTCTTGATGATATGAAATAATTATTTTGCAGTAAAAAAAAAATACTCCTTAATTATTTGTAAAACATTTCACGTAAAGGAGAGTGTTGCAAATGTTAAAAAGCAATTTTTTTTTTGTAATTTTAGAAAATCTTTAATGATAGTTAAAACAATTTATTCTTGATAAAATTATAAAAAACGCATAACAAAGTCACTTACTACCTCTTTTTTTAGTGTTGATGTCACGTCATTATCCAATTGCAGGAAATAATGGCAAGGACCTGTTTGGGTACTAACATCAGTAACATGTCTTTGTCTCTTCTTATGCGTGCAAAAGGTATTAGTAAACATGTTTAGTCGGCATTTAGTTACTGTTGGTACTACAACGACTGGCAACACTAGTTTTTATTTTCTCTAACGAAGCGAGCGTAATTTGAACACACTGAAAAGGCGATGAATGTAATTTCACTTTTTCAATTTCCATTAGTCATAATCCACTACCACTACCTCTCACAGCCGCCGCTCAAATTCTCAAAACCAAGACCAAAACAGTGACAAGGCAAGTTCCATTTCGTTGCGCCGTGTTTTGTTTTGTTTCTCTCTCGTTTCAGTTCTGTAGTACTGTAGTAGAATCAAGTAGCACAGAAAGAAAGAAGAATATTATGGGGATACTTCACGACGACGTAGTGATAATCAGAGAGGCAGAGAAAGAAGGTGAAGCAACCGTCATAACCGTCAATTGCCCCGACAAGACCGGTCTAGGTTGTGATTTGTGTCGCATCATTCTCTTCTTCGGTCTTAGCATTGTCCGAGGAGGTAAGCCGCCTTCCAATTTATCTTCACTTTCTTGTCTTATGTCTGTGAGACTGATTCGTTTTTATTATTAGTTTTAGTAGAATGTTAGTTTTTTTAGGAGAGGTTTTCGAATCCTCCTTCTTTCTTTTTTTTTTTTTTTTTAATTATTCAACCCACTTGTATCTCCACTGATTTTTTTTTGTTTATTTGCAATGAAGACGTTTCCACCGACGGAAAATGGTGCTACATCGTATTCTGGGTGGTGGGGAAGCAAAGGACGAGGTGGAGTTTGTTGAAGAAGAGGCTAATTGAGGCGTGCCCTTCTTGTTCTTCGGCTTCTGGAATTTCCTATTACCGTTCAGAATTGCAGCCTCCTAAACCACCAAATGTATTCCTTTTGAAATTTTGTTGCCACGACCGTAAAGGCCTTTTACACGGTACTTGTTTGTTGTCTTGAACTTTCACTTGGAGATTTGGGGTTTCTACTTTTATGATTTGCTGTTACTTTTCATTTTTATTGCTTTCCATCGATCTTGGTGTTGTTTTACTCAACCCTTGTTGTCCCAAATGTTGGGACTGGTAAACGGTTCTTAGGGTTCTGTTTGTTGCTTAAGAAAATCATGCTAAAAGGAAAAATGAACTGATAGTTTTACAGTGACAATTGATGTCATAGTCTAAAACACTTTCCAATGGATTCTTTGCCTGCCTTGGATTTTGCCATTTTTTCTAGTTATATTAACAAATTATCTGATGGAAGCCTTGTTGTGTATTATTCTTGACTTGACAAAATAACTGAGTGCTTTTATTATTGGGAATTGGGACAGATGTTACAGAGGTTCTTAGTGAGCTAGAGCTCATCATACACAAAGTAAAGGTGTCTACTACACCTGATGGCAAAGTGGTAGATCTGTTTTTCATCACGGATACAAGGTTGTACATTTCTATACATTCAATTTTTGGAACATGCTTGTGTTGCAATTCGGTACTCTTATATTGCTAGTTCATTTCCATTTGAAAATTCTTTTTGTATTAACTAAGGCTATCTGTCGTTAGATGATGTTGAAATACATTTATGAGAGTGGAGATTAATTTGCTGATATATAGTGTGGATTTGATTACAATTCCATATATTTTTACTAAACTAACTATCCTATTACTTAATCTTATATACATATGATCAGGGAACTTCTACATACAAAGAAGAGAAGAGATGACACAATTGAACAGTTGGCAGCTATTTTGGGGGATCCCTTAATTGCCATTGACATTGAATTGGTTGGCCCAGAAACCGCTGCTTGTTCTCAAGCATCTTCGTTCCTTCCAAGTGCAATTTCAGAAGATATGTTTGATTTGGAATTACCTGGTTCAATACGAAGTGGGACTTCCACATCAGATTCTGTTTCTATTGCGATGGACAATTCGCTGAGTCCTGCTCACACGCTTGTCCAAATTATATGTCAAGATCACAAAGGTCTTCTTTATGACATCATGAAAACTCTGAAGGACTACAATATTCAGGTATAGTAATTCAAGAGCTGAATAGTACAATATTTTGAATCATGCTTTTAAAGTGCCATGAATTGGATAGTGTTGTCAGCAGAAAGAATTGATAAGCTTCTATTACATATCATATGTGATTTTTTTTTGTATGTGAATACTGTGTTGTGAAATTTCATATTTCTTTCAACATGGGCAGTTCTGTTTGTTGTGCCAAGTTACTTCACATTCCTTTCCACTTTTCTTGGTCATCTTATCAAGTATGCTAAAACTAGACCTAATTTGTCATTTAAACAGATTTCTTATGGGAGATTCTCAACAAAACCCAGAGGAAAATGTGAGCTTGACTTGTTCATAGTGCAAGCAGATGGGAAAAAGATAGTTGACCCCAGCAAGCAGAAGTCTTTGACATCACGCCTTAGGATGGAACTACTTCGTCCACTCAGAGTAACTGTGGTAAGCAGGGGTCCTGATACAGAGCTGCTGGTTGCAAACCCTGTGGAGTTGTCGGGCAAAGGACGACCTCTTGTCTTTTATGATATTACTCTTGCTCTCAAAATGCTTGGCCCTTGCATATTTTCGGTACTTACTGATCTGATCACTTTGTTACTTCCTACTGTTTATTTTCACACTTAATTTTTCTGTGAAGTCATAATCTCCCATAGGAGACTAGCTCAATATGAATTTTCACACCGTTCCCATTTCCCAATTTCTAGAATTATTTTCACAAAATTAGATAGGGGAAGAATGAAAAGAGAGGTTGACTGAGAATGATCATTTACAGAATGTCAATTTTTTTTTTGTTTCAACAGGCTGAACTTGGAAGACACGTGGTTGGAGACCGTGAGTGGGAAGTTTATAGAATCTTGCTTGATGGAGGGGAGGGTTTATCCGTTCCAAGGAACAAGATTGAGAAAGGAGTTTGGAAGATGTTGATGGGTTGGGAGTGATCCATGGCTGGTGGCATTGTTCATCTTGGATGAACCTGTGCCCGTGTACTGATAACATGGTTATCATGTAGTTATGATATGTAACTTGTAATTATGAAATGTATATGGTGCAGATGTTCATCTTTGCCACGCTACATTTTTCAGAGCTCTTGTAATTTTAACCTAGTATAGAAAGAAGGGCTAGCAACTAGCAAGTACAGAAAAAAAAAGAGAAAGGCCGGCAGATTATTTAGAGTATTTTATGAACGAAATGAATTATTGTAAAATGTTAATATTCAGTTCTTTCATACTATATATAAACTTTTTATTGGTTGCATGAGCATCCTACTTGAAAATGAAAAAGCATCATTACAAACTAACAGTGTAGAAGCAGTGACACGTTTAAAGGAATTTAAACATGTTGACCCGAGTTTGTCTGTGGATTTATGGAATGAAAGGCTCTTTATGGCCAAAATACTTTGCTGCCATTTTTAGCATATAAATTTTGTCAGCTACAACCATTGAATTGGTTGGTTTCCTCAGTATTGTTCTTTTATTTCACCCAACTGTTCGTTGTTCCTTATGCTTCTTCATTTTTTATGTCATTTTCCTAAGATACAGCTTCTACAAGCAAGTTGCCCCCCCTATTGTGATATTTTATCTGATATTTTAATTAATTGATATGTTAGTTCAACTTAGACATCACCAGATGTCACCTACATGGATATCATTAAAGGGAGAACTATGTCACATACATGGATGGCAAACCCTGATTCTGTCTAATTTGATTCATTAGTTTGTAGGCACATGTTCAACGGTCTTTGGCCATTTTTTGCCGCTGCATTTTTTATAAGGACACGTTTCAGTTATTGACATAGGCATAGCTTGATAATTGATCAGTATCAAGGATATTGTGAAATATATGGGGATTCCATGGTCATTGGAAATGGAGAAACACTAGCACAAGTTTAATTTGTTGGCTGTCTCATCTTCTGATGCTAAATAGAATATCTGTAATGTTAATCTCTTTTTTAAATTGTTTTCTCTATGTTAACATCATGAAAAGACCACATTTGCTGCTGTGCCGTAAAAAATCTTCACATTTTGTGTCAAACTGATATTTTAAGATTTTGTTTGTTGTTATTCCCATTTGTCAGTATCGAATATAGATTCCGTGAGGAACAGGATTCAAGGCATACTAGACAAAAAAAATGTTGTGTTATATTTTATCTTGTGCCACTTACAGTAGATAAGGTATTTGCTCTGGTTCTCTGTTTTTAATAAAATAGAATGTGGTGGTTGGCTTTCAGTTGTCCTTCTCGGTGTCGTTTTGAAATGGTGAGGGACTTATGG
The DNA here is from genome assembly GCA_013407115.1 of Glycine latifolia. Classification (NCBI taxonomy): domain Eukaryota; kingdom Viridiplantae; phylum Streptophyta; class Magnoliopsida; order Fabales; family Fabaceae; genus Glycine; species Glycine latifolia. Next base: position 27,658,462 of record CM023943.1, read on the forward strand.
TAAAGAAATAGAAAAAGCATCGTTGGTGCACTGCATGACAGTGTCTTAGATATTTTTGGGTTTTGAGTTCATATTTTTATTTTAGTGGAGCAGTTCATCTGTAAATGACAAGTGGTTTTTATTTTTTATTTTTATAGTTTAAATTAGACTCATAGTCGTAGAATTTGTTGTGTTACTGCTTCGGTGCTTCCTTATTAGTTTTTTTCTTATTTTTTAATTGATGTTTTAGAAGAAAAAAAATTCTATTTGATCTGTTATTTTAAAATTTAATGATAATATTAATATTTATTTTTATCTTTTAACTCTTAATTATTTTACACATTAATATAAAATTAGATAATAAATTATTGAAAAGTCTAAACGTAAAAGAGTTCCTAGATGAACCTTTTTATTTATTCCCAAACATTTATAATTTCATATGTTTTGAATATTTTATGGCACTGATATTAACTAAAATTGATATATAAAAACATATACCAACTGAAAAAATATATATTAAAAATAAAAGAATTCATATAAATAAGAATATTAACTATAATGCTTAATTTTTGTAATATTAATATTTAAAACTCTTAAAAAATGGAAGGAGTAATTTATTATAGGTTTCTATCAGAAAAAAATAAGGTACTGATAGGTGGGTTCATTTGTAATTATCTAAATTGCAAAGCAAGGTTTTGCCATTTGTAACAAACCATTAAGTTTTGATTGCTGCTTTATCACTGATTATCATTAGTGGAGTTAAACTGAACTTAGCTGGTTGTAAGTTGTAACAGCTGAGAAATACCAGTATATATATATATATATATATATATATATATATATATATATATATCGATCCTTAACATATAGTATTTTATTTCATTATCAGGTTTTCTCTCAGAATACGATCTAGCTTAAATTCGGAAGTTCCAATGTAATGATGTTTCGGCCGATACTCTCTCGAAATGTCAATGCTATATACTATCTTTTCTTCCCTCGTGGGTTTTTTAGTGGCATTGCACTATGTGTCCTTTCGTTTTTATTCCTTTTGGACCACAATATGGAAATTTTGGAGTGCTACTCTCTTTGGCAAACTGAAGAGAAAGTGATTAGGACAATTTGGATGCAGAGTACAATGAACCAAAATAGCAACAAGAAGAATATAATAGAGGAATAACAATTCCAGATTGACCATTAATAATGCAGCTGATTGTTATAGAGCTTACATTATAGTTTCCTAATTTGTGTAAGACGCCAGCAACCACACTCCAGAAAGTGATTTCTGCAAAGATGACATATAAGATGGTTCCCACCCTCTCTGAGTGCCAAACATTGACAAACACGTGCTTCTTGATCCAGTGTACCTGGTTAATTTATTGTTTCACGTGCAACAATATTGGTTAGCTTCTTGTCCTAGCTACTTTAAATGGTAAAGGGGAGAGAGATCAAGAGGGATAAAAGTTGTCAAATTATGATAATTAAAATAGGGACAAAACTTAGACAAAATTTGTTAGGTTCTTTTGTTACTATTCACCTATCAGAATTTAAGTTTTACCTTAATAATGCTAACCTATAATACCAACTATAAACTATTATTATTTAGATTAGTTAAAAAATAGACATTCTGTGTCTTAATTATTATTATTTTAGTTAAGCGTGGTGATAAATAACTGCCATATTGAAAACTATTCTACACTAATTACATGCATGTGGTTGTGGGATGATTTTTAAAAGTAGTTAAATGATAATTTAGAAATAATAAATGTGTACACGAAATTATATTAACAATTATAGATTAAGGCAAACTGATTGAAGACCACTAAAAATACTTAAAATAATTAAATTTAAATTTTATCTAATCATATCCATTAGCTAAAGTAAAAAAAAGTTAAATTATTTTTTTTCTAATTTATTATTTAAGTTTAATTTGATTCTTTTTTTTCAATTTAGTCATCTAATCTTTTAAAAATTTAATTTAATATTGTCATCTAAATTAAATTATATTATTAAAAAATGTATTTTTTGTAACAATTCAAAAGATTTTAAATTGTTGATATATTTTAGATAATATGATGAAATTGAATCGATTTAAAAAATTCAAAAATTGAATTTAAATAAAAAAACTAAATGATCAAATTTAATCTAAAAAATAAAATAGAAAACAAGCGAATTTAACCTACAAATTATCACATACAATATAAATCAGAAATTGGCGATTCTTACTAGTGAGCTACGTGGATCTTCATAATACCATCCATTTACAAATGCTGCAAAGATGCCCTCCGCTGCCATCACAAACACTAGCATAGCATTCATTCCTATCCACTCCAAGAACAGGAATGGTGTGCGGAGCCCCCAAACATCGATCTATTTAATTTTCAAGAATGTTAACGATCAGAATCATCGCAATGAGATAAAACCAAAAAGGGAAAAAAAAATAAAGAATTATTAATACTAACTCAAAAGATTTATTTATTTTACTTGTACCTACCAGTATGTAGAACCCAGAGAAGACAATTCCAGCTGCCCCAGCTGTGAAACAAACATAGCTGAAGCTGTAGAGTTGCTTGTTAATTGGTAAAGCTGAGTAGTGTTCCATTAAAAAAAATTGTTAAGATTTTATCTTTGCATGCAAATGTTATGTTTCTTAATTAGATTGATATTTTATTTAAGGTGCATATCTCACTAGCTTACCATCTGTGAAGTGAAGGATGATGGCTATGATGAGTAACACAAACCCCATTGAGACCCATTGTTTTAGCGTCTCCGAATGACCCTGCCAAATTTTATACTTTATATCTAAATTACATTTTTTTATAATAGATGTTAATTGGCATGTGTATAACACAGGTGAAGTTTTGTAACCTTGAAGTGAATCAGGACGTGCCCATAATGGATGCCGATAGTGCCAGTGAGGATAGCTGATATAGAACTGGTTTAAAAAAAAAATTGTCAAATACTTCTGATAGATAAATAGAGATTATTTATTGATAAAGTAACCCAAATTTATATATAGGAAAAGAAAAAAGAAACTCAATTTAAAGAAACTTCTTAATCACTACTTATATAAGAAGAAAAAATAACCAAACTTCTATAAATTAAAATCAATTTGTGCAGATGATTTTTTTTATAAAAATTCTCACTATATAACTTCTCAAAAAATAAAGAAACATAATTTGATTTAAATTTAGGAAAATAAATATTATTATTATTTATTTATTTTACGATAACTATTTTTAAAAAACATCAACATAAAGCTCAACAAGCCTTCGGGTTCAAAAGGAGCAAGACACCAACTTGGAGCATCATCACGAAAAGGAACACTGTCTGGAGAACTAAATGTACACGCCTATAAACGTCACAGAAAAAAATAGAAAAAACAATAATTAGAATAATACCAGAATGGCAGTATTAGTTTGAAATAAAAATTAAGAAGTTTTTTTTAAGGCAAATAAAAATTAAGATGTACTTGGAAAGGTTTATTACTAGCAGCAAATAGACTTTGATATAATGTGGACTAATTTCTCACTTAAGATCATGTTTAATAAGATATTTTAGTTAATTTTTATTTTTTTAATTTTATTATCTATATATTTATTCATTTATAATCATATTTTTTAAATAAATCATAATTTTATTAATTTATATTTTTAATCACTTAATATTTAATTTTACCAAACACCTCTAATTTGATAAACCAGTTAATTTTCTGAAACGTATCTTAAATTACAAATTAGTCACCTTCAAGTGTCTCCAAACAGGTTGAGAATAAAGATGGTTGACCCCCAAACTTGTCGGTCCACGTGCCCAACAGCATTACATGCTGGCTCTAGGTGTCCTCTCATCCCACATATGACCTAATAAATGGAAGAAAACCAAAAATTAAAAAAGAACAAAAAAGCTTAATAGTGTCAAGTTACAATTCTGAAGATAGAACAAATTAAGGTATGCACGACACAGTGATTAGAGAGAGTATGCACCGTGTATCTCTTTGGTTCATCGCCGTTAAAGTGATCCACGAAACTCCAATCTGGAACGTAGAGGCTGAAGGTTGTGATCATATAAATGAGAAATGCCAGGAACCCCCCAAACCTAAACCGCATGTGCATGTACACATATATGTACTATTAATCAAAGCTACTTCACAATGTTCATTAATCAGTTTCAGTTGAATTCCTATTATAATCTCTCTTCAATTTTTTTTTAATCCCTCTTGCAACTAATCAGCATATTTGAAGTTAAATATAATTTGTGTTGCATTTTCTCACCATTGCCATTTATAAGCAGCAAAAATGGATAGGTGTCCAGAAGCCAACGTAGTGGGTCTAAGCTTGGTGGTAAATGTTTCTATTAGAGCTACAACACAGTATACAAGAGCGATTCTCTGCACAAAAAATATTCAGAAACGCGGTTAATTATTCAAGAACTGCGTTGTAAATTGCAATGGGGTAATTTTTGCATTATCCCCATATACATTTAATTTAATTTGAACCATACCTGAAGAATGCCACACCATCGTATAAATTTCATGTTAACTCCATATTCAAGATCATCAGGGGCATGGGAGTAACCCCTATAGGATGTTATACAATCAAATTTATCAGTTTACTCACCTCTTTTATTTAGAAATCTAGTAAAAATTAAATCATGAACTTAAAATCTTTCTTCAACAACTAGTTACCTGTGTATTTGTGCAACAATTAATGCATGGGTTTTATTTTTTGATACATCAGAAAATGCAACAATGTGGATTTACCTTGCAAAATTATACCCCAGAAGAGAAGCTTCAATGTCCTAATGATTATCTTCTTTACGGCATGCTTTATCTTTGAGATTCTCTGCATTATTATAATCAGTTTATCAATATATGAACGGAATTTTTTACACCACACATGCTAATTTAATTTTTATATACGCACGCAACAAAAATAACTTGAAAAAAGAAACTAATAGAAAATAGAGAAGCATAACTTGCATATTAAATAATTCAGATAATAACTAGTAGATGAAGCAGAGAATCTTATATTGAGAAACATTGTACGTGCTGAAATAAGCCAGTTATGATTAAGAAGCTAGATTGTGATTGTGTATATAATAATTAAAAATAAACCTCTAAGAAAGTCCAGAGACCAAAAGGATAAAAACTAGTAGAGATTGCACAGAGAAGCCTTTTTTTAATTTTTATATATGATAAAATAAAATAAATCCGTACCTTTAGTGCAAGGGCTATGGCAACCCCAACAATGAAAACAGAGAAAGGCATAACGAAATCGGCCAAAGTACATCCATTCCAAGGGGAATGGTCAATGCGAGGATAAGCATCACCAGCATCGTCTACCAGAACCATCAACTACACATAAATGATCAAAAGAGAGAAAAAAAAATTAAGAATGATTTATTCAGAATCATCAATAGGAATGGGAAATGTTCATATAATTCGCTATATTTAGGTTTATATATGTTATGCAGCTTCATTTACTGAATAAATTATATTAGAATACTTTATAAAAACATATTCAATTAAAAAAGTTCTTTATACTTTTTTTATTAAAAAATGAAGCCTGATAAATTTTAAACCCACTTAGTTAAATAGATACAAATAATATATTAATCTTATTATATATTAAAACTTTTATTATTATATTGAAAAGTTTGATTATAAAGTAATCTTTTAAATAAATTTTAAAGTCATAATGCTAAAATTTTAAAAATAGTAGGTTGGGCCTTAAAATATCAAGTAAATAACTGAACTTGTGTCTTAAATTTGAGAAATAAACTACATTTATTTAGAGTAAAACCTACCATGGTTGGTTTATTTCTACCTTAGACTACAGTGAAAATATTTCATGTCTCTAGATCAAGCCTCTGCTTGATCATTTGGTATTTAAAATAATCATCTTTTTTTACATTTTTTTATATTGAAAATCGCATGCTTCATTATATATTTGTGGTTACAATTTCCAATTAAATACGATTAATTTTTCAAAACTGATTCTACAAAAGTTATTCTGTCCAACTTTATTATAGTACATTGTAAACTAGTTTTTTTACCAAGCAGAATGTTTGGCAAAAGAAAAGGGTTTGGAGTACACTAATTACCACTATGGTGAGACCCCTAAATGCATCAAGGGTTGCAACCCTCTTTGCCTTCTGCTTAACTGGTGGTTGCTCCTGTTCAGCTATTTGCTGTACGGACTCACCCTCAGCCACAGGCTTAGCCATTGTGTCTTTATCATGCTCAAAAATAGAACCTCCATTGCTGGTTTTAATGGTTACCCTCTTCTTCAAGTCATCCTTACTGCCATCACCATTCAATGCTGAATTGAGGCCTTCTTCCATTCTCTTAGGATCTTCATCCATTGTTTCTGAATAGTGAATATTCAACAAAGTTCAAATGTATCCCTTGTCTTGTGTCTCTTTCTCTTGGGTGGAATAGAACAATTATAGGGAGAGTATGTTAGAGATAGAATTAAAGAATTAATGTGACAGAGAGGTCCAAGTTAATGAAGTAGATGGCCTGCGTGTGTTGGTCTCGTCATCAAGATGTGAAATATAGTAATTAATAACTATACTAGCTACTAGTAGCTACATTACAAATATAAGAGACAGATGAAGGACTTTGGAGAGAAAGAAATTGAAGAGGTCCACGCTCTCTAATTTGTTAAATTAGTAATAATCACAGGCTGGTCAGTGTTAATTAGTCCAACCCTTTATTTTGTTTCTTCTGGTTGGTTGCTCCTCCATTGCTATGAACTTTTTGAGTACGTAGAATTGTTTTTGTCTTTGTCTTTTTTACCTAAGATTCCTCTTCATCTTAAGGTTTGACCGAATTTTCAAAATGGAGAAATTCTCGTGTCTACAAATTAAATGATCCCTTTCCGATGTGTTTGGATAATGGTAATTGTCCGGCTAAATAAAGTAAAATAATAAAAGAAGGAAGATAAATAAATAAATATATATATATATATATATATAAAAGAAATTTTTAAGAAAGTAGTTAATTAATGATTTTTTTTGTCAATAAGCTTGAAAAAGATGATGTTATACCTTGAGTTATCTTTTAAGAATGTATTACACAAATAGAAACTAAATAGAAACGGCATTTTGCAATACGTACAAAGACTAAGTTTTATATTAACTATATTATTATTATTATTTTTATCTTTCTTCGTCACATTATGTTATTTTATACTTTTCTATATTTATTTTTCTTTTATTACAAAATAAATGTATATTTATTTCTTCAACTACCTCCTCTATATTATATTACATGTAGCTTGGTTAAAATTTTGAGATTATTTCCACGTGGATAACACAATTGCACACCAAACAGATAACCATGCTTCTATAGCTTTCTTCCCTACAAATCTTCCAGAGTGTTGCCAAAAATGATCCTCATCATTGCAGTGTAAAACTCGTGAATAACAAATATTCCACAATTCACCTATGGGCACAAAAACATTAAGTGTTGAGAGGTTTCAACCTTATTATAACCAACAAAGCCACAATTTAAATCAGAGGAACTAGGTAGAATAGTCCTCTTCAAGAGATTATGTTTTGTCCGTATTCTATCTTGAAATAGCCTCCATATGAAACCTTTAACATTAGATGGCACCGGTAGCTTCCACAATTGTCTATACAATGCAGATTAATTTGGATAAATCACCAAAAGAGTGTAGCAATTCATAGACTTGTTTAACTGTATATTGCCCCTCACCATGACACCATCTCCATCCATCTCTCTTTCCCATTGTCAGTTTTTTACCTTCCAAGTGTTGACAAAGATCTTGTACCGCTTCATGCTCCCAGACAAGAAGAGGCCTCCTCCATGTAAATTTCCATTTCAAGCCAGAATCACTCCATTCCCCCATATCAACTACATTGCTTTGTTTTTTATCCGATATAGTAAACAACCTATTTTTGTATATGATCTTGATCTCTTAATATATAGTTTTTGTTAGAATTCACCCCTTAATTTTTCTAATTATATATGATCAAGTCATACAATCAATTTCTTCTACATAAAACTCTTTATTATGTAGCAATTCAAGAAGCCAGTCTTCGGCCTTCGTGTAGAAAAGAATACACCGATAAGTTCTTATGTCACTTGAGTAATTTTGTTCTTTCATTGGCTGACTTTTCTTCCCGTGAATGGCATGGATGCTCAAGACACAAGTGTAAATGTTATTGGTAACTTGATGCGACATTTAGTCCCTCATGTTCTTCAGATTAAATTCAGAGCGCGCTTCAATATGGTATTGGAAGAATATATATTTTGCTTCCGTAAAATTAATTGTTCCACTTATTCTTCGTCAATCTGATAATCCCGGTCTTAATTAATATTCCTTATTTCTCAGTTGCTGACTGGGGACAATTACATTTCTTGGAATCGCGCCAATTAGTGAACCGTGCTTAGTGTAACAAGGACTAAATGGTCACCAATTCCCATATATCATCATCTTTAGATTTGAAAATTGCAACTTTTCGTAGCAATGATTCCAGCAGCACAAGTGGCAGTGGTGGAATATATAAAACAAATGGTGTGATCAGTGATTGGTGTTGATCCATCTTCAACATGTGGTCAAGGGATCAAAGGAAACAAAAACAAGTGTGGTACTGGCGATGATAATGATCAACATTAGGGTGTGATAACGATCACTCATTTCTCAGCTAATTGAGCTAAATGATGGTCATCTCTCAGTTTACCAGTGCCACTGGTCTTCCGATATTGGCTGTGTGAGGAGCACGCTTACAGTGCGCTTGTCACTTCCTCCATTAATATTATATCCTCATCGTGCTTAATTAGCACACCATTGTTATGAAACTCTTTCTTTTCCCTTGGAAAATCTTTTCCACACAAGGCTATCTTTAATCTTTATCAGGAGATCGATGCTTTTCCTTCTTTTTCTTATATATTAAGCCATGTACAGTAATAGAGTTCATTTGAAAAAAAAAATGAATAAGAAGTGTTGAATTGGAAATTACCTGCCACCACAGGTCTTCATTTCCACAAGTAAGACCATAATCATTTATATTCCCTATGCAACTGTTTCTTTTTCCATTCAACAATTTTCAGCGGTCACACTCTATTTTCTCCATATAGTCAAACCCAATTAATATACGTGGTTCTGCACCATTTATATCCACAGAAAAGAGTGTAATTGATCCCAAAACACACATCGCTGCAAAATGAAGACCTTGATCTACAATGTTCTCACGGGAAGTTGGTTCATTCTTTTGCATCATTACTCATCATGGCTGCAGCAGGAGCAGCCTACATGTTCGGCATGTACTCTAACGAGGTCAAAACGTCCTTAGGATATGACCAAACCACTCTAAACTTGCTAAGCTTCTTCAAAGATGTTGGTGCCACCGTTGGAACCATATCAGGGTTAGTCAATGAAATAACACCACTCTGGGTGGTTCTGTCAATTGGGATCATCATGAACTTCTTCGGTTACTTCATGATATTTCTTGCTGTCACTGGCGGCATTGCCAAACCCCAAGCGTGGAAAATGTGTCTCTACATTTGCATTGGCTTAAATTCTCAAACTTTCGCCAACACAGGTGGTACTGTCACGTGTGTGAAAAACTTCCCTGGAAGCCGTGGCAATTTTTAGGCTTACTCAAAGGTTACGTTGGTCCAAGTGGTGCCATCATTGCACTGCTCTACCATGCTTTCTATGGTGATCATAACCCTCAGGCTCTTATTTTACTCATTGTTTGGCTTTCTATGGCTTACTCAAACATTATTTCATTCAGATGGGTCTTTGGAAGTAGGTGTTATTATTCAATCACTGAATTCTAATATTAATTAACCTTAGATGGCCTTTGCTTGTAATGAACTCATGGTACCACTGGTACCTTTAATCTATTCAATTTTTTGCCGATTTAAAAAAAAAATCTTTGTCAAATATTATATCTCATTCATAATTCTTAATTAGATGCCACTTAGAAGCATTATGTAAGTAAAAAAGAAACGAATAACTTTGAAAACATGTTGTTACCCGGTGATCAAATTGATGTTTCGTTCGTGTACCATTTCAATTTCATTCATGACTTCATCCTAGAAATAGCATGAAGATATAAGATTAGTCGGATGATTAGGAAAAAATGAGAAAAAACTCACAAATTCGATTATTTTGCTAATAAAAATTAATAATTAATATTTGTTAATAAAAAAAAATCCTAAAACTCACCTTAAACCAAATAATATTTTAAAAAAAAATACACTTTTTAGGAATTATAAGGAGAAAATGACAGCTGAAATAAGTGAGTCTGACTTGCATTGCATTGGCCTACCAACAACAAATTGTCTCACTATTTTGTTACGCGGTGCAGCATTAGACAGGATCCGAATTAGGTATTGTTACAAATGTGGTTCATCGAATCCCATGTTCTATTTTCCTCCTTTTGGGTAGTGGAGCGGGTGGAGTTAATTTGAAGAATCTCAAGTGTAGCTGTACAATCGAAATAAGAAAAAGAGAAAAGAATAAGATGAATATGTATAAGTTATAGGATAGACTACACAAATCAAGAGATTCAAAGCTAGCTAGGATCAGATGTCGAGTAATTACAAGAGATGATTAATTATTTGAGTCACTTTAATTTTGTCCCGAAGTCAATATATAATCTTATATACAGTTTAAAAAGTTAATTTGGACACTCGTTAATTGCTAGTATTCAATAATTCAAATTTTGTGAGAGAGATGACTATCAAAAGAACATGAAGTTCAAGAAATATTTAATGAATTGAAGAGCCCCATGATATGGGTTCAAAACCACGCTTATAAAGAGATACTTAAGAGAATTATGACTAGACTATTTAACAAGGGTAAGAATCGAGGAAGACACAATGAGTTAAATTGGAGCAATTTGAAAATTATAAGAGAGCTCATTTAGCGTAAATGTCACCCTTAATGAAATTCTTTTCGTAACTTTAATTTTCCTAGTTTTGATAATTTTCATAATGTCGTAATTTAGTAATTTTTTTGTGTAATAGGTCTTAATATGAACTAAAATAAGTTTAAATTATGTGTTTTTAAGTTTTATTAGAGACTTAATTCTATAAATACTCATACATGACTGATTTTGAATAACTTTTTATTAATAAAATTAAGTATTTGTTTGAATTGAGAGCTTAGTCTCTTATTGGTTCTTGACTGAATTCAAATTTATTCTTATCAAATAAATTTTCTTTTGTAACAAATTATCTTCAACTTAACTTTTTCATTATCATTTTTTTAATTTTTCTCACCTTTTATTTTTATGTTCTAATAACTATCATTATTATCTTGAAATTGACTTTTAAAAATGATTCAATCCAAACATTCATAAGATATCATTTTGTCTTACCAAAACTTAAAATTATTAGTGGACACATAACTCGGGTTCCTTCATAGTACATGTAACCCTCACGCTCAAGGGTGGCCGTGGCGAACTCTAAAGCGTTGGATTTGGCATTTTTCTTCATATGAAAAGTGATGGTCACATTCATATCCAGTTTCCCATTGATTCCCGGCTCTTCTCCGATAGTGGCTAATTAGGACCACCACTTAGAGTGCTAGTCACTTTCTCAATTCATATAATTGCACTTAAGACAAAATTATTATGACACCTTTTTTTTCTCCCTAAATTTCCTAAGAAAATCCTTCCCCTGATACCACCGGCGTCAAACCATAATCATTTATTCCGTGTGCAACGTTTTTCTCCTCACATGTAGGGAAACCATCTTCACACCCTATATATATATATATACATTCACCCGTATATCAGAAATTAGAGGATGTGGTCCCCATTTGAAACATTATTAACTTCATAAATTATAAATAATATGATATGTATCATAGGGTTTCCCGAAATCAAACGTAATAATATCTCTATATATACATGGTTCTGAATAGCCTCATCACTTCAGCACCCTTTATCCACACAACAACAAAAAAAAGTGTTTGGTCCCAAAATACAACAAGGGTGCAAAATGGTGGTGGCAGAGTTCAGTAGTGGTGGTTTGAAGGGAATGAAGGCCTTCAGCTACCATGTTCTCACGGGGCGTTGGTTCATGCTATTTGCATCTTTACTCATCATGTCCGTTGCAGGAGCAACCTACATGTTTGGAATATACTCTAACGAGGTCAAAACCTTGTTAGGGTACGACCAATCCACTCTCAACTTGCTAAGCTTCTTCAAAGACCTAGGTGCCAACGTTGGAGTCATATCCGGGTTGGTCAACGAGATAACACCACCTTTCGTGGTGCTCTCAATTGGGGTCATCATGAACTTCTTTGGCTACTTCATGATATTTCTTGTTGTCTCTGGCCGCATTGTCAAACCCTAAGTTTGGCAAATGTGTCTCTACATTTGCATTGGTGCAAATTCTCAAACTTTTGCCAATACTGGTGATTTAGTCACGTGCGTGAAAAACTTCCCTGGAAGTCGTGGCAGTATCTTAGGCCTACTGAAAGGCTACGTTGGTCTAAGTGGTGCCATCATCACACAACTCTACCATGTTTTCTATGGTGATCATGACTCTCAAGCTCTTATTTTACTCATTGCGTGGCTCCCTGCTGCTGTTTCCTTCCTTTTTCTTCCAACAATTCGGTTAATGAACACGGTGCACCACCAACCCAAGGAGGACAACAGAGTTTTCTACCACCTTCTATATATTTCACTTGGCCTTGCTGCTTGTCTCATGGTTCTGATCGTTGTACAAAACAAGCTTTGTTTTTCAATGATTCAATATATAGTAGATGGCTTTGTGGTTTTCTCCTTTCTTCTGCTACCACCTGCTGTGATGTTTAGAGAGGAGATAAACCAATCGAAAGCTAAAACGCAAGGTTTAACTGATTCACCACACCAGATGAAAGTTGTCACTGAAGCTATTCCATCTTCAAACATAGTGGAGCAAGAAGTAGTAACAGCAGCTACCACAAGTTCCCACGAGAAAAGTTCTTATTTAAGGAACATATTCAACCCTCCAAAGAAGTTAGAAGACTACACCATTTTGCAAACTTTATTTGGTATTGATATGCTGATTTTTTTCATTGCAATAACCTTTGGTGCTGGAGGAACATTAATAGCCATAGACAACCTGGGACAGATTGGACACTCATTAGGATACCCAAACAAAAGCACTACAACATTTGTTTCCTTAAGGAGCATATGGAACTACTTGGGACGAGTAGCTTCAGGTTATGCCTCTGAGATCTTCTTGACCAAATACAAAGTCCCTCGCCCCTACATGCTCACTCTAGTTTTGCTTCTCTCTGTGTTAGCCATGTTCTGATAGCCCTTGGTGTCCCAAACTCTCTCTACTTAGCTTCTGTGGTTATAGGGTTTTGTTTTGGAGCTCAATGGCCATTAATGTTTGCAATCATATTAGAAGTATTTGGCCTCAAATACTACTCCACGTTGTACAACTTTGGAGCTGCTGCAAGCCCTCTTGGGTCTTACATTCTGAACGTGAAAGTGGCTGGTGTTTGTATGATAAAGAGGCTTTGAAACTATTGAAGGCCAAAGGACTCACGAGACAAGAAGGAAAGGATTGAACATGTGTGGGAGTGCAATGCTACAAAATGGCTTTTATCATAATCACGGCTTCAACGTTGGTTGGTGGTTTTGCTTCGATCATTTTGGCGCTGAGGACTAGAAAGTTGAGAACGGAAGATGAAACAATAGAGAAGGAGATGGAGATTACCAAGACTGGTAATTAATTAATTAATGTTCTGTTTGAAACAGAAAGACGCGTAACCTTGAGCAGCACCACCACAAGCAGCTCGGAGGAACACGACAAAAACTATAGACAATGAAGTGTGCTTAAGTTTTAGGCTTTTAGCTACAAGTAATGCCTGGCTTTTTCTTGTAAATTGATTATGTACAATTAGTAAATGGGGAATGAATGGTAAGACATGCTGTTGGGGCATTTTTATATCTAAGGAAAGAATTGTATATTTTTCTCTCACTTCAAATATATGTTTGCGTTTGTAAAGGGAAAGCTATTGTATGCTACACGATAATTACATCTTTATGGGTTCCAATCTAAGTTTAGTTAGTTTTAATCTTAACTGTTTACTGAAATTATCCTATTAAAATCACGTAAAATACGTGAATGCAAACACACTATAAATAATCTTAAAATGAACACATCAAAGTACGTGTTAAACCAATTGTTTCATTAAGACATCTTTTTTAAAAAAAAATACTATGGGGTTTAATAATTTATGTCCCAAATTTCTTTTTTCTTTTTAACATTTTTTCTTAGATTCTTTAGTGACAATTTAAATCATGGAATGTTCTCATAATTTCTATTAGGTCTTAGCGATAAAAAAAAAGTATTCATCAATTGGTCGATGTAAAATGTTACACTAATTGTCACACAATTTAATCTTTATATAATGTGTGAATTTAATCAATCCAACCACTGAATTATAGTTATATATTATTTTTATTATTTATGTCAAATTTTATGAAAATTGAATATCAATAAAGTAATTAAATAATTCATCTATATTGAACTAATTTGTTTTTAATGAAGTATCAATTAATTAATTTTTTTTTATAAAAAATGTATACGTGATCAAATCACTAAAAACGTTTAATTCAATAAATAATAAATTTTAATATATATATATATAGATGGATAGATAAATATTGAAAACGTAATTTCACAAAAAAAACTACAAATAAAATAACTCTTCCTTGAAAAAAAAAAAAAAAATATATATATATATATATATATATATATATATATATATAGAGAGAGAGAGAGAGAGAGAGTGTGTGTGTGTGTGAAGGAGATATATAAATATCCACCACACAGAGACCATATCCCGCAAATGTTTGAATATGTTCTCTATACGGATAGCTTTGCCTTAAATATTTTAAAGGGATTTATCGTAAGAAAAAAGCTTAATTTCAAATTTTATTTTTATAAATTTTATCACTTAATTTTTATAATTTTACAAATTTTTCCACTTAAATTTTTTTACACAAATTTTACCATTAAACTTTTAACAAACTTTATCATTCAAATTTTTTTTCTTTTATACATCTTATCATCAAGTTGATAACAAAATGATGTAAGAAAAAACTTTTACATCAATTATAGTTATAATCAACGTAGAAAAGTAATTTTCTATATCTATTATGATTATAATTGATGTAAAAATTAATTTTCATATCATTTATAATTGTAATTGATATCTAAAGTCAAAATTATTTATCTTTCCTTAACAATGATAAAATGAGCAAAAATTAAAAACTTAAGTGGTAAAATTTGAGTAGAAAAATTTATAAAATAATACAAATTGAATGATAAGATTTGTAATTAAGAAGAAAAAAAATTAAAGAAAAGTTTCAACCTCTTTGCATTAATTGGTAATTAGAGAATATGGTCTAACCGGCTAAGATGGATTTAATTTAAAAAAATAAACTAATTTATAAATATTATTACATAGTCTAAAATACTTTTACACAAATATTTAAGTTATATATTTTGATTATTTAAATTTTTCATTTCATATTATTTATTAGTATGTTGTGATAATAACATTAATTTATATTAAATATGTGAATAAAATATTTAACATTAAAAATATATATAAATTAATATTTCCCTCCATTGTTTTTTTTATAAGATTCAAATAATAATTCTGAAGAAGTAAGACAATTAATTACTTTTTTTAGTAAAATTAAACTTGTCCTAACTTGACATGTTTTTCAAAATTTCCCTGAGACATACTCTTATTTTTTTAGCTTTAAATTTTTTAATCTCTCATCATTAATATATTTATTACTTTTTATTTATGGATTATGTATGAAAAGGGACAAAGTAATTTTTTTGAAGTTCTCTTCATATAATATAAAACAAAGTTAGATTTTCAAAAGAATCCAAATTTTATTATAAAAAATGTTAGACTTTTAGGATTTCTTCTCTCCTCTTTTCTTTCTTCATCACCAAATCAATCTTATAATTCCTAAAATACTAATGTATTCTAATTCTGTTGCAAGACTTATATGAACCTCCACAAATATAATGTAGACTTGCAAAAGTTTCTTTAGGTTGCACAGAAATTGACCATCGAGTGTAAAGATAAAAGAAAACTTTAATCGTTAGAGTCACTTAGAGTAGCAAAAGTTAATTTTAATGATTTAAAAGAATGTTGAGTGAAAGATTACCATTCAATAAATAAAATTACTCTAAGAATAACATGTTAATCTCACTTAAGACTAGCTCACTTTGTGAAAAAGTCTTATACTGTGAACTTTTCATCACTTAAGATTATCTCCTATTTGATAAACTTAGAAAAATGATTCATAATTTTTTTTTGAAAAAACAAAAATATTAATACAACAATCAACATAAATTGATTATAATAAAAATGATAATATGTTACACCTTTAATTTGATTTTTATAAAAAGGACATAAAGTAGTACTTTATATTTAAAAAAAATGGATAAATTAAATGTGAAAGAGAAAATTTTCGCAGGTATAATTAATTTCGAAAGACAATGTCATCTGATCTCCTATTTAAAAGCTAAGAACTATAGCCACATTATAGAAGTGGTGAGTTGCAATTATGTTGATGCGTTGTGGTAGGGACGTAGGGCACATACAAGATGAATGAATAAAGTTATCGACGCAGTTGCAACCAATAACCAATTATGGCGTATTTTGGTCGGCACTTCACCCAACCAAACGCACCTTCATATCCTCAAACTTCCTTTTCCTCTTATTTTTATTGGGAGATTCAAAATTAAATGATTAGTTGCTTGTCCATTTAATTTCTTTGTGAATTTACGTCCTCTTAACTCTTTACTACTTTCTTTATTTGAGAGTAAATATAAAATAAATAAATAAAATGAATAAAATAAGATAAAAATGCTATTTTTACTATTTTATTTAAGATAAAACAATAAAAATGATTTTGTTAGATTCCACATATAAAAATATTTCTCCTAAGTTGCCTTGAAATAGGAAAAAATGGTTGTTATATATTTTTGTTTTACTTTATTTAAAAATTAAATAAAAATTTGAATATAGTAAAATAATAAATAAAACTATATTTTAAAAAATACAGCATTTTTCAGTGAAAAAATATATAGCATTTTTTTAAAATAAAACGAGTTAAGTTATTTTTAATTAATATAAAAACTTTATATAATTTATTCATTCAAATAAATAAATAAATAAATCCTCATTTTTATTTTTATTCATTTTTTATTTTTTAATCTTTCTTTCACTTATAATCAAATGATTATAAATATTTTTTTTCTATTGATCTATTTTAATGCAACAATTTGTATAACAACACTTTTGTACAATTTATACAATTACATGTTTTGTGTCTCTCTTGTATATCATGTATTACATGTCATGATATGAAAAGATAAACAACAAAAAATAATTTTTGTGTAAATTATATGAATTGTTATATGTGTATTATATCTCAAAGAAATATAAGATGTGTTTAGTAGGAAGAAAAAAAATATAAAGAGTATGTGTAAAATAGAGTGGGTGTAAATAAAGAAGAGAGAAATAGAGTGAATGAAAATACATAATAAAAAAAAAATAAAGGTGTTTGACTTAAGAGAAATGATAAATAAATAAAAAAAGAGAAAAAATATAAAACTAATAAAACATTTTCAAATGATAACAAACCTACATCCAAGTTATATTTTATTATCATTCTTTTACCATTCGAGAGTATTGTAAATATTTTCAAGTGAGTCTCAAAATATGGATGTTTAGTTGTTTTTGATTAAAATTACTTTCATATATACATTAAGATTAGTTTAATAGGGTTTAGAAAGTTTGAAAGGATCCTTAAGATTAAATTTCATTGTGAATAATATACAATATCAATTTTTTTATTTGTTAAAACACTAAAAAAAGAGTGATACAATGCAAATTGTGTGTTAATACAATACTACAAGTTTAGTTACAATTTTTTTTAAGACACATTTTCAAATATAAATCAATTCTCATAAAAAATAGTAACCCAAATTATTTTTATAAAATAAAGATTTTTAATATTATGAGTGACAAAGCAAACTTGACTCGTTGGATAAGCTTGCTTAATCTACTTTATTAGGCAAGTAGGTTTTATAAGTCCATTTGTCCGCCTAAAAAGAAAACAACTTGCAACAGGATGAGGTAGGGTAACCTATTGTGCTAATATATAATCATGTAATAAAAAAGTAGTATCAATTTTGGGTTAAGAATATTATTTTAGTATCAAGTAAATGCTGTATTTAAGATCCCAATATTATATGTTAGGAGATGATAAATGAAGGTAGTGTCTCTCTAACCATTTTTGTTGTTGTTGATATCAATATTAAAAACAAAAACAATTAAAGAAGTTAGATAGATTAATGCAATTAAAAACTATAATGTGAATGGATGAAAGGGATTATAGCTAGTAGGAATTAAACTATTTGCTTTCATGATCTCTTAGTTTTTATAATTTTTAATTTTATTAATTATATTATTTTCTTATTATTTTGGAGAGTCAGTTGTTCTATAAAACTAAATGAAATATATTTTTAACCCATATTCTAAAGTGGACCAATCCATCCTAATTCATTTTTTGGCATGCTAATGCGACTAGCCCAGGCAGTTAGGATGCCTTAATTTGTCATTCCTATTTTAAAAATGCAAGCTGATGATGAGTTAAACATATAATTTAATTACACTAACATGATATTGTGGTAGGTATAGTTGGTAGATAATAGTGTTTTTTAAGCATATGATTAAGGGTTTAATGTATTTGTTAAGAGAGGTCAATTTTTAAAGATATATTGTGTAAAAAAAATAATTTGGATTTTGGGGTGAGAAGTATAACATTATTTTTTTGAAGTGGACAAGTATAACGTTTTAAAATTTCATTTTAAAGTTATAATTTCAATTCCTACACTTGGCAATAAAAAAAATAAGTGTCAGTATAAATATATGGTTGGTATTAATTTAGGTATCATCTTATTTTTTATCCATAAAAATAGAAGATAAATATAAAAAATTTATAATAACTCAGAATTTAAGTATTTATCTAAGTCACATTTAATAATTAAAATATTTTTGAAAAATAATTATAATTAACTTTATTTGTGTAATCATTGTTAGTCAATTTATATTTTTTGTCTTGTGGTAGAGATTATGGATATTTTTAAATTTATTGGATTAAAAACTAATTTTATTCATTACGTGACTACTATGGCTGTCCCATTGGATCATTTTAAGATTTTGTTTTAAGTTTATTTTAAGTTTAACAGAGAGTATAACAATTTTTTTGTTATGATTATATTTTAATCAAATTTAATTTAATCCATTACAACGATTTAAGTTTTTTTTTAAGACAGGCCAGACTAAGTTTTTTTTTTTTTTTATGGTCCAGACTAAGTTAATGGAACGTGTTTATTTGAAGAAAAAAGTGTCTGTAATGTATAGTGTACAAAGCATAACCATAGTGACAAAATAAAGTAAAAGAAAGAAAAGGTGAGTTCAATATTTCAATTTGCAATTAAGATGATTAAAAATGCACCAGTAGAAATGGCTCTCAGTCTCAAAGAGTCGTTGTTTCTTTCTTTCTAAAATTGAAAATTTATGATTATTTAGAAATGCTTTTTATTTTCATAATAATCGTAATCTACAATCCCTCATTTTCCTTTCTGTTACCTTATGCACCTATCTAATTCTAAAATATAATTTTCCTCAAACAACTGTACTCTATCGCACTCACTCCCACGCTCTCTCCCTCCGTCGCCGGAACGCATCTCCGATCAACAAACCGCCGCATTCCAGTGATTAGCCACTTCGATCCTCCCACAGCGCCGTCGTTTCCTCAGATCCGTGGCTGTAATGCGCAAGTCGTTGGAGGCAAAGCAGCAGCATCCGCGGATTAGGAAGATCCTTCTTCCCAATTCGTTATCCTAGTTAGGGTTAGGGTTTCCATAATCATTCCCCTCGAAATGTTCAAGCGAATTATGAAGGGAGGGCAGAAGAAGCCCTCCAAGACGGACCCGAGCGATCCGTCGCCCTTGGCTCCGGTGGCGGCGGGCGCTGCAGCCGCTCCTGCGCTGGTGGTTCCTCCGCCGTCGGGAACCATAGAGCCGCTGCCTCTCTTCCGCGACGTGGCGGTCTCGGAGCGGCAGAACCTCTTCATCCGGAAGCTCCAGATATGCTGCCACGTGTTGGACTTCTCCGACACGCTGAAATCCGTTCGGGAGAAGGAAATCAAGAGACAGACTCTAATGGAGCTCGTGGATTTCATCCAATCGGGGTCGGGGAAGATAACGGAGACTTGCCAGGAAGAGATGATCAAAATGGTGTCGGCGAACATTTTCCGGTGCCTCCCGCCGGCGTCGCACGAGAACACCGGCCAGGAGGCCACCGATCCGGAAGAGGAGGAGCCGTGCCTCGAACCGGCGTGGCCGCACTTGCAACTCGTCTACGAGCTTCTCCTCAGATACGTGGTTTCCTCCGACACTGACACAAAGGTCGCAAAACGGTATATTGATCATTCTTTTGTTCTCAAACTCCTTGATTTGTTTGACTCCGAGGACCCTCGTGAGCGCGAGTATTTGAAAACCATATTGCACCGTGTGTATGGGAAATTCATGGTTCATCGTCCCTTCATTAGGAAGGGCATTAACAACATATTTTTTCGGTTTATATATGAAACTGAGCGGCATAGTGGTATTGGGGAGCTTCTTGAGATTCTGGGGAGTATTATTAATGGGTTTGCTTTGCCCATGAAGGAGGAGCATAAGTTGTTTCTTGCTAGGGCGCTTCTGCCTCTGCATAAGCCCAAGCCAGTTGGGGTGTACCACCAGCAGTTGTCGTATTGCATTGCGCAGTTTGTGGAGAAGGATTACAAGCTCGCGGACACGGTTATTAGGGGTTTGTTGAAGTATTGGCCTGTCACTAATTGCCAGAAGGAGGTGCTCTTCCTTGGGGAACTAGAGGAGGTGCTGGAGGCAACGCAGACCGCGGAGTTCCAACGCTGCATGGTCCCTCTTTTTAGACAGGTTGCCCGCTGCCTCAATAGTTCTCACTTCCAGGTTCGTTGGAAATTGTTGTTCTTTGCATTTTCTAGAATTAGTGCAAGTTTTTTTTTTTTAACATTTCCTTTCCTTTGGGTAATCCGGGTCATGAGTTTGCAATGCTTTTTGTTGAACTGTTTTTTTTTCTTTATGGATATACATCTAATCTGGGCCCGTATATATGGTATAATAAGGGTAAATATAACTTAAATAAGGTGCAGCCACCTAGGTACTAGTTAGTAAATTTAAATTCTTAAACTGTCACATCCTTTAGGTCCTAAATTCTACTTGGATTGTATTGAATCCAATTTTTTTTTTGTTAGTTTTGTGGATAGTTCAGTTGTAGTTTTGCATCTTAATGATTTGTTGCTTGATGGGGAAAAACAAAAACAACAACAAAAAAATCATTATCTATCAATGTGATCTGTCTGACTTAATTGGCTGCTACCCTAACATGTAGAAATGCTAAAATAGCAATTCACATGGGTTGAGATCCCACGTCAACTACACATATGACTGAAGTAGAGTTTATTAATGCCTTGGACAATCCTCATCTTACGAGGTTGCTTTTGGGGTTTAGCTAAACTCAAATTCAAGATGGTATCATACCTTGTCATAGATATGATATTCAGCTATCCTCAACTGTCACAAAAATCTACTCATCCCCATGATTTTCCCACTGCATCTACCAAGCCCCATAGCTTTCCCTGTGCAATAAAAAAAAGTCCTAACTGGCCTTGTGGGCTGCAGCTGTCCCAGTGCAATAAAAAATACCAGTCCTATAATATCCATGCTCTAGATGTCCAATCCTGGGTGTGAGGGGGGTGTATTGACTATTGAGATCCCACATCATGGCCACACCAGGGCTTATAAAGCTTTAGACAATCCTCACCTCATGAGATAGCAAAATGGAGTTAGGCCCGACCCAAATTCAAGAAAATGCATATACTTTTCACACATACAGAGGTTATAAATTCATTTTTTGTTCTTTTGCTTGAAAGCTTAGTGTTGAACTTGCAAAGTTAACCAGAATTGTAGTTCAACTGATGGCTGTTATTTAGCTATTTACTTTAAAAATTTGTAAGTGTATGCTGTATCCTGTATGTATCATTCAAATGGTTAAAAGACTGGTTCAAGTGGTACATACTTGATTTCCCTTAACCAAAGTTTTGGGTTCAACTGTTTGTCTTGTGTTTGTAAAAATACCCGCTATGTGAGCTAGCCTCATCAAGTTTTGGATGTTCCTATCTTGAATAGGATTGCCTCCTATGGAGAATATGTGTTTGTCTAGACCAAACAAGGGTATAAAAAAACCTCATTAGGAAAAAAAAAAGATTTTGTGGTTAAATGCTTAAACTGCAATTGGAGTAAATTTTCTGTTTATAACTGTAATAGTGAAGTTTGTGGTTTGACTTGCACACTGTTTAAGAAATATTAGGTAATAGATTTGTGTTTTTCTTAATATTACAATTATTTTTTATTTTGGTGAGGTTCATCATGATATGATGTTTTAAGAATAGCAGTGAAACTGAAAGGTGAAACCTAATTTTTTATTTCAGCAGAACTGGTTATTTTTTAGGGTCGATTGCATTTTTCCTTCAAATTTATTTGGTTATGTGCAATGTCCGTTGTGATGAACAAAATCAAACACATTTTCCTATAATTTAACTTGATCATTTACAGTGTCAACTCGCATCCAATTCAAGGGTAACTTTGATCAAATGAGAGTTGCGTGCATCATCATTTTATGGCCTCAATTTCTTCCTCTAGGAAAGGGAATTGAGGAATATTTCAATATATCATAATCTGTATGCGTAAGCTGACTTACATAACCTAACATTTTCATTTCTAGTCCCTACAAGCTCATGCAAAATGCCTATGTGAATCTAATGATTGCTGGTTTGGCATATTTGAATCATTGGAAGCTAATATGCTTTCATAGTTTCATTTACCCTGATCATTTTTATTACTCCGATTGAATACTCATTTTCATTACTACCATGCGCTAAAAATACTGTTAATTAGAAACATAGCACCTGATTTACTGAAATTTTAAGCAAAAGAAATAGCAGTGATTTAATGATGGATTTTGCTGAAACTTCAAAACCCATTTGCTAATTGTTCAATCTGTGAGTTACTATAACTTCCAAGTTTGGGAAGCAAATAAATTCTAAAACTTGAATCATAGGGCTGAAAAATTTTGAATCCTTGAGGAAAAAATTGAGATACAAATAAGAAAATGTGATGTGAGTTGACTTATCAGATATTTTGTTTTAGGCTCATTAATCATATGATTTGTATGTGACTCCCAAACTATAAAACTCAACACTTGATTTGAATTATGAGTGACGCATTGCAATTTGTGTTGTTAAATCAAGGTAATAAAATACATAATTTCTTAACTCAGGATGACATTCCAATTGAGCCAATAAGTGTGGTTGCAAATCACAAATTACCCTTTCAACTCATCTTTTCCTTCATTTATACCTTGTTCTCAACAAGGTTCTGCTAGTTGTATTAATTTTTCCAACCATATGTTTTCATTCTACTAACATTAGAATGAAACTATTGTCTCTTGGTTTCTTATAAATGCTTGGTTGGTAATATTGTTTTTGGTGTAAATGCAAATAATATTTGTTTTATCTTTGACCCTCTGCTGCCCACGTAAAACTCTTGACATTTGGCAAATATCCCAAAAAGAAATTAATTACCAAAAGTGCCACAAAGTTTCAAAGCTTAACCCAGACGCAATTATTCAGACCTCAGAAAAGAATCATAAAATTGAGAGAAATTTTACCTGAGGGTACACTTTTTCCCAGCAGACTCTAGCTCAATTGACCAACCTTCTTTCCTTCGTCCCCCTTGCTTATTTGCTGGAGATGATTTGAAGGCAGGTCCTCTGCGTTTAAGCCATGATTTATATTATAAGGCTTTTGAATAAAAACTTTAATAGGTCTGTTAAAAAAAGTTGTGCCCTTCACTTTTTCATTGAGATCATTAAGATGCAGTATCAGTATGTGTTTTTATGTGCAGATAATACTTTAAGCGCAATGCATCCTGTCTGCAGTTGAAAAGCTATTGATGTAGAATTTTGTGTGTTGGAAAAATTTCTGAATTCTACAAGTTTGTCTATAATTTTTTTTATCGATGTGAATGGTAGTTAGGCTTGTGCAATTTAAGTTTCCACCATGTGCTGAACATTGGTTATTTAGACATTAAATTATTCTTATTTGGTAAAATAAGAAATATACTAGAGGTGAAGGATTGTTTGAAGAATGATTTCACTATGCTGGTTTACTTTTGGAGAATGATTTCTATTTTTATTTCTTGTTTGCACTTTTAATTACAATAATGTCAGTTTGTTTTCATTTTATTTTCTATTTTAAAAGTTTGTGTAGAAAACAGTGAAGACAACTTTTTATTGTTTTCACCATTTCCTATACAAACCTTTGAAAATAAGAAACAAGGTGTCATTTTTGTAATTAAAAGAGAAAACAGAAAATGAAATTAGAATATATTATTTTTGAACCAAACAAGCCTTATCAGAAGAGGAAAACTTGAAGGTTAACAGGGTCTTGACCACAAACATCTAGTACTTGTGGAAATGAAAATTGCGTACATTTGCTGTGATGTGGGTTTCTTCTCTTAAGGATATTTAAGGTGATCTTCATATAATTCTTCCATTAAGATGCTGTCATTGTGGCCTTTTGTCATTATGGGATCAAGAATTGTCTACAGGTTCATTTTTATTTATCTCAAATTTTTTGAACTGATTATGTGATTATCTTTTACTAATGTTATCTTTGAAGTCATAATCATAATACGGAGTGAGAGTCCTGATTACTTGGAATTGTCTTTTATTTTTTAAATATATGGTGTTATAGTTCTTGGTCTATTGATGTAGTTACTAGTTAGTTATAAACCTTCCTTCAGAAGTCTATGCTTAGGCACACCTTGCAATGCAGGTTGCAGAACGAGCTCTCTTTTTGTGGAATAATGAGCATATTGTCAGCTTAATTGCCCAAAACAGGACTGTAGTATTACCCGTAATATTTGAAGCATTGGAGAAAAATATCGAGAGTCATTGGAACCAGGCTGTTCATGGCCTGACTGTGAACGTTCGGAAAATGTTTGTAGAAATGGATGCCGAATTGTTTGAAGAGTGTCAGAGGCAGTATGAAGAGAGGGAGGCTAAAGCAAAAGAATTAGAAGAGCAGCGGGAATTGAATTGGAAAAGACTGGCAGATGCAGCTGCACAGAATGGGGTGGATATGGTCACAGCATAGTGAAATTACTTTAGTGCCGAAACCGGGAGTGTGAATTGGATAGGTGAAGGATTACATGTGCTCCTCGCCATCTTGGTGCCATTATTTATTGGTTTCTTTCTTTCCAACTTAATTTCTTTTTCGCCTCTATTTTTTCAGTTGGATAATCAGCAAATTGAAGAAGCAGTGATTAATGTAACTTAAAAGTGCAGTTGGATAATCAGTCGGAAAGATTAAGAATGTTTTAATGAAATACTTTCTTGTATTTTTTTTTCTTACAGAGAAATACGGATCTTTTTTTTCCTTCTGAAAACAAATTCTAGTGCCCTTTGTGTTTATGGTACAAGAAGTAGTGCCTTTTATTTTGTGCTTGATTTGCACTTGATTGGCTAAAGGCAGGTTTGGTTTTGGCACTAAAGTTTTATAAGGAGCTAGTGTTGTGTCGTCGCTCTGATAAGAGATGTTATTGATTACACTTGTTTTGCTTGTTTTCTAGATAGTTATGCAAAGGGCTGGTGATTTGTTTATTCAATAGGGCAACGATTCCTTCAAGCAAATCTCGGCAGCGTTGCCCCACCGCTGACAAGCATGCAGCAAACATGTCCGATGTTACCCACCATTGATCAGTACCCACCATTGATGTTGATTTTTTTTAGGGAATTGATTTTCCTATTGATAGGGCTGTTAGATTGATTCTCTCTGAACTTGACTTTCCTGTTTTAGTTTGGTATTTTCTGTCTTTCTTTCTTATAGTTTGAGAATATTCTTTTATATTTTAATCTTAAGAACCTGGCTCTTGCACAACAATGGCTCTTTCCTTGGTTCTTACATCTAAGAACCACATAAATAACTCCCATTAACTTTTACAGTATTTTTGTAAAAAAAAATAAAATGAGAATTCGGGTTGAATGTCATTTAATAAAACTTTAAAAAAAAATTAAAAAATGTTTTCTTAAAAATTAATCGAAGAAACTTCAACCTGAAATGTTCTTTAATACTGTTATTTTTATAGTTTAAAAATATATTTAAACAAAAAAGTATAGGATATCAAATGTGTTCAAACTATTTTCTATATTCAGAGTTCAGAGTCTTTAGACAATGATTGAGTGTTGTATTGTGTTAAGTGTTGAGTCTAGAACTATCTTGAGAATTGTAACCTTAGAATAATAGATAAATAACGAATTAACCCATTTAAACTGATATAAATTTATTTATTTTTTGTGAATTATTGATATAAATGTTGAAAAGTCAAGGGTAGGTTCATATGTATATATAAAAAGTACTTACTAAAATTGTAAGAAAATAATAATTTCAGAAACTAATTTGTTGGCTAATTTAAAAACAATATTATTTTTGCATAAAAAAATGTTTATGAAAAGATCAATATATCGATTAACAAATTATTTACATTTGAGATTGGTCATACGAAAAACTATAGTCAATTTAAAGAAATGTTACACAGACATTTTCACCCCAGGACCATTGATGGAAAGGTAGGCGAGATAAAAAAAATGAATTAACATAATTCTGCGAATAAATTAATTGACATAGACAACATGCCGTTTACTAGGTTTTTATTTTAAAAAGATAAAACTGACAAGAGATGAGAAGAAAATACAATATTTGTGTCTCTGAGAGCTTCGTTTATGACATGAGATGTGTGTGTGAAGAGTGCAGAAGAGAATAGAGTGGGAATGTCGAAAGGCGGTTCGCTTCAAAAGGACGTGCCATGGAGAGCATCGTCTTCTTCTGCGAAGCCCATCCCCAAAATTCATCACAGTCCGCTTCTTCGCGTTTCTCAAACACCTGTTTCCGATTACGGTATCTCCGTCATGAGGCATCCGGACCCTATAGGGGGTGGATTGGGTGACGAGGCCATAGTGGAAGCAGCTGGCCCTGATTGCCTCGTCCCTGGCCAGCAAATGCCCATCCAATTACTTGGCCTTCAGGTTTCAATCTTCTTTTTCTTTTTGCTCTTCAGTTTTTCTATTACAACTCTAATTGTATATTAATTCTTCCTTCTTCTGACATTCAATCTTTCCTTTTTATCTTATTGCTATCTCTTATTTTTAATCTTGTTTAGGGGGATTTAGCATCACTCCTTTTATAAAGAACTTTGAAAAGAAAAAACAAGTTGAAATAACAATGTTTAAATGAAACTCAACACCTGGTTGTCATGGGTCCTCTACGTAATTGAACTTTTGTCTGGTTCCGTCCTAGGACCAAAAATATGGAGAACTTTTTTATAAAAAATATATATTTGAATTCATTTACTTGCCTCCCTGAAAATGAGTTTTATTTACTTTTGCACCCCTTTGAAAAAATCTAGGTTTTCCCCTGTGCATTGTGTTTTTTTTTTCCCAAAGGGATGCTTGTGGAATGGAAGCTTTGATTGTTTGAGGGGTAATGCTAGAAAAAATGCTTATGCAAGCTTCACGGTTCTAGCTTTGCATTTAAAACTAATTAGTCTCTGAAAACCCAATGAGAAGGACCAAGGCATACGTGCTCGATGCCTAGCAAAACCCTAGACTGACTTTTACTGATAATATATTAACATTTGGGGATGTGTCCTGGAAGTATTTGGCTCCAAAATCTCAACCATTGCAAATCTTTCTTCAATCAAAATAGCCACACGGTTAATGCTCTTCTATGAGTTTTTGATCTCATAACTCTTTAATTTGGTTGTTTTCTATGTATAGGAGAGTTTGACTGGTTTAGGGTGCTGAACTCATGAGCTGCAATCACAATTTTAACAACATTGATGCTTACGGCTCAGAAATTTGGAATACACTGTACAGATTTTGTTTTCCTATTTGTCCTCTCATGCTATATGGTGTTTGCTCCACGTGTGGCATATTCTTCTAATTGATCAATCTTATTTTTTCTTTTCTTGTCTTCAGACTTCAATTTTGTTATGATGTTGATAATTACCTTTATGTTTGAAAACTATTTGGGGTATAGACAAGAAAACAGGGCAAAGTTTTCTAATTTCGTGGCTTTTACATACAAAATTACCAATTGGCCGAGAGGCAATGCATCTTTCCCCTGTTTTGTAATTTAAAAGCATGCTGTGTTCATTAATGCCATTGGCAAGCTATGCTTCTTCACTTACACTGTGTTTACATGTTTTCCCCCTTTTAGTTTATGTTTACATCTTCTCTTTTGGGGTAATGCTCTTTAGAAAGATTATGTTTTTGGCAGAGATGCAGTTTAACTTTTTGCCCTTTTGTTTGGACAGGTCTGGCCAGTCCATGTTGACCTGAAGTTTTTTGGAACCAGTTGGGTGAGAACTTAAGATACTTGGAAAGGTGAAGACCTTTTTACTTATATTATGTTTTCATGGAAAAAATTGCACTTCTTGAAGTTGATCTTGATGAGCTATTTGCATTTGATATTGATGAAATGTGGAATATAATAGATTTACTTGCATATTTCTCAACTGATGTACTGCATTCAATAGCAAATTCAAATCCAATATATTTATGCTTCAATTTGCAGAGAGAATCAGGAACTGAACAATTTTGCTACTAGCCAAATATATTTGCCCTTGTACTTCTGAAAATTGAAATTGAAGTGATTTGTATTGCGCCGTGATAACTACTACATTAATTACCGTTGAGTTTAGAGGGAGAGAGAGAGAGAGAGAGATGGGATGGAATAGCTTGAGTCAAATTTCTTTCTTATGAAGTATACCCTTAATGCAGAATGTCCATATATGATATATGTAGATTACTGTTTCCTCGAAATTTGGCTACAATGTCTACACCCTGTGGAAATGCATATATTTGGTTTAAGTGCATTCTTACCACTCCCCGGGAACTGGTTAAACTTAAAAATACGTAAATAAACTCTAATCTTAAGTATTGCAGTTGCTTGTGTATCGATTAATTTGTCTTGTCCGTGTATTTGTATTGGAGATATATTATTTGCCTGTTTATTGTTATATATTAAAGGTGATGTGTTTAGGTGAGACATGCAATTGTAAATATGCGATGAATTGTTATGATTGATGCAGTTGTTTTTATGCATGCAGTTCATGGATGACGCTGTTGAACTAATGAACAAATCATTCATAGAGCGTTGATAATAAGGGCTTTTATGAAGAGATGAAGTAGCCGCATTTTGATTTTTTTAAAAGAATGAGTATTATAGACAAGCATATAGCGACTGTAACATTTGTGGCTCATTTTGTAATGTGAAAGAGAAATGCAACGCGCGATAGTTTTGTTCGGTACTCATAATGAGTTCCCCTCCTTCCCCTGTAATGCCAATTAAAAACTATTTCCGAGAATCCAACGTTCTTCTTTTTTCCCCTATGCAATGCGGTAGATTGCATTACGTAGGAAGGCATAACATAGTTTGAACCGTAAGTGGAATACACTTGTATCCTATGCTGTGTTTTGCAGTTCAAATTTGCTTGTCACACTCACACCAAAACCGTCGTTATTTTGATATACACTGTCTTCGATTGGTGATGGCAATGGCATTGCAAAATTTAAGAAGCATTTGGCTGCTGGCGAATTCAAATAATCATAATTAAAAAGTGGTTAAATGATGAAAGTGAAGAAGAAGAAGAATATATATACAGTCTTAAATTAGCCTGATCCTATACTTAAAAGGAACAGACACTTTTCATTCCAATGAAAAGAGAAAAATGAAACAACGTCACCTTACATTGCGGACGCTTAGTCACTAAATCGTTAGTTTAATTTGTTATAGAATAACCGTCAACCGTAATATCGTGTAAGACAAGAAGAAGAGAAGCAAAAAAGATGACAGAACCATTGTTGCAGTGGTGGACATGTCATCCGTGTATTCCACTCCGGACTCTGTAGTGTCATCACCAGGTCCTCTGCTCCACATCCCAAGGTTGTTGTCCCTGTTCATCCATACATACATCCCACACCGTAGTCTAATCATATATATACGATCTTTCATAAATCAAAATCAGTATTTATCCTATGATATGATAAGTATGCATACCTGGCATTACCGAGAACACCTGCAGACATGGTGAGAAAAGAGATGCGATCAGCGGACTTGGGTTCGACACTGTATGCCTTCTCATACTTAACTTCAAGTTCTTCACCAGACGCAACAAAAAAAGCCCCGTTGAGGAGAATGTCACCCTCGGAGCGCCAGTTCCATCCTTTCCATTTGGACTGTTGCGTGTCAACTCTCTTAGTAACTTCCTTAGCGAAGGGGTTTTCTGGTGCCATGTAACGGTTACCCTGGCTGTTAATGGTGGGCTCGCCGCTGCCACCAATGGCGTACATCTCCCACTCTGTGAAGTCGTTGTTGACGACGTGGATGTATCCCCTCCGGCAGCGGGGCATGCGCTGGACGAGCTTCTCCCCGAAGTGGTTGAAGGCGATGGTGATCTGCATTCCGGAGTCAGGGAGGTAGTCGTCGCTGTGGCCGAGGAGCATGACCTCGTTGTGGTGGGAGAGGAAGTTGTTGGAGATTGTTATCCCTGTGGACCCCATCACGGCGTCGATCAGGCCGTCCTTGCACCTCGAAAGTGTGCAGTGGTCGATCCATATGTCCTTCGACCCGAAGATGGAGATGCCGTCTCCGTCTGATTCTGTCCGGAATCCGTAGTGCTCTGGGCTTGACCGAACGTTTGTGTTCCCTGCAATCGCATAGCCCAACACTCTTCGTCATCTTCTCTACTCTAGTAACCTAAGATTTTACAGTGCTAAGATTCTCTTCTTATATTCTTACTATAAGACCATCTCCATCACCCTGTTTATCTCACTTTTTCTTTAATACTGCTTATTCAATACTCCTCAAGACCTCAAGCAAAAACTGTTTATATAAGCATTACTCCTTCAACATTTTGTGACTGCTATGTATATAATTTTATCAAATAGTGATACATTATAAAGATGTGAAAGTTATTTGTGAAACTCATTCAGTAAAATTTTGTGACTTGTTAGATTAGGTAGATGAGTTAAATTATAAAAAAATAAATACATTTAAATACATTTTTCTTTTTATTAATTTAGTATTTTTTATTTTTATAAAAAAATTATTTTACTCCTTACAATTAATTTTTCTTAAAAAAAAAGTCTTGCACAGATAAAAAATTGTAGAAATGAAAAAAAATATTTCAATCAAATAAATATGAGTAATGTGTAATGGTGAAACTTATTTAAAAACTCCAAAAATAAAAATTATAAAAGGAATAGAGTTGTTAAACTGAAAATAGTCAAGTTCATTGACAGAACCATTGCTAGTCAGTTGTTTAACAATTTCACTTTTATAATTAAGGAAAAATTATTTCTTGTACAGATACCAACAGAGATTCAAAGATTTTTGTAGAGGGACTAAAGGGATGATTTTTAAATATTAAAATTAAAAGAAAAAGTTTGTGTAAATAAATGAGTAATTAGGATATCAAATATAAGAATCTAAGTACTCCCATAACATTTTTGATGACTTTGAAATAAGAAAATCACCGTTACTTTTTCTTATTTTTGTACAAGTGGACAATAATCTAAATAATAATTTATATAAGTGAACACCAACTTACATAAGTCGTCAGCAACTTAATGAGAAAATAAGAAAAAGTCACCGTAACTTTCAAAGTTAAAGTCATTGAATCTATTTCTCTAAGATGCAAGAATGAGCATTAAAGTTTAAGATTTCACCAAAAAAAAAAAAAAAGAGTTGAGGAATGATTTTCTTTAACATGGGTATCAATAAGGATATTATAGTAACTTATCTAAACTAATAGTGATGGCATTCTTATTCTTAGTCCCTACCTAACAATGTTGTGGAAAAATTAGCCTCTCATCTCATGAAAAAAAAAAAAGTATTGATTTAAATATTTAAAACAATTACTTTTTTAAAGTTAGTTTAAACATAATCTTGAAATACTTTATAACTTTATATAACATCCTCCTCCATAAAAACAAGCACAGCTTTTTCTATTTTTCAAGCCGCAAGGACTTGGTCATTGAGAAGGGGATTCGAAAGAATAGACCTCAAATGTCCCTACTGCAAAAAAAAAATAATAATAATTCTTTTTTCATAATAAAAAACAGTAGCTACCTTCCAATTAATGTCATTATTCTCATTGAATTAAATTTCATTATGTTGAGGAAAACAGCAGATACCTGAGGGATGACAATGATGGATGTGAATGTTGTGAATGATGACATTGCTTATAAACTGCAAAGTAATGCACCCTCCTCCCACAATGTGCACATCAGCTCCGCGCCCATCAAGGGTCTTGTAGCTGTTAAAAATCAGCTCCTGAGACAGCTTAATCATCATGTTACTAGGGAACACGATCCACAGTGGCTCGTTCTGTATCACTGCGTATCTAAGTGTGCCAGGTTTTGGGTTCACAGGATCATCATCGGAGGAATCAGTAACAACGTAAAATTCACCACCTTTCCCTCCCTTTGCGTACTGACCAAACCCAATGACGCAGTCAGCTAGCCTCTGCCGGTTATTTGGCCAATCTGGGTCACATTTCCAACAATCATCGATGGGATTTCCCGTTAGGCACGAAGACCCGTCTTTTTCAGACACTGATAGCATTTCCCTTCTTGCAATTGAAGCATTAACCTTCCTAAAATAAAAAACGGGTCAATAAAATTTACTAGGTATAACTAGTAATGGAACGTGACCCGACCCTTTTGCTAGATCTACTTTAAATTTATGTAATAATGTAGGAAACTAAACTACATTATTGAAATCAACTATGACAATGAACCCGAGTGTATAGTATAATAATAATATGTACCTATGAACTTCGTGGGCAACGGCTTCGGGGTCTGGATGAGCTCCGGGAAGAGTGAGATTGAGCATTGCTGTTCCAAGTGGTGAAAACGAGCTCAGAAGAACTGAGAGTAGCAAAATGCAGGTTGTTTGGAGGAGCATTGTTGATGAAAAATGGAGTTGCTCAATGCTGGCTCGCAGTTTCAGTCACTCTCGGAGTTCTTAATTACTGTGCCTGCAGGGGCAAGTTGTTCAAAAGTGTTAGCTAGTGTTTGGTTAGGTGAATTAATAAGCAGAGAAAGTGAGTGAGTGAGTGATTACAGTGATAAAGAACGAGGTTCAGTGTGAACAGAAGCAGGGGATAATCTTTTTTGTGTATGATTATATAGTAATATACGTTCTCTTAACACTAAACAGTGTTAGTGTGGGTATGGTATTTTGGTTTAGCATATATTCGGTGGTGGCGAATGATAATGATTGTAGATAGGTTCTTTTGATTAATCAATTGAAGGAAAAAGGCAAAAAAGGGAACGGTGAGTGAGAGAATTGTCAAGGAATCCCCCTGCTCTCGAGGAAATTTGTTTGCGGGACAGGCAGACAGACAGTGCCACTGCTCGATATAAGGTTACGCAGGCCTTATCATTCGATATTACCACCATATCGTAATGGCTAAAACCTCAAATTAAAACACAGGGACTTTCGATCTCTCTTATATTAATTATTAAATTAAATACCATTATGTTTTCAAATATGTTATTGATATACTGACATTGGATTTTATCTCTTTAAATAAGATATTAAATTTTTTAAGTTTTGTGGTTGAAAGACAAAAATTACTCAATGATAACTAATCAGATCGTTAAATAGAAATTAATCACAAATTATCCAATCAATAAAGTAACCTCCTCGATTGAAAAAGAAAGTAAACAACTCTTTTTTTAAGAAATGTTTTTTTTATTAAAATGTATAAAATATACATTCTTATGATTTTAAATGCAGTTTACATAATTTTTTATCTTTTTACTCATTTTTAACCAGTATTACTATAGACTATGCAGTACTAGACTACTAGTCACCAAGATCCTCGTAATTATCTAGTGGGAGTTTTTTTATGAATATAATACTATTACTCGATTTTGCTGTTAAATCTGACCAGTAACATGACTTCATGAATGCATGGAAGAAATGACAGAAGGAAAATGCAAAAGCTAGATAGAGAACGAAGAAACGTTCTTGCAGTTGATGAAGTAGCCTTTTGACTTTTGGACCTACACCTACGTATCAGCACTAGCTACGACTTAACGACATTTTGGCATGGTTTAAAAGCTCAAGCATCCATGTAACAAGGCGCTGATTTTGAATGCAGACAATTAATAATAAAAATTGAATAATAATTAAACTTGTCGTAAGTTACTTTTCAAATAATCCATTAACGTATTATCTTGAATAAACAATGTATAGTATTTTAATATCTTTACAATTATTTTTCTTTGATTGATGCTAGCTAGAAGTAGTTAAAGATTAGTGATTGATAGTATTTAAATTCCAATGGCTTAAATCGAAATTAACAGAAGTCTTACAAAATTACGAATGCTTGAAAAAAAAATTGTCATCTTTCTGGCACGAATAAGAATGTTTAAGAAAATATTCGTATGCGACCAATTTGTTTTTCCATTTTAATTACTGCACATAAAAACGCTCTTATTTAACAATAACAACTAGTATTATATTTCAGATACTTCTCAAGTGGTTTAGGCATGCCCTAATAATGCTTTATCCAGTATATAGTAAGAACGAAGTTCTTAACATTAAATCTACGTTGTCAGACCCAGCCCAAAAATATAAAGATGCCTGGTTCGATGTTAGACTTATTTTAAATTCTTAAGGTTATTCTAGTACTATTCTATTGAAGTAAAAACTTTAGAATTCTTAAATTTTATATCGCAGTGTAGAATAGACTAAAAGAATTAAGAATTTAGAAAGAACTCTATATTAGCCAGATGAATTGAGGATGACATGGAGCCACTACTGTCCTACGGCTAACGTTTGAGCGCGCATACTATCTACTCAACCTTTTCCTTTCATGGACATTGTGGCCCCAACATTAAAGATAAAAGGTCATAACTCATAAGGTGCCACAAAAGAAAATTAATGTAAGTTGTAACTATAATAATAATATACGAATCTATATGAACTATCTAGACAGTAATCATATAATTGCGCTTTGTAAGTCATCGTCTGTATAGATATTAACCTACAATACCTATATAAATTGTTTTTTTTGTAATTTTCAAGCATAAAACAAAATAGTTTTTATCCAACGCCTGAACATGTTTTGCACGAGAATTATCGTTGGATCCCTGCATTTATGCGGGTTCCGGAAGGTTGCATGTTAGGAAAGTAATGATGCGTAAAAAATATATGCTGCATATTCCATTCATATATTCTTTTCGTCTCTTACATGTAAAGTAGAAAAAGACCTCTATATCTGCGAGCCTCTTTATTATATTGTTATTTTTTGGGACAGTCTGAAACCCTCTTTAGTCTTTTCCTTAGCTGAAATGTGGGCCTACCTCATTTACTAAATTTCAAAAGGGATATCTATTTTCTTCCATGACTGAAAATAGGTGTGACTTGGTTTTGACAATGAAAAAAGATAATGGTACATCCCATTTTTTATGTATGTATGAAATGAGAAGAGACAGAGAGAAAAAAAATTAAAAAAAAGAAAAATAATAAATATGATGACAAATAAAGAGAGATATAGAAAAGAAAAATGAGATAAAAAACGAAAATAAATGTATGAATATAAGAACCTTGATGATTAGGTAACTCAATTTAGATTGTTGTGATGTGTCACAAGTAATAATAAACATAACGATTTTTTTTTAATCTGTGTAACTTTGCACATGTTAAGTTTCATTAATGACCTATTTTCAATCAATTTTAATTAACTAATTAATATTCTTTAGAAAGAGAAATTATCTTTTTCCTATTTATTTTATAAGACCCACTTCAATGTAATTTGATTAATAATAATTGCTAACAGTTTTTAAGTAAACTTACAAAATAAGTAACAAAAATAATTATTTTAAAAAATCATGATTAATATTTATTTCATAAAAATGCAGAAAATAAATTTTAGATAAATTATATATGTAATAATTATTTATCAAATTGTTATAAAAATTGTATAACAAAAAAAAAGTATAACAGTGGTGGTATTATAAAAAAAATCGTATAACAAAAAGAAAAAAAAGAAGAAGAAAGAAAGCATGACAAAAGAAAAAGAAAAAGAAAGGATAACCACCATAGTATATTAACCACCATCCGTCTTATAAACAACAGTACGTAGTAGTATGTGATCTATGAGAAGAAGAAAATACTTTCTTAGTATAAAAAAAAAAGAGTGTTTATGTAGCAAATATTAATTGAGACACCTTATGCAACGGTTGTTACACTTCGGTTGAGGCACAAAAAAATACAGTATTATATATAAATTTTATCTAAAATTTGCTTTCTGCATTTTATGTTACAAATATTAATCATGATTCATAATAAAAAAAGTAATTATTTTGTTATTTATTTAGTAAGTTTACTTAAAAACTATTGTAGTAATTATTATTAGTTTAATGGGAAAAGAGAAATTACATTGAAGTGGGTCTATAAAATAAATAGAAGAGAGATCATTATTATTTTCAAAAAATTGTATAATTGATTAACTAATTAAAGTTGGTAGTTGGTTAAAAGTGGATCATTAATAAAATTTAACCTGGACAGAGTTGTAGAGGTTAAAAAAATTGTAAACATAAACCACTCCATGATTGAGTATAGACATTAGACCATTTTCACATTTAAGGAATTTGAGATTCAAATTGTTTTTCTTTTCAGGTACACATAGGAAATGGGAATTAAGATGGTATTTTTATTTGAGCATGGCTCAGGTGGGAATTTTAATCTTTTTGGGTCTGAAGCCATTAATATAATAAGGCCATGATTTTTCCACTCCTTTTATCATCACTCTCAATTTTTAATTTTATTTTCCTATTCTATCCTTCTCTCCATCCCTTCCCCTTCCTCCAACTCTCCTACACTCCTTCTCTTCACCTTTTCATCCCTTTCAAACACCGTTTCACTTTCTTATCTTTCGTTGTCTTTTTTATGTGAGTTTTCACACCTTCATTCCTTCTTCTTCGGTTCCTATTATTTTTTTCACATGTTGATGATTTATAAAAAATAGCTTCATTATATGTTAAGATACACGATGAAAACTTATTTCTTTTGTTAAGTTTTTTATTAACATAAATAAATAAATAAATAAGGTGAGGAGTGAGAAGATCAAAGAGGGTGTGTGAATATCATAGGCCTTATTATAATCTTCTGTAGAGAGCTAGGACCTGTTCAGGCCAAGAGATTAATTAATGATTTACTGCATAATATTTATATTTCTCAGGTTTTTTCTTATCGAAAAGGAAAATTAAAGTAGTTTTATATTTTTTATAATTAAGTTATTTTCATAAGATATCTTAGAAAATTTATTAAAATAACTAAAAACAATCCATGAACGCATCGCAAACTATTTTAGTAAATTTTCTCATTTACTCAAACACAAAGATAAATTGTAAATAAATTTTCTCAAATAGACCCTTGCCACAAGTCTAGCTAGAAACCTAGAAGATATCAAACATATATATACATATTCTTTTTCTGAGGACACAACAATTAAGTTTCTGCCTTATCACTTAGCTTGTACACGTGGGAGATTAAAATAATGTTTCGGAAACAAGATGAATTTTGTGATAATAAAAAAGATGTAGGAAAAATAAGTCTCAATGACATTGATGAATTAAGAATAAATAAAGAGTTAGTATATACATAAATAGAAAAACACGAATCAAAGTAACAAATTATTTTTAAATAAACAAAACAGTCAAAGATCATATGCTAGCAAAGATTGATGATAAGTCACAACCTGATGTCTTTCTGCCATTGAATTGTAGAGCTTTCAAAGATCCAATGCTAAGATATGCTCGGACGTTTATAGTATAGAAATATAAATGACATATACATACTATTTTATGTTATGAATTAATTATCCGATGGCATTAAAGTAAGACGTAATTTAAAATACGTGAACCAATCTGGACTCCTTGATATGCGTCGAAGTGTCGAACAACATTAATCTTCAAAGTCAGTTCTCAATATTCGTTTGGATTACGAACCCACTAAGGGAATACAGGACCTTGGTTCTTGATAGACAATATACTTACATTTGAAGCAACGTTTATGGAGCAAAAGTGATAATTATACCCTACATTATCACGTTAATATAATTACCACTAATCACTATATAATCATTTATAGGTTGACCATAATATAAAAATTGGTATATATATATACAAAATTGAGAAAGATTATATTTGCATATTATGTTTGTTTGCAACAAAGAAAAATAACAACAGAACAAAAGATGATTGATGTGATTAGAAATTATAAAAAATAGTATAACCAAATATTTTTAAAAAAATATTCGATAAATAATATAATTCTATAAATTTTGCAGTAAATATGACAATAATTACAAATGAGGTGAGACGAACATGCAAAGCACTGCTAGACACTGCCACTATTATGTGCGCCTTTTTGACTATGTTATTATCATATGGGCTCCACTATATGTTAAACACTGCAATTGCAATATATCCCCAATCTCAGCCAGGTGGGGTCTCCTTGCTCCCTGGGATCAACATATCCACAAACGACGTAAATACAATGGCCTATGATTTTATGCAATATATGGTGCCATAGTTCCACACTTCACTTGTCTTTTAATTGGAATTGGAAGGTTTCGACCTGTTTTTTTTTACTATATTTTTCGACAGAAAAGAGAGTTATCCCATGTTTATTTATTTATTATTATTACAGGTATCCTCTACCTATTTGAGTATGATAAAATCAACAATCTCATGATAAATTGTTCCTTCAAATATTCATGATTAGTTCTACGAATATAGAATCAAGTTTGTATGTATTGATTCTACTTTTCATGTAAATGACGTGCAAGCCTCTCAACTCATAACTAAATAGGCTTTTAATGCAGCTAGATGCTTGAGACTTGAACTTGATATTACTTGCTAGTAAAACTGAAACAATATTACAACAACCATTGCAAGAAAATGTGGAGAAAGCAATGACCCAAAGTTGACACTAATGGCCAAAAAGTCATCACTTTTTTCACTTTTATTGTAGGTGAAGCCAAAGCCTCATGGCTTACACTAATCAAGTTGACACTAAATGGCTTGCATTAGCCAAACATGGTGAACGCTTACTAGTGTTAAAATTAAACTTGTGAGAGAAATGTGACCTATATATACAAATAGAATGGGCATGGTTCTATAATTCAACAAGGCAACGCATCTATTTGTTACTCTATCTTCTGAAGCTATTTTTACAACTCAACGTTGGTAAAAATTGACCTTGAGTTCTCATGTTAGCTCAAAACACCTCGACATGCTTTTCAAAATAAGAGCATTTTTGCATTGAGGGTTCCCCCAAAAAAATAGAGTACATCATTGACAAATTGTAGCAAAGATATCTCTATCCCATCCTTTCCCAATTTAAGTGTTGAAAAAACATTTTTCCTCGATGCCCCCCCCTCATCAATTCGCTTGATTTGATCTTCCTCAACTATATATTAAGAAAAAAAAGTGTTTACAGGGTCACCTTGCCTTAACCCTTTTAAACCTTGAACTCCTCTGTCAAACTTTCATTTTACCAAAACAGACACTGTTGAAGATTCAATATAACTTTTGATCCAACCAATCCATTTGTTACAAAAGCTCATTTGTTCATCATACAGTATAATAACTCGCACCTTATCGAATCGTAGGCTTTTCAATTCTATAGTTGACTTTGAAAATCAAACAAGATATCCTTTTAGATTTAGCCTCATTAACCACCCACTATACAACATATTTCTGAAGGTGGTGCATTTTAAAATAAGAAAAACTATAGGATAAAATATTCGTGAAGGATTAAAATCGAACCTTAAAAATTGTATAGGGGCTGAAATTGTATTTTATCCTATAGTATAAAATTGAAAATATCAATTTTAGTATATAATAAATAATTTTTTACAGAATACAAAAAATATTTATGTACTTAAAATTATAAATAATAATAGATCTATAATATTTTTGGTATAAAATAAACCTAAAAGTTTAACAAAATACAATAAAATATTTCACTTATATTAAAAATGATAAATATGAATAAGAATATAGTCTTACATCTTATGAAATCTTTTAAATTTTACCAAATTTCTTACTTTTAAATTTTTAAGATGATTTCATATTATAATTTCATCGCAAGAGCCTCCAAATATTTAGATAGAAAAAAATATTATTAAATTTTTCAGTATAAAATTAACAATAAAAGAGACCGAATTTGCTTGTAATTTAAAAAATAAAAAATTAATTAACTATAAAATTTCAGAAACCAAAATTACACACAATTTAAATTAGATAAACCAAAAGTGCAATTATAACTCTACTTCCTCAATCATTAAAATGTATAAAAGGGCCAAAATAACAATCATAAATATTTATATGTATTTTATGTGCTCGCTTTCACTCCAAAAACCACTAATTATACATAATATGAATGAACCGAAAACAAATACACAACCAAATCAATTTAAAACTATGTAAAAAAACAAATTTGTATTTCAAATTAAAAAAAATACAAAAATGCTCTCGAATTAATCCTGAGGTTTATACATTGCCTTTGGGATGTAAAGTTGTATCTCTCGCTTATCTAGGGGCTGCAGCGGCCTTGCATTCTTTTTGGCATACTGTGGCAGATAGAGTACATAATATATTAGTTCAAACAAAAAATTAAACAAATGACAGGTTTTCATTATGGTAGCTTAAGATAATTTTTATTATAAAATAAAAAGAATTTGACTCTTGTAAAATGGAGGTTTTATTTTAGAAAATATTTTTTGGAGTTGTATTGATTAATTAAAAAATTAACCGTTAAAATTATGATTAAATACATATATGTACATTAAAATAAATTATACAAATATTTAAATTTTAATAAATGAATACAATTTTTTATACATTATTTTATAAATGAATCCCTAGTTTCGATGATTATTTTTTTTGTGTGTGAGTAAGGACGTAATCCGTGGAGCTCAAATTAAAAACTGGGAGGAAATATGATTGAATTTACATCTGTTAAAATAACATTAGATATTCATATTAACATGGCAACATTCCAGGCATTTATGATTCAAGTATGTTTAAAGAAAGGATTAAATTTAAATTAAGTATCATATAATTTGTTATTGGTCTTAAAAACTGTTGATTTGATTATATATGTATTGAATTCAATTTTTTCTTATGATTTTTTTTTTTATAAATGACTTCAATTTATGGTTCTCCAGATTTTTCTTATGTATTTGGTACAAATTATTTTCGTGCAAATTTGCATAAAATGGATTTTAACCAATAAAGTGATAGCACTAATAAATCAGGGTGAGGGTACATTTGGGTTGTTAGTTAATAGGTAAGATACAAAAGTAAATAAACAATCATGTTCAGCTAAAAATTTGTTTTCATAGTTTTTAATTTTTGCTAAATTGATTATTTTGTTTTCTATATATGTGGCGTGGAACAAAAACTCATAAAATAAAGTTAAACTCTTTAGAGTTGTTAAATGAATCTATTTCAATTAATTGAATAGAGTGCATTAAACCTTTTAATTATGTCTTTGATTTCTATGGATATTTTTTTTTTCCAAGAGTTAAAATAAGAGATAAACTGTAATACAATTCAATTAGCATGTCTGAGCTATATATAATGGAATTAAGTGTATCGCAGAAAGTCACCTATCCCCGTAGTTC
This sequence comes from Glycine latifolia, assembly GCA_013407115.1. Taxonomy (NCBI): domain Eukaryota; kingdom Viridiplantae; phylum Streptophyta; class Magnoliopsida; order Fabales; family Fabaceae; genus Glycine; species Glycine latifolia. The sequence continues at coordinate 27,700,385 of CM023943.1, forward strand.
CGAAGACAGGAATTGGGTAGTAGGGGGCGGCACCCTTGGACCCCGAAAAAGGCTGAGTTACAATCTTAAGCTGCATTTTAGTGGGTTTTTTAATCTCTTTTTCCCTTCTCTCCTATACAATTCTTAATTTGAGCTTTCTACTTAATGGATCCTAAAGAAAACTAAATCCCTCAGAGTGATTTTACTTACATAATTAAGTACCGTATCCTTGAGCAACTTCACTTGCCCCCCTTGAAACAGTTCTTACCTAATGAAATCAGGTATATATGTTAATTAATTAAAAGGACATCATAGTTAATATTTATGACCAAGAAAATTGAAGATACTAAAGGAATCTTTCGGTGTGTTTGTGTGTAAGCTTGATAATCAATTAGCAGGATTATGTTTATGTATAGAAAAAAGTATTTAACTATATATACCTTCTTATCAACGGTCCAAATGATGCCTTCAGTGCAAGGAGGTGTAGTCAGTGATCCCATGTACCTGTAGTACATCTTGCTGTCCTTCATGATTTTTGAGGGATCAATCACCCCTACGCTTTTCTCTTCATCCTCTTCAGGAATCTCCATTATGTATTTTCCCAACTGAAATTTATGTATAAATATTATACATGCATGCAATATTAATACATAGCTGGATGCATGGTTTTCTTCTTTTGTTCTTTGATATTCATAAATATTATTGCACGTACCTTAGAGAGCAACGGATCAGGGGAACCGTACTTATACAGAATACCAACAACGGCAGTCTTGTTGGTTCCATCAGGCTGTGGGCTAACATGAACCATGTGCGACTCCAAGTCATACTAATGATATTAAAAACAAAAATTAGAACTTAATTAATTATGATTGATGAAAAAATTAAACTGCAGTACTACATACTTTAGTAGGGATAGCAAAATAGGTTTGATCGGACAGATCAGTATATTTAGTCCACTAAAAAAAAGTAGAACAAATTAATATTATTAGTCCACTTTGTAAAATGAATCAATCTAATCTATTCCATTTTTTTATGGATTATAACTAGTTAGACCCATTTTTAGTGGACTGATCCACTTTATCATTCTTATATTTTAGTTTGTATCTTGATCCAATATCATGTAAGGATAATTAATTATATATATAATAGATGACATGTATATTTTCTAGTCAACTTTATTTGAGTAACAACATTGACCATATAAGCATATTAACTCTTTAAATAAAGATTATAAACACAATTAATTTGAACCTCAAATCTTTTTTTTATTAGCAAACAAACTAATTTAAGGAGAATCAAAACATGTAGCACCTAAATTAATCATGGTTATTTAATTATCTATCCTTGGATAAATAAATACTTTTTCATAAAAGTTGAAAAAAATGTTTTTAAAATGACACGTTTTGATTGTTTATATTTAAGAAAGAAATTAAGAAGATGATGAAGAGGTTGTGATGAAGGGAAATAACCTGCGGCCGTTGATGGTATGTTCGGAAGGCCAGTGCCAATGGGCTTGTTGGAGGAAGAAAGGTGTTCCATTTATGTCTATTGAACCAGCATCCCCTCCCCAAATGACCTGCAACCATTATTATATTGAAGAGTTTAATAGGTAAGTATTATATATGTTGTATAAAAAAAATGTATTCTATCAATCAATTAGAATTTAATATGACTTTTAAGATAGATATTATTAAAATAAACAAATTTTTCATACAAGAATTTGCAGCTGAAGCATCAAAACATTTTACAGTGTTAGTATATATCTTTTTTTTTTAATAACCACAACAATTGTGCATGAATTAGAAGAGCTAAATGTGAGCGTTTTAGATGTTTGTACTAACCGCAACATCATGACCCCTGTTGGAGACAGTTGCATGTTGAGGCTTATAGTTCCAGTACTTTAGTCCCCCTAACTTGGGGATCACTTCCACCACATTAGTGGACAAATCAATAGGAGATTGAATTTGCCCTATTTTACAAGCTGCCCATTCTTCTTTCAGATCGCCCCAGTGTTGGGGCCCATTTTCACTTTTTTCATTGTAACCATACTCTGCATATTTGCACAAACATATATATTTAGAGCAACAATAATTAATGATGTTTATATAGTTCTATATAGTATTTTCTTTTTCTTTTTCTTTTTTCTTTTTGTTTTGGAACTTAATTAATATCATATTTTAAAAGTAAATTTACTAAGCTTAGTTAGCGTAAGATTAGAAGTTTCGATATATATATTTTGCCAAAGAATAAGCTTCAAAGCTTAAATTATATCGTTGAATGAAGTGACATATTTATGTAGGAACCAAAACTGACACACAAAGAATTGAGCGAGAGAGATTATTGCAATATATATACCAGGTTCACCAAGAGCTCTAGTTGATATGGAACAAAATAGGATGGATATTAGCAAAATTGCAATCGAAATATGGCTTTGACGCTGCATGTTTCAGATGTTGGAGAGATTTTGCCTTTGTCAGTAGAATGCCAGGTTCCACAAAGAGATTATTAGTTCCTAGATATGTTAGGGTTTTTATACATTGCCAAGGATCAAGGATGGAAGTACTTGTGGATTGGTCAGGTGGTAATTAATTAAGGTCAAACTTCCTTTGAAGTTTTCTTTATATGAATGTGATCACCAACGTTCCGTCTTTAATTAATTAATCTTTTTCCTTTCCGCTTCTCAAATTTTCTTCTGACTTCTATGTTTGTATATTGCACTGGATAGAAATCAACTAAACTATTTTCTTAGCTGGTTTTTTATTTTTAGATACAATATGGATTATTTTATGTTATCAGACACTGGACAAAAAAGAGAGTAGACCTAGTTTGATTTTCGTTTTGGTTCAACTTTGTAAACTATTGATAGAGAGGAAGTGTAAAAAAAAAAAACTAAAAAACAGAGGGTTTTGGCTTGTTCTTTCTTAAGGAAAATATTTTAATACACCTGTGTCTGAACATGGTCATAATGATTTCAAGATCACAGATTAACAATTTTGACTTCGATTAATTTTCATTGCACTAAATGAGTACAAAACTATTGAAAAACATTAAGTAATGTGGGAGGTAAAATTAGTTCATGAACATATTGATGTTGAAAGTGTCAAATTGTTGAACGGTAAACGTGTCTTGCGTTAGTATGGATGAAGAACTGTAATTGGCCATTAGATAACTCCAATTAGAACGAGTTTACATATATTAATTTAAAGAACAATTTTTTGCTAGGTTTATTCACACACAAGTACGCATAAACATGTTGAAGGTGTCAGATTGTTTAACGGATGTCAATGTGATTCACGTATCTACGTATTATTCAGTTATTTGCAAAACGTTTGTGGGAACATCACTAACTGGGGTAGAAATTATCCACCTTCCTTCCGTTGACTCAACCACCTTGTAATAATGATAAATTAAATTTATCAAGTGGCTATGCATGAAAAGAAATTCGATGATTCCATTTCCATCAGACACTTTGAGATAGTTTTGTGGCATGTTTCCTGAAACTACGTCATCTTTTAAATTTACATGCACTTTCTTTTTTATCCATTCCTATGATAGGTTTTTTCTTTTTGGTCATAAATATTGAAGAGATCAAATTCTTAAGCTGCATGATGTGTATCTAAATCAATATATATGTCTATGTATCACATCTGCATATGGCAGCAGGGATTTATTCCCTCTAGTGTTTATAAACTAAAGAGCTTAAATTTGGAGAAGAATAGTTGTCGCTTGTAATTTTGTTTTGTACGATTGTAATATATTTATATTTCCAATGTTTTACCGCATCAAGTCGGATTCTTATAATTACCACATGCTTCTACATCTTCACCAGTACACACATGATTACCAACTATGTGCGTGTTCAATGCTCTACATGTACAACATGGGTTCAGAGTAAAGTTGAACGTTAACCATATCTCCAAAAGTATAAAATCCAATAGTTTTCTTGGCAGTGGAAGGAAAACAAAAGCAAAAAAACAAAATTACAAGCAAAAAGAATGAAGTCCCATTTATCTATCAGCTAGAAGTTTATTATACTTCCCTTGGGGAAGACATGAATAGTCATCATTGGGTTGTCTGGTTGTAGTGTTGTAGTATGACGTCTATCTTTAATACTCCATATTAATATCATAAAAGTTGACCTCCTTTATATTTCATATATAAATTGAAAACAATAAAATATTAATAAAACGAACATAAATGTATTTTTTTATTTGTATAAAATAAAAATATACACAATTGTGACATAATTAACTTGATTGATGTATAATTAAAATGTCTAATAAATCAATATAATATTGCATTTAACTACCAGACTACAAAACTTACACCAAGAAAAAGAATTAATTATTAAAAACTAAATATAATTTTAAGAAATAAAACAATACATAACAAACAAACAAAAAAATATTGAAAGAAGAGGAATAGAAGATTTATTTCCTCTCTTTCTAGTTTGTATAATAATAACATGAATTACCAATTTCGATTGTATTAAAAAAATAGGAAAAGCTTAAATGTATAAATAATCAAATATAACTGACAAAAAGCTAGACAATGTATAGCTAAATTAATAAAAGATATTTTATCTAATTAAAGTTATGATTAACTAAGACAAACTTTCGGTAAAAGCAAAATGAATATTAAAAATTCCATTCTCAAATCATATAAAGTCATTTTGAGCCTGTTAAATGTAAAAGTTGAATCATTAAAATATTATATTATTATTAGTTATTGCTAAAATTAGAATTTGTGAGATATTAATTAGTTAGTGCCTATACTTTTATTTTTTTTATTTTATATAAAGGGAAAAAATATCAATCTATTATATTCCCCTTACTTTTCTTAATCTGTTTGTTATTTTTTATTTTTTATTATTTAACTATTTTTTACTGAAGTAACATTTAATATCTTAGTAAATAAAATATTTTATACTTTATTTTGTAATATAATCATTAAACCCAGTAGTTATCATAGGACATATTAAAAATACTTTGACATTCAATTTTTCGCGTAATGATCAAAGGAATCTTTCGCAAGATATAATCTTACTTGAATCATTATGAATATTTTTTTCTCAAAATATTTAACATAATTACATATTTAAAAATCAAATTCAAAATCAATAATTAAGTTTAAACAATTTTGTACCAATTAATCCATGCATGTATGATGATTTTCATCATTCAAAATATTCCATCACAATTATAAGTTTTTTTTTTGTAAAAATAATAATTAATAAATGTGTTTTCTTTGTCATTTAAGTAGTTGATATAATATATAAAGGAAGTAAACTCCAATAATTTTGATTTTTATATATATTTAAAAGTTTTAATGAGTAGAATTCAGAAAAATAAAATAAAAGTAAATTAAAGAGGGCACTTAGACATATTTATTTTAATTTTCGTTAAACTAAAACTTGAATTAGGATAAAGTAAAATAATCAATAAGAAAAAGATGAGTGTAAATAAGCACATTAGAGTGTCAATGGCCATATATATGCTAGATGTACATGTTAAAATATAGTAAACAAAACAGTTAAGAATAAAAAATATGTGATAAAATTATAAGTCAAGTTATAGATATATTAAATATTGAATCGATCATTAAATATTAATGTAGAAGTAACATAGTGATATATAAAAAGATGATAATTTTATATAGGTGTTGAGTCAAGTTGGCCTGCCCACTTTAGGTAGGTTGAGGTTTGTAGGTCCCCTTTATTACTTCTATATAAATCAACTATTTGTTTTAGAAAAAATATTTGAAAAAGATAAAGAATTGAAAGAGAAACTCGTCAATGAAATGGTGCTAATTAAAGTAGTGGTGTGTGAGTAAAAGTGTTTTCTTAAAATAAGGTGTATTACGTGAAGAATACAATTGTTTCTC
>CM023943.1:27706256-27815992 GCA_013407115.1 Glycine latifolia
ATTATTATTATTATTATTATTATTATTATTATTATTATTATTATTATTATATATTTACTGTTCCTTTTCGTTTAGTACTTATATAATATATATATTTTTATCTCTGTAATTTAATGCTGCTTTTCGTTTAGTACTCATACAATATATTTTTTAAATTTTCTTTTAACATTTTTTATTTATTTCTGACGTGATCATATTGTTATTGAGGTGTAATCCTATGTGATGATATGTTGACGTGACTTTTTGTGAGTTGCATAAGCACTTAATCAGTAAAGGTTAATAAATATAAATGATTAAAATGAATCAAATATAATATTATAACTATATTTTATATATAAGGATAAAAATATTGACGAAGCCTTTAAATTCAATATTAAAGTCATAAAACTCTCATTTTAATCTCAACTATTACAAATTAAATCAACTAAATTGTCTTTTACTCAAGTAATAACAAAGAGAAATATAAAACTTCATCCACATGATTGATGGGTGCAAGGGGTCCCCTTCCCATTACAACAGAGAACATGTAATTACTAAGGGTAGGGGTGGACCCAGGATTTTGTGATTGGGGGCCAAAATCAACAAAATATATAAACATTAAAATTCATATAAAATATTTATATATTTTTTTAAATAGTTTTAAAATATATAATAAAAAATATTTATATAGAAGATATTAAACATATTTTTAAAGATCGTAAACTACAAATGACAATAAGCAATTTTAATTCCATCAAAAAATTTAATGAGTTAAATTTATAATAAAAATTGTTATTTATGTTAATTATATTTTTATTATGAATTTTTTTATTAATTATATTCAAAAAACCAACTAAATATGAATAACTTATTTAACTCACTAAATTATTTTTTAGGACAACAATAAGCGATAAACATTAAAGAGTAATATACTTTCAGAAAGTTAAAAATTGAAGAAGAAAAATATTTGTTGTAACAAAGGCTACAACTTTAAAAACAAATGATGACAAACCTTTAGGACAGCTTGATATCTTTTGCTTTCCTAAAATTTACATAACATGGGGGTCTGGGCCTTTCCACTAGAAATGAAAGATGAATATTTTTTTATGTGTTTGAAAATTTAAGCTATTAATCTTATATATAGTGTTTGTAAAGTTTGATTCACTCATAAAGGTTAATAAAATTATTTCGTTACAAATTGACAATTATTTATAATTTTAAGGTAATAATAATAATAACATATTATAAAAGAAAATAATTTAAAGAAAAATAAATAATACTAAAACATTTATCTAGAAAATAAAAAATAGAATTATCTCTAGCTACAATAATATTGCAAAATAATAGAATATTTTATTACTATTTAAATAATATTATTTACATACTTAAATTTCTAAAGCAAAATAATCACCTAATATTATTTTTTTTTAAATTATTACCTAATATATATATATATATATATATATATATATATATATATTTTAAAGTCAGGGGGGTCTGGCCCCCTTTCAGTTTGCTGTAGGTCCGCTCCTGACTAAGGGAGTCTAAAGAAGAAAATATGTAAATACAAGCATGAACCCCAAAGAATAATTGTCTCGAGTCACACAAAACAAAAGATCAACTTACAAGAGCAACCAAAGAGATATTCTTTCCACCAATCAATTCCCTCCCGGCAATCAACTCAAATATATGTCAAACCTCAATCTTATATCTTATAAAATCTTTTAAATTTTCTCAAATTTATCTAAATTTCTTACTTTTAATCTTGAAAATCGTTCCATATGTATCTCAATTACAACTTAAGCACCCTTATATTTAGATTGAAAATAATATGTTGAGAGTTTTGAGTAGGAAAAAAAAAAACAAACTGGCGGGACCAAATTTATTTATTTTAAAAAAAATCAATCAACTATTTTTTTTTTTTTGAAAAAGCAAAATCACACAAAATTTAAACTATGCAATAAAGCTAAAGTGGAATTATAACTCTTCTTCCTTAATTAATAAAATGTATATATATCATGAAAGAATCATATCACTTGGATAAACCTTATGTGCTTCCACTCGGGACAACACTTATTATACATAATACGAATGAATTGAAAAAATTAACAAATAAATTTAAAATAAAATTACAATAATATGCTCAAACTAATTAATACAGAGGTTTATTCTTTGCCTTTGGGACGTAGAGTTGTGTCTCTCGCTGATTTAGGGGCTGCAGCGGCCTTGCATTCCATTTGGCATACTGTGGCAGAGTACGTAATAAAGATTAATTAATTGAATATGAAGTCTAACAAAAAAATTCAAGAAATAAAAGGCTTTCATTTTTTTAAAATGGTAGCTAAGTTATTTTTTTTATCATAAAACTAAAGGAATTTATTATACTTTGGAAAATAAAATAAGTAGTTATATTGATTAACTAAAAAACAAATTAACAGTTTGATAGATAGATAATGAAAGTATATATACGAGTTCAAATCTTAAGCTGTATTTTACTGAATTGCTGGTTTTTCTTAATCTATTTTTCCGTAGCTTCTTTCCTATATAATTCTTAATTTGTGAGGTTTCTAGTTAATGGATCCTCCGTTCAAAGAAAAGTAAATCCTTCAGAATCATCAGTTTACTTACATAATTAAGTACCGTATCCTTGAGCAACTTCACCTGCCCCCTTGAAACAGTTCTTACCTAATAATCAGGTATATGTTAAGATAATCACATATATAGTAAATATTAATTGACGACCAAGAAAATTGAAGATACTAAAGGAATCTTTCGTGTGTGCGCGCGTAAACTTAGTAATGAATAAGAAGGATAATAATTATATATGTATAAAAAAGTGTATTTAAGTGTATATATACCTTCTTATCAACGGTCCAAATGATGTCTTCAGTGCAAGGAGGTGCAGTGAGTGATCCCATGTACCTGTAGTACATCTTGCTGCCCTTTATGATTTCTGAGGGATCAATCACCCCTACGCTTTTCTCTTCATCCTCTTCAGGAATCTCCATTATGTATTTTCCCAACTGAAATTTATGTATAAATATTATTCATGCAAGATTGATAAATAGCTAGCTGCATGCTTGGTTTTCTTCTTTTGTTCTTTAATTTTATTGTAAACATTATTTCACGTATACGTACCTTAGAGAGCAATGGATCGGGGGAACCGTACTTGTACAGAATACCAACAACAGCGGTCTTGTTTGTTCCATCAGGTTGTGGGCTAACATGAACCATGTGCAACTCCAAGTCATATCTAATAATGATATTAAAAACGAAAATTAGAACTTGTGATCAATGATATCTAAATTTGAGAAGAAAGAAAAATAAAATAAGAAATGGTTGTGATGAAGGGAAATTAACCTCCGGCCGTTGATGGTATGTTCGGCAGGCCAGTGCCAATGGGCTTGTTGGAGGAAGAAAAGTTCTCCATTTATGTCTATTGAGCCAGCATCATCTTCCCACATGACCTGCAACCATTATAATTAATTGAGAGTTCAATAAGATTACAACGTCACGATTATAAATTGGGTTTGATATAATTTTTAAAGTAGTAATTTTTAAAGTTGATAAATTTGTCATATGTATTCATTTGTTATTAAATAATAATATAAAAATACTCTACATTTATCATATATATCTTATGTTCTTAATATTTAATTTATATATACACATGTAAAGATTTATCGGATCATATATGACCAATTCATTAATCACAACAATTGATAAGATGATTTAATTTAATTAATTGAGTAAAGTGTGTGATTGTTATAAATCTCATTATATTATTTTTTATTTTGGATATAAAAAAATTAACCATAACAATTATGGATGAATTAGAAGAGTTAAATGTGCGTTTTATAAGATGACGTTTGTACTTACCGCAACATCATGACCCCTGTTGGAGACAATAGCATGTTGAGGCTTATAGTTCCAGTACTTTAGTCCTCCTAACTTGGGGATCACTTCCACTCCATTAGTGGACAAATCAATAGGAGATTGCATTTGCCCTATTTTACAGTCTGCCCATTCTTCTTTCAGATCGCCCCAGTGTTGGGGCCCATTTTCACTTTTTTCATTGTAACCATACTCTGCATATTTGCACAAACATATATATAATTATAACAACAATAATTTATGATGTCTATATGGTTTTTATATGTTGACAAAAAAAATGGTTCTGTAGTATTTATTTTTTCTATCGTATTCTTATGAAACTTAATTACGAATAAAAATTCATCTGCAAGATTTTCTTATTTTTCTTATGAACTTAATATCATCTTTTAAAAGTAAATTTATATACTAAGCTTAGCTTGAGATTAAAAGTTTCAATATCTTGTCAAAGAATAAGCTTCAGAGCTTAAATTGAATCGTAATTGAATGAAGCTACATATATGTATAAATCAAAACTGATACGCATAATTGAGCGAGAGAGATTATTGCATATGCAAAATATACCAGGTTCATCAAGAGCTCTAGTTAATGTGGAACAAAACAGGATGCATATTAGTGAAATTGCAACCGAAATGTGGCTTTGACGCTGCATGTTTCAGATGGTGGAGAGATTTGGCTTTTGTGAGTAGAGTGTCAGGTGCCACAGAGATTATTAGTTCGTGTGGATGAGTTTGTGGAGAGATTTAGTGCATGTGCTAGGGTTTTTATACAATGCCAAGGATGGAAGTGGTTGTGGATTTGGTCAGGTGCTAATTAATTAATGGGAAACTTTTCTTGAAGTTTTCTTTATATGAATGTCTCAAACGTTCTTTCTTTAATATAATTAATCTTTCTCCTTTCTGCTTCTCAAACTTTCTTCCTACTCCTATGCCTTGTTAATGTTGCACATTTTGGAGATAGAAATCAACTGAATTATTCTCTTATCTGATTTTTTTAAGATACAATATATATATATATATGGATTATTTTATGTGATCATGAGTTCAAATATGAAAATAATCTCTTTATATATACAATGATAAGATTGTGTATAAGAGCATCTTTAGTGGTAGATCTCAAATTGGGATCTTAGATTACTTTTTAGCAGATTCCATAGTGTCAAGTAGGATTTAAGATCTTTTTCATTTTGTTCTTTAGTGGTAGATCTCATTTTGAGATCTTAAGGAGAGAGAAAAAGGAAAAAAATTTATTCTTTTTTGAATAATGTGCATATCTTAAGGATTCTTCTACAAGAACTCATTCTCCATGTTGGAGATCTCTTTATCTCCTTTAGTGGGAGATCTAGTAAAGACCAGATCTTGAGCTCAAGATCCTTGCTCAAGATCTTACACTAAAGTTGCTCTAATATTTTTCACTCTTACCTTCACATAACAAAGAGCTTCTGAATAATGAGGTGTCTAATTTTTTTTATCAGCCGAAAAAGAGTAGACCCAGTTCAATTTTAGTTTTTGGTTGACCTAATTCGATGTTCAACTTTATGGGAAATATTGAAATAGAGATGAAGCGTAAAAAAAATTAAAACAGTAAAAAATTGGAGAGTTTTGGTCGTTCTTAATTAAGAAAAGGATTTTAATCAATAGGCCAATTTGGACATGGTCATAAATATCTCAAGTGTAAAGATTAACAAATTTGACTTTGATTAATTTTCATTGCACTAAATGAGTACCAAAATATTAAAAAAACATTAGTGATGTAATAGCGGGTAAAATTAAGTTCATGAACATATTGTTGTGGAAGGTGATCATATGTAAACATGTTGAAGGTATCAAATTGTTTAACGGGTAAATGTTTCTTAAACTAGTATGGATGAAGAGACGTAATTGGCCCTTTGATAACTTTATTAGAACGAGGCTGCATGCATATATTAATTAAATGAACAAAGTTTTGTTAATTAGGTGATTCACACGCGCTTAAACTTGTTGAAGGTGTCAGATTGTTTAACAGGTAAATGGATAAATATTTCTTTATTAGTATGGATGAAGGGATGTAATTCACGTCTCTCTCTCTCTCTCTCTATATATATATATATTATTTGCAAACGTTTGTGGGAACATCACTAACTGGGGTAGAAATTATCAACCCTTACTTCCGTAGACTCAACCACCTTAGTAATAATAAATTAATTAAGTTCATCTGCTAATGCATGCATGAAGAGAAATTCTATGATTTCAATGTCATCAGACACTTCGAGATAGTGTTGGCTTGTTTTTAAAATTACTTCACCTTTTAAATCTACCTTGGCCTCTTCCTTTTTCGTTCTTTCTTATGATATGTTTTTTTTTCCTTTTGGTAATAAGAATGAACAAATCAAATTCTTAACCTACATGACACATGTATGGCCGCCGAGATATGCATATCTAAATCAACATAGGGTATCTATATCATATCTGAATATGGCAGCAGTACTTATATATATATAGTTGTGAAATCGGTTGAAATAATGGGTTAATGGATAAGTGGTTTAATTGGTGAGTAAATAATTGGTTGATTTGATTTGATATGTGTTAAAAATTTAAAATTATATATATATATATATATATATATTATAAGTATAGAACTAATTTTATTTGAGTAAAAAAAGTTTATCTATATTCCAAAATTTAAAATAATAATTGATAATAATCCAAAATTTAAAATTCAATTTTTTTAAAAAAATAATCAAAAATTAAATTTTTTTTATAAAAAAATCCAAAAAAATGTTTAATTTTTTTTAAACCCTATTAAGTCAGAACAATTCAATCAAAATATGGTGATCTACCTGACCAAGTCATCCCACATCAATTATGTGACCGATCCAAAAGTGTAATTAATTCGATTAAATCATTGGATTCTGATGCCATAAGCTAAATCAGATTTCACAACACTACTTATATATTTCTTTTTTTTTTCTAGTGTATATAAACTCGAGAGCTTAGATTTGGACAAGAGCACACTCATTATTGATTCGTTAAATATAAGAAATTAATTGTATGGTTAATTAAATTTTGTTTTTTTTCTTAAAAAAAGTTTTTGGTTTCTTAATTTTTTTATATTCTAATTTTTAATCTCTCAAAATTTAATTTATTTAACAATTTTAAGTTCTTCATTAATTTTCTATCAATAATTTTAGTCCTTAAATTTTTTTTGTCTATTTTTAGTTCTTCATTTATTTTTATTGCTCAAAATTAATTTAAAATATATAAAATAATAAGGAACTAAAAATGGATAAAATAAGAATTAATCTTGAACAATAAAAATAATTGAGAGACTAAAAATAGATTAAAAAAATTTGAAAGACTAAAAATATTGATGAAAAATTAGTGAAAGACTAAAATTTATTAAAAAAAAATTTGAAAGACTAAAATTAAGATCTGAAATTCAATAAACTAAAAACTTAATTAACCCTTATATAGTGATGATAAAGTTAATGGCCACCAAGCTATGATACTACAAAAATATATATTTTACGTTGTCAAATACCATCGGTTATATAAGAACCGATGGTAACAAATGCGCAATGATTGATTAATGGATGTATCTATAGAAATCAAATAATATGTAAAGTAAGACATTAAAATGCAGGAGATGCTTAATTATTTGCTATTTTCGCAGGTAGCTATATCAAGTGGTCTACAAGCAAAGTATTATGATATATATCGAGGAAGAGAGTAATTTTATATAGATCCTCCTATTTATCACGATATTTTCATCTTTACGATTAAAAATGATGCAGCATATAGATCATGGTATCGTAAATATTAACAAATCCCTCTTATTTTCTCTGCCTTTTACTTCAGTTAATCAAGTCCAAATAACTATCTTGCGAACTTTAGCATTCCTTTCTCCTTCCATGCGTTAAGTGACAAACTATAGTATTTGACACGTGTTAACCAAATTCCTAAAGTAATAAGATCATTACTATTAGTATTTACTAGTCTTTTCAGTCATATTTTGTCCATTTATTTCATCCCTCTTAAATGTAGAATCCATCCCTCTTAAATGTAGAATGAGAAAATAAGCTATCAACTGAAAATGTATAACAAATTTATACTCACAGTATGACACTAATTACATTGCTCTATGCTACACAATTAAGGAACTAGATGGCCTGAAAATGATATGACAGAAGCTATACATCAGTGCTTCTTTTTACTGATTGCATGATGAATGGATGCTAGCTAGATTTTCAATTCAACATAATAATTAACCGGAAGAAATCGAAAAGGAAAAGAAGAACCAAGCGGTCACCGGCCGGTGTTTATGCTCATTGTTCACCTTATATTTCCCTAGTTTAAATTATGTCGAGAGCATATAATAAGCAATGGAATTGATCCAACATTAATGTCTAATACATTATCCATTTGTCTATATTTCAATAAGTAAAATTCCCTTAGATCATAAAATATAGATAATGCAGAAATGAAAAAAAGAAAATGTAGCATTAAGTAGTGCTCTGTTATCATCCACGGACCCCTATTAAACACAGAATATATAATTCATATCCTGAAACTGAATCAAGAAGCAATCATTCTAGATCAATTATCTCCATCCCTCCATTAGGTTTCCACATTTTGGTAAGTTTATTTTTGTATAAACTTCAAGCCAAATTGTTTCGCAAGAAGCTTCACAATTATATATGTTAGAAATTTGGGTATGATAATCCTGGATAACTTCAAAGAATCGTGTTCGTACACTTTCCGAACAAAGTATTTCGACCCTGTTCTTGCCTGGGTTCACGAAATCCTTGTTGGGATAATTCTTGAAGAACAATCTGCTTCTGGCAATAGAGAACAGATCAGGAATGTAGAGAGAAAGTATGATTTTCGTATCTCAGAAATCTGAGGCCAAATGACTCCTTATATAGGAGTTTTTCCAAACAATGCAACTCTTGGCGATGAACCATCATAACCGTTGGTTATCAGAACGGTTGGGAGTAGTTATTTTTCTAACCTTTCCCAAGAGCGGTTAGGAGTAGTTATTATTTTGAATTGTTAACCGCCTCTTATTCATAACCCATGGAGTTTAAACAAAAAACTCCAACAATCCCCCAGCCAGGGGCGCTGCCCCTTGGAACCCCGCACCGTAATCGCGGTCAATTATGCGTTGGCTCAACAAGCGTGCACTCCGCACTACCCTAACTCGTTTCCAAAGCTTAACGCGTAATCGCATTGGCCTATAGTAAATCACATTACTACTAAAATCCATTGATGACACTAAAATCACCAACAATATATAGTCTACTTCCATGGTTCATATGCTTTCTTCCTCTCCCTCCAAAACCAGGTCTGGCTCTCTATAGCTAACTGTTTTTAATTATATTGATTAGTTATGTAACGAGTCAATTAATTAAAATAAATTTCTTAATAAGTACTTATAATAATAAAAATTCAACTAAAAAGATATAAAAAAACTAAATTTCTCACATAGATTAAAACCATTTTATGCACCTAACTTTTTTTTGATAAAACCCTTTCCTTAACTTTTTCATAAATTATTTTAAACTTGTCTGAGAACTTTATGTTGAACTTAATTTTCTCTCTTAAAAATTACTTTAAACTTAAATCTTAAAAAAATAAAATAAAATCTGTTTGATGTAATACTTAAGTTAAAACTATGCTTCATTATTCTAAAGTCATTGACCTGTAAAATTTGTGCAGATGAAAGGAAAATAAAAGTTAGGATATACATTTTTTTAGAAGCTATTTAATCAGCTTTTCTTTTTTTTTAAAAAAAACCATTTTCTCCCCCCTTTTTATAACAATCAAGGTTTCAAAAGTTCTTTAAATGTATTTGACCTAACTTATTTATAAAAAAAATAAGCCAAACATTATCTAATTCACTTTAATTTTTCTTTTCTTTTCTTTTTTGTTTATAAAATTTACCCAAATTAATCATATATAATAATAGAGTTTGTAAGAATTATAGTATTTGACCACAAGAACCATGATGAAATCACCTCTCAGAAGTGCTAAATTCTTTTAGTAGATTGATCTTATCGTTACAATTAATGCCGCTTTCAAGGCATCAACTCCATTATATGATTTGCTTGCAATTGAGTAAAAACCCAATGCCTTTAATGAACGTAGTGTTGTGTACAAGCCGAAACTAAAAGAAACATTGATATGCTGGATTGTAATATGTGAAGGTGCAAGAGGATTTTTTGTATAAATGAGAGATTAGGGTTCTTTATGAGGTGTTTAATTAATTAACTATAACCTTGTTTATTTGAGTTATATTCGTACCAAGTATATATATATATATATATTTGAGAGGCTAGTCATATTATGTACCTTTCAAACGGTGAGCCATAGCTATATCATACCAAAGTCATTTTATTCAACACCAACAAAAAAGAAAATAACAAAGTCATTTTTAAGAGATCTAAACTAAGTAATCAGGCACGATTATTTTTCTTCCCACATGAAGATAATAAAATTGATATTCAGCAACGGTTTCAAATAATTAAGCATCTTGATGTTTTAAGTGCCAATCATCTAACCATCTATTCAATCCTCGATGAACTAGAAGAAGCAGCTGATTCAGCTGGTGCAGCTGGTTCAGCTGGTGCAGCTTGAGTCCTTCTGGTATTATAGGACTTGCATTTAGGACACTTGAGCGCCATAGTATGAAAACTTACTTCAGATGTTTCCACGCAGTCGTTGCAAAGAATCCAAACCTATTATGAAACGTATAACAGGCAGATTAATCGAGGTTTTAGAAGCTAACAAAACTGTAGCAGCTATATAGACAAAAAATATTAGCAAACATTTATTTACCTTTATATTTTGATATTCTTCAGGCATTGGGTTTGATGCAATCTGAAAATTTGTGAAGCAAATAAAGAGAAGTTATTACAAATAACGGAGAATGCTAATTTTATCTTAAATAAAATAATTGTAAATATTGGAACTAGATTTTGACACAACTTACAATCTCATCCACTTTCTCCCAAATAAGTGACATGTCACAAATGATTTGGAACAAACTGGGCATGCATACCTGCAACGTGCAAAAATATTTAATTAATCAAGATGGAGAAATTATTCACCAAACATGCGTACAGTCACTGTAAAACCCATAGTAGTGTAATTGTGTAACTAACTTTGAACGTTGTTGCAATTGTCTAAGGCATCCTCGGTGCATGTTGTGACCACATGCCAATAAAGCAATGGCTTTCGTTGTATCAAAAAGAAACTGCACAGATGAAATTAAAAGAGTGGATCAATCGATTTCTACATTCTAAAAAAATCACTCTAGAGGTTTCTTGGCTCATGTGGCCTATCAATATTACCTCGAAGCAAATTGGGCAATTGGTATGCATTGCTTTTTCCATACATTTGTGTTTATCCTTCAAGTATGATGAATAGCAAAATCCTAGGGATCGACATGAAGAGATCGTATCATCAAAGTATTGAATTAAAGAAAGACTGAGTTTGAACCCTGAATATAAAAGGATTTATTGCTAAATCGAAAGCAATGTTTCATCAGGAAAGCTTACCACATGTGTTACAGTGGAACATGTTCTCTATACCTCCATTTCTGTAATTATTGAACATAGGCAATCAAAATACAACTGATAAACTGTAGATATAGTAGCCAAAAATGAAACAGTGAATATAATGAATTAAAGGAATAGTTTGGACCTGCAGATTCCACATTCATCACAATGGAATTGTTTCTTTGATAGCTGGATATACAAATAATAAAAAAATCGTTATGCAAAACTTCATTAAAGAGAAAACTCAAGATTTTTTAGGAATAAAATGAGACAAAATGCTTACATCGTCATCGAAAAACTTGCATTTGGAGCAAAAGTATCTACCCATGCAAACACCACAGTTAATGCACATCTGTTGAACCTGCAGTAAAGTGAAAATGTAAGTATAAAAGGGGATTAACCCGTATTCGTTTCATGCCTTTACTGTAAATTTTAATAAGCATACGTATGACACTTACATCTTGCTCTGTGCTACACAAGGAACAGATTACCTGAAAATGATATGGCAGAAGTTATATATACATAATTGCTTCTTTTTTTTTTCTGGTTGCATGATGAAGATGAATGGATGCTAGATTTTCCATTCAATATAACAACTGAAAGAAATCAAAAAGGAAAAGAAAAATTCAAGCTGGCACTGCTGTTTAATTATATTTATTGTTTACCTTACATCCCATAGTTAATTATTCCAAGTGCATCAAACCATAGTATAGATCCAACATATATCCTATCCATTTTGTCTCCTTAAATATCATAAAATAGAGATAATGCACAAATGGAAAACGGAAGATACGCAACATGAACCCAAAACAAAATAAGCATAAAAGATTATATTTTCGGAACCCCGATCACAAAGATTAATGTACACGTTAAATACTGATTAATACAGCAAGATTTTTGAAGTGCACTAGTAAAAAAATTGGTGGTACTTGTACCTGATTGATATAATTATATTTTTGGCTGATTAAATTAGAATTGGTGGTACGTACCCTCTTCACATCATGACGAGGAATGTCATGCCAGTCAGCAAGTTTGACTTCAATTGAATTCTGCTGCAAAAAACCCTTGAAATTAAGTATACATTTTTTTTTCTTTAATTCAAATTAAATAACAAATTGGTTATATAGTTAATTAGTTCACGGAATAGGAGAAAAAGAGAAAATGAAAGCGACGTCCTGCAGGAAAAACAGAAATAAAAAGTAAGGAATCACAAGAAAGTTGACAAGTACAAGTGTACAACCTTAGATTCATTGTGGCAATGTCTGCAATCGAAAATTTCATTGCAACACGGCGCTATGATTTTGCATCTCCTTTTATAGTGTGAGCACATAAAATTTACAACAAAAATAATTTCCCAAATCATTTTTTTATTACTTTTATTTTCTTCCATTCTCATGATCAATATTCAATCCAATAAAAAAAATTGATCCGGATGGATGAAACGAGAGTAAACAAATACCCGTAATGCCCACATCCGATTTCGAATGGAGTGATCTCAACGAGGGGTTTTTTGTTAGAAAGTCCATTCTTTGAAAGGTGACGATGAGGTTACATTGAAGTGAGATTCACAGAACAATGTCAATTCTGAAACATGATGAGATATGAGTAAAGGATGTGAGAGAAGGCTTTTGTGATGTTGTTTGTTGTGTCATGTGTGTGAAAGTCAAAGATAGCTTAGTAACGTTCATGAAGTGAGAGAAGATTACGATGCTGTTATGTGTGAAAGTCGAAAGTCAAACATATATTACTAAGGTCATTAAAAAGTAACAGGTGTCAACGTGTCTTCGACAGGAATCCGGATTTTCTGCAGCTTTTCCAGCATGAAGGTTTCTGTGCATCTCAAATCACAACCATTCATCAAAAATCTTTGCTCTTCAAGTTACTATGATCAACGGTTGTAATCTTGCGGTGGGACGGATTTAAGCTGGAGAGGATCCGTGTCTGATGAGTCCCAAGCAAATATAGTAAAATACCAAATGAGTCCCTATTCTTTTATGCATGTTTTCATCTTCACCCCTATGGCGCGGTGACACGCCATTGCTTTTGCTTTTTACTCTCGACACTTAAAAACAGAAGGGTAAATGGACTATTTTGATCTCTTTTACTTTTGCTTTTCTTTTTCAGTTTAGTCTTTATTTTTCAAAAAGTTTATTTTAGTATGATTTTATTTTAAAAAATTAAAATTATCTTTTAATCATTTAAATATGTTTAAAATTATTACTTATCGTGTTTTTTTAAGGACAAAGTTAAATATATATTTAAATGATTGAAATACTAGTACTATTTTAAACTTTTTAAATAAAAATAAGGTACCTAAGTGGGTTTTTTAAAATATAAGGGATCATTGTGAACAAAATAAATAAGGTAAGATCCCAAAATGATTCTTTAGCTAAAAAAACATAAAGAGAGTGCTAAATTGTGTTTGATTATGGGAAAAGATAAGGGAACGGAGGTGTGAGAAAAGATAATGAAGAAAAAGAAATTAAAGAGAGCAGAAAGGAATGAAAAATAAAGTTATTTGGTTGAAGTGAAAGATAAAGAAAAAGAGAAAAAATATCTAAGTGTTTATATTTAGTGTTCGTTATTTGAATAAGATTATTTTTGAAGAAAAAGAACTGTGGAAAAAAATAGTTTGATATATAAAAATGAAAAATAAATTATGCCGAAAAGATGGAAGCGAAAATTTTATACTAAATGAAATATTTATTATTATTCTTTATGATAATTACTATTAATATTATTATACATTTGTTATTATCATTCTTATTAATTATTATTAATTAATTTATATATATTATGTATATAAGTTAATTAATTAACTAATAATACATACTAATAATAATATTAATAGTAAAATTAGATCAAATAATGCGAGAGAGTTGACCAACTGACTTTTTAGATTTCATTCATTTTTTTAATGTAGATACAACTTCTAATCTTTTTCTCAATATAACTTTTACGTATGAATCTTTAGTCGTACGATCACCTTTCCATACGTGCATTATTACATTTAAAATTGTATTTTTTTCTCGAAATAATACATTTAAAGTTGTAAAAATGTATACTCGTCACCCCAAAATTTATCATATTATGAAGCATTTTACATGCAATCATACTCGTCACCACAAATTTTGCTAGTGATCCATCCCACTTTATCTTGAATCTAGTCTAGATCTAGAGATAGTGTTACATTTAAGTCACGTGGCATCAGATAGATGGACACAGTTAGATGATAGTAGTAATAAAGTAGTAAACTTTAGTAAAAGCGTGGAATAAAAGAAGAAAAAACAAAAAAGAAACATTTGCAAAATGTGACTCGTCGTGGAGACGATATAGAGAATAAAAATAAAAGGATAGTTGCTAATAGATTCGAAGCTTTAAACGATTCATTAAGTTGAAAGGAGGCAAGAAATGTATACTTATTTGGTTTGGTTTAAGAAAAATGTTACGTTATTTAATTTATAGAGAAGGAAAGAAAAAATATGCAACTTTTTTTTATAAATAATAGTAATAAATAAAATAAAAAGTAAAATAACTTTTTGGAATAATTTAATTTGTACATTTAATAAATTGTGATTTAACAAAAAGTTAAAATTATTATTTTTCTCTCTTTAGATTTCCTAATATTATAAGAAAAATACGAAAAAGAATTTTTTTTTTTTGTAATTAAGCATCTGAATCAAAATAAAATGTCTTCTCTCCTCGATTTCCCTCTAATCAAATATACCGAAAAGCAAGGGAGAAAAACAAAGTAATAACTAACAAGGCAAAACGAAACCGAAGCCACTCCCTGAGTTGGGGCCAACTTGGGTCATTCGCTTAGATTTTGAGTTTTTGTAGTACGTGTCAGCACTAAAACTACATATCCAATATCCGGTCAAAGTTCAAAACACACACACACTATAATTTCACTTTAACAAATTAGGATAAGTTTATACAATTTCTTTATACTAATTTTTTTAGAAGAGATGATAGTCATAGTACTCTATTTTTTTGGACAGACAAAGAAGAACTTTGACTTAATAAATATTTTAGTCTGAATTTTTTGTGGTCACTATCAAACCCAGCTTGACATGAAAAATATTTGTAAACCATGCACAAACGTAGACAAGAGAAATTAAAAGTAACAACTGACAATAGCTAAGCCAATATCACTTCAAACTTGCGAAGGATTAATTAGATGTGAGAAAATGTCTTAATCTATTTGATTAATCATTTGCTATTAGATTTATATGATTTTTGTAATACTAATTAGTATCCTAGTAAGATTAGTTAATCAATAAAATAAAGGTGGGAAAAATTGAAAAAAAATTATACTGTATTTAATGTCATTAATACATTTTCATCACAGTATTTAATAATAAAATCTATTTATTGAATTAGAATAAAACTTATAATTTTATTTCAAAATATTAAATTGTCCATAACGTGTTAATAATTACACAGTACGTTTGCATTTAATTAATATTTTGAATTACTTAAAATTACAAATAAGAAAATTGTATTCTCTTTGAACTGAAATATAAGAAAATTTTGATTTATATTAATTAAGAAAATGAGTTTTTTTATAGTAATTTAAGAAAATAAGTTAACATAATTTAATTTCTATAATCTCATTAAAAATTATTTCATTTTTTAAAGTATTCTTTACATTCAATGCTTAGAAAAAAAATGAAAAAAAATTCTAATTAAATGAAAGATATTTTATGATGATATCATTAGATGGAATATAGTTAAAATTCTTTTAGTATACCATAATTTTTTTTTCTTATATTTCAGTTTAGAAGAAGTAACAAATATTATAAATTCTTTTTAGAGAACAAAAAAATATTATAAGTTACTTGTTAGATAATTAAAAATAAAAAAAAATTATTCCTAACACATTTATTAGTAATTTATTTTATTTATATAGAGTATTTATTGGGTTGAGGATGACAAATTGATCTTTCAAAAAGTATGAAAATTTATTTATTTCTTTAAAAAAAATATTTAAAGGCTGATTTTTAATTTTATACGTACAAAATTGATGATTGAATCTTTGACTAAATATTTAAGAGTGTATTTGGAAGGAATGTTGAAAATAATATTAGAATAAAATGTGTAATTTTTTTAATAGGATTCATATATTTTACACTTTATTTTAATTTTAAAATAAAACTTTTATTTTTTATCTTTTTCATTTTTAAATTCTAATACAATAAATTAATAATGCATATTTTTATTTTATTTAAAATGTTATATATTCAATTTATTGTCTTCACATAATAAAAGTTCGTTAAAAACCCTTCTTTTATTCTATTTTGGTCTCTGGTTGTGTTGGATGGCCGTGGTTGGTTGTGCGTGAATAGAGTATTGTTCCTGGACCTGGTTACTTTGTTCATGTATAGGAACCACAAAGTTTTTTACCCAGCAATTCAGCACCAGAAAGGCATGTTGGTGATGTCACCCACCGCACTTTTTACCTCGGTAGGTAGGATTACAAAATAGTAAAACAGTAAAAACTCACTCTCTCACCAACAAAATAAAAACCAAATCTAATCCAAACCTTAAAATTTACTTCGCAGTTGCTACCTCAACATCCCCACCACTGTGTTCCTGATTTTGTTCTTCGATGGCGGCAACCTCAGCATCACTGGCTTCTCAACTCTACATTGGCCTGCGCCGCCCCTGCCTCAAGCTCGATTCTTTCAATTCTCAATCTTTCTCTCTCTTCGACCCTAATCTTCGCCTATCCCTCTCTCCACCCAAACCCTCACGCGCCGTCATCGCCATGGCCGGCACCGGGAAGGTGCTTTTTCTTATCCTTTTAAAAAATTAAACTTTATTGTTATTTTCATTACCTTTTGATCGTTAAATAAAACGTGTCACTGTGATTTCGGTGGGGAATGTAATTCTCCTTAATGGGCTGGGCATCTATTTTCTTATTAATCACTCAGCTGCCGGGGCTTTTTTTAATTTTTAATTTTTGGTTATGTATTGCTTCTGAGTGTGTTGATTATCCATTTTTCCATTTGGTGTATTGATCTTTTCCTTCCTTTCTGTGTGGTTACAGTTCTTTGTTGGTGGCAACTGGAAGTGTGTAAGTATCTTTCCCTCTAAGTGTTTTTTTTAATTAATATTATTGTTAAAATGCAATGTTTATTTCTGGTGATTGAGTACTTAAGGTTTTTTTTTTTTTTACATTAGAATCTTACAGCATCACATTTGGAATGAAAACTACACGCCATAACTCTCTGCGAATGTATTGGTTTAGAATAAATAAATAGCCTTTGTAATCACGTTTCCTTATAAGTATTAAACTTATTTTTTTTGGAGTGTGTATCTGATTCAACTAATCCTATCTTGGAACTTATAGTCTAGTTTATGACTTGTTTCTTTCTCGAACTTTCTATAGCAGTAGCAGCATAGAGTTCGTTTTGAACCCTTTGTTTAAGCTTTCTATTCATTTTTATTTCTAGCACAAGTCTCGTTCACCCCTTTCTTTTCATCTGCCATGCTTTGTTTATATCTGAGAAATCTACCACTCTGCATTAAAGGAACTCTTTTTGTTTTTCCTTGATCACTATGTGGAGCACGGAAAATTTGGATGACAGAAATTATTATTTTTAATTGTGTCTTTAAATTTTTAAGAAACAAAGTTTCTGTCACAACATATCTGATTGTAGGAAGAATTTCCTTCACAGTTCATTATTACCCCATCTACCTATTCGTTTGTGTAAAATAATGAAATTATTGTCTCTTGCAGTCTTGACTGGGATTTTTTGAAACAGGCACTTCCTTTTTGCATTGTTCAGTAGTGTTTTTTTATGTGCTCAACCACTTAAAAGTACAAATGAAGCTTTTGAAATTTTGATTGTCCCATCTTGGCTTAATCAATTACTAGTTCGGTTGACTCTACATATATCTCTATTTGATTTTTATTACCTTTGTTGTTATCTCTAGAACGGAACAAAAGACTCAATCAGCAAGCTTGTCGCTGACTTGAACAGTGCAAAATTGGAGCCTGATGTTGGTGAGACATGTTCAATCTTCATGTGTTTCTAGTTGAAAGCTGTAGAAGACTACCAAATATTATTTTATGCTTCTTTCCAAATCCTAAAACCTAAAATAAGTTGTTGAGATTGAAAATGTTTTTTCCCCATATGCTGATGTAGTCATGTAGTGATTCAAACCTAAAATAAATTTTGTAATACATCAGAATGCTGTCCACCATATAAGTGGTTGTAAATGTTCAAATCATATGTGTCAAAAAAAAGGAATTGAACCTAATTCTCTATTGGTCACCCCAATACCAAAAATGGCAAAATGCAAGGAACCCCCTCCAACAATGGGTCACTTGCAAAGAACTCTTTTGTACTTTGAATTTTGAAACTTGCCAACATGATTCATTAAACTTACCAAACTATGCATAATGACTCCTTATAGAGGGTTTCATGCATGCACAATTGGGTCGATATCCACTGTTTGTTTAAGATGAGCATGTTGGTGTGATTCAAAGCACATGATCAACAATTGGGGAGGTTTCTTCTTTTTTGTCCCCAAAAAATTACTTTGGATACGTGCATTATTTTCTAAAGTCTTTCTTAATAACCTTGTAAATTTATCTTATATATTTGGTCATCCTAAGCTTTTCCATTTTGTGAGAAGTACAGATGTTGTCGTCGCACCTCCCTTTCTCTACATCGATCAAGTGAAAAACTCACTCACTGAGCGGATTGAAATATCTGCCCAGAATTCTTGGGTGGGAAAAGGTGGTGCTTTCACTGGAGAAATCAGGTTAGCTTGCTCTTTCCTGTCAAGTGTTAATTGATATATGTTTCTTTTTATTTTTTGAATTTATAATGTTTGGTTAGTTGGATGATTACAGATACGTCCTTTTTTATGTTCACATTCTCCTTCTTGCTGTTCTTGATGTGATTCTGATGTTTAAACCAAATATTTTACTATTATTTTCTGGTGTTCATCAACTATGCTACAATTTAACAAGTTATTCAGTCATTTAGTTATTAAAATTTGACTCTTGTAGCGCGGAACAACTAAAAGATCTTGGATGCAAGTGGGTTGTTCTTGGACATTCTGAGCGAAGACATGTTATAGGAGAAAATGATGAGGTAAAGCAAATTCAGAAATCATTTCTACGTTATCTTTGCTAGAGAATATGATTAGTACATTTGCAAGAGATGCAAAATATTTAAGATATTAACTGAATATTGTCAACTCCAGTTTATTGGAAAGAAAGCTGCCTATGCTTTGAGCCAGGGTCTTGGGGTGATTGCATGCATTGGAGAATTGTTAGAAGAAAGGGAAGCTGGAAAAACTTTTGATGTTTGTTTTCAGCAATTGAAGGCTTATGCAGGTAGGTGCAAGTTATATTTCTAATATAATCCATTTAAATTCCATTTTCTTTGGGAAAAACAAACTGGAGAAGGGTTTACTGATTGTTTGCATAACATCCATCATGTCTATATGCAGATGCAGTTCCTAGTTGGGACAACATTGTTATTGCATATGAACCTGTATGGGCCATTGGAACGGGCAAAGTGGCCACTCCCCAGCAAGCTCAAGAAGTACATGTAGCTGTTCGGGATTGGCTAAAAAAGAATGTCTCAGATGAAGTTGCATCTAAAACGCGAATTATTTATGGAGGTAAATTGTTTATTGTACCTGTAGTTACATTGTGAACTGATTAATGTCATGGAAAAAAATTAAGATACCATTTATAAGATTGCGTGTTTCATTTAATGTAGTGTATTCTTCAGCTGAGTGGCCACCTTTTGCAACCACCCTCATTATTTTCCGTTCGACATTTCTTATGATGTCATTCTATAAGTGACTAGCAAATTCATTCCATTTGAGTATAAAGGGGAATAATACCCATTTATGGTACATTGGTACATGAATTTAATGGCATTTTAGAGGATTATAGATGAATCAAAGGAAAAATGTATTCTCACAATCAATGAATTGTTTGCCAATAACTTATGCTGGAGAAAGTTCGGAATGGATTGACTTTCTGGAATAGCAAATATATTTCTTTTGGTGGTAGAATCCTCTTGCTCAAATATGTTTTTGTTTCTCTCTTGATCTAATTTATTTCATTCTTTAGGGCTCCTCTAGGTATTATTTCTCAAAAACTTTTAAAAAGTTCCTTTGGGGGAGGAGAGAAGAAAAATTCACTGAATAGAATGGAGTAAGGTGTGCTTAGAAAAGGGAATGGGAGGCTTGCGGATTAAAAATATTTAATTATTCAATTTGGCTTTGTTGGGGAAGTGGTGGTGGAGAATAAAAACTAGAGGTGACAAAATAGGTCGGGATAGCCTGGCCAGTCCAAACCTGCCTGATGAAATGTAGGGCTTGGGCTTAATATTTTTAGTCCAAATTAAATGTGGGCTTTTTAGCCTGTCTCAATCATCACCCAATGCGGACTAAGCCCGCAAAAAACTGTTGAAGGCCCATAAAAACCTGGCTTTTACAGGGGCTTGGGCTATATTTTTCAGGACTGAATTAAATCCGGGTTTTTTGACCCGACCCATTATAGCCCACAATCTGCATTGGGCTGGGTAGCCCGTTTTTCCGTCTATAATAAAAACTGAAACAAATTCTCTATGGTATAAAATGTTAAAGTACGGGTGGGTTTTCTGGGTAGGAAAGTCTGTGGGGGTATGAGCTCTGCTTGATGGTCAGATATTAATGATATTAATTCCCTACAAGGTGATGGTCTGAATGTGCCTACGGGATGGATATCTAGGAGCTTGCTTAGGGGAGTGGGTGATGGGAGGGAAACTTATTTTTGGCATGACTGTTGGGTGAGTTTGAAACCTTTGTCTCTAAGTTACCAAGATTATGCTCTTTGGCTGTGCAAAAAGAGCTTAAGGTAGACTATATGTGCCAATGGATGGATGGAGCACCCTCATGGGTGTGGAGGTGGTGCAGGCAACTATTTGAATGGTGAAAAAATTTGGTGCAAGAACTAGAACGATCTCTAGGGGACTTAATATTAAATGAGAACGTGAGGGACAGATGTATATGGGATGGGGATCGTATGGGATCTTATAATGTGAGGTTTGTGCACCACTCTCTGATTTCTACTGCAGATATGCAACACCAGCATATCCACAATTTGATATGGTCTAAACAAGTACCTTTGAAAGTCCAAGCTTTTGTTTGAAAAGCTATGAAGGACACAATCCCATCTAAAATGAATCTGGTCTGCGGGAAGGTGATCCCAGATGCAAAATTATTATGCTCAGCTTGCGGTGATATGGTTGAATCAACCACACATTTTCTTTGAATGTCCTATGTTAGTGCCACCATGGAAGGAATGCCTAGCATGGTGGGGTATTCAAGCTCCCCTACATTTCTCAATCTTGAACCATTTTATGCAATGGCGGGGTCTGTTACATAGGCAATGAAAAAACGTTTATGGAATGTGGTATGGTTTGCAGCAGTGAGGATTTTATGGCGAAATCGAAATGCGTGTGTTCTCATAAAGGTACTTGGATGTGAGTGAGATGTTGGAGAAGGTGAAGTTACTATGCTGGCAATGGATATCCAGCAATGGTGGCTTATCTTATCCTCTATCATGTAGTGCAATGAGCTACAGTCATGCATTTCATAATGCTCCTTCTAGACTCGCAAATTTTATGCTTTGAAGCTGTTTTCTCATGCTTGGACTCATAGTATTCGTTAGATCTTCCTTGTCGGGGAGTGTTGGTAGGGTCTGGTTTGTTTGGTAGCCTTGGTGTTGTGGTGGGAACCAGCTGTCACTGTTTTGTGGCTGTTGCACGTGAGGAATTGACTAGCTCAATATGCACGTTGGTTTTGGTGTTTTTTAATGTGGCCTCTTTGCCTCTTCCTTGTATGTTTTTGTTGTATCCAGACTAGGGAGGATTCTAAAGCTTTTTATGTAAAGCTGGGGGTCTTTTAGTTCCTTTGTTTTCTGATGTACTCTTAGTAGCATAGTTCGGACACTTCTTGTGTGCAAATGATTTCTCTTCTTGCAATTTCTTTTGCCTTTAAAAAAATGAATTGCTTGCCATTTATTGATAGCTGTAAACTTGTAGATGCACAAATATCTTGTTGACATTAAGATTTCCCCTGACCTTGTCAATTGCAAAATGTTAGTTTAGGTTCAATATATTTCTTAGAATTTGGATTTGAGTTTCACTCAATCCCAAAAGCTAACTAGGGTTGCCCTTCCCCAAACTTATATACATTAAGTTGTGACCAAATTTCTAGTCAATGTGGGATCTTCAACGCATATCAAAAAATTGAGAAGAGATGGAAGTCACTCCAAGTTGATGAGGCAAAAATTGTATAGCTCATAGAATAACAGAGGACTTAAATAGAATTATCCTATTGGATCAATTGATACGATAAAAGATACAATGATATAGATACTCTATTTATAGAATTTATTAGTGCTAACCGTTATTTCTAATAACTAGTTAATATTTCTAACAGACTAACTACTCTTGACAATATTTGACCACTTGAGAAATGAGAAAATGGCTCTCATTTGAATGTAAAAATTTTCCAGCACAGCAGCATCCGGATACAGTAACATTAAATTCATCTTTTTTTTTCAGGGTCTGTAAATGGAGGCAACAGTGCTGAACTGGCAAAGCAAGAAGATATTGATGGATTTCTCGTTGGAGGTGCTTCATTAAAGGTACATAGTTTCTTCAAAAATTTCTTTTTACCAAAGTGAGCTAACCATGCATGAGTTAAGGAACTCAGATTATTATATAGTTACTTACAAGTTGATCTTGTTGAGGTGCAGGGTCCTGAGTTTGCTACCATTGTCAATTCAGTCACATCCAAGAAAGTTGCGGCTTAATTACTTATTGTGATTTTGGCAATATGAGAGCATTAAGGATAAAGACGGTCTAGTCTTAAATGTGGCAATAATGTGGGTGTATAATAACAGATTGGTTTTGATTTTCAAAATTACTGCGTCAATTTCTTTGCAATCAGTAGGAATGACACTCTGAGTTTTCCAAAGAGCCAGTGTGTTTATAGCAATTAGACATGCAGAGATGGTAGAAAGCAATAAATAATAAATGTTTCTGAATTGTATCTTTTATCATGGATATGGAAGTCATTGTGAAGTCTTACATGCATTTTTTTAGGAAGGATATCTTCGAACCAAGGTTAATTTCTTTTTCCATTTTGAAGTTTAATAGTCATCAAAGTGAAATTATTTCTTTTTGCATTTTTTTTTTACATTGAGATCAAAATTTGATTAACATGCTTAATTGTTGAATGTTTTACTAATTATGCTGGGGTATTTTGACTTTGTTCCGAAAAATGTGTAATTTTAGTTTAATTTTCAATTTTGTATGTTTTATTTTATTACAATTGAATCTTTGATTTAATATATTTAAGGTATCATAAAAAAATAATTTATAAAGATCTTATTTATCAATAGCAAAGAATGTAGTTAATTTTGTTATAAAAATAATTAATTTAATTAATAACAATAAATGTCATTTTTTTTAAATATTTTGTCATTAATTCTCTTTTTCAAATACAACGTACTTATATATATATATATATATATATATATATATATATAATATAGCATATAAAGTTGACTAATATAAAAAATTGATAATTAATATTTATCAATAAAAAAATCAGATGCTTGACATGTTAGTGGAACTATTAAATCAGATGTCTTTTTTAATAAAAAAATTCAGTCTGACAAATTTATGTTAATGTAATTGATAATGCGTAATTGTGAAAGATGCTGGATGCAGATCCTTCACTGGAATGACGCTGGCAAATCAATCTTGGAAGTTTTTTACACTTGCATCCATTTTCCCATCGTACCCGACATGTATTTTTCTTTTAGATTTTATGTCTATCCGTAAATAGTAGTGTATCTATGTCCTTATTTACTTTCCGTTCCCACACGGGTATTTTTTATCTTTACTCTTCAGTTGCAACATTATTTGGCTAGTTGAATAGCATTATGTTTGTACTCATACTGCTTGCTGAAAAGTAGCATCAATATGAAGTAAGATTAAGCTTTTTAAGCCTTTTTGCATTGCTGAGAACATTTGAAGTTTTAGTTTGATACTAAAATCAGCATAACTGTTTGCTATTAGCTGGGGTATCTGCAAGTTAGTATAATCTCATCCCAAGGCACTCAAAAAGGCCTATGTCCGCAGCACACGTACACACCAAAACACATACACTTAAAAACAATGCAATAAAAAAAAGTAGTAAGCCTAATCATTATAAACCATTTTTTTTATTTTCTGTGCAATTTACTCATGATACCAACTTACGTTGAAACAATAACAGAGGATGGTGCTTGTACTTTCAGATTAGTGGGTGTAAGTGTAACTATACTATGGCAAATTTTGTGAAAAGAAAAATGTGCTAAAAAAATGGGAAATAAATAAAGTATGAAACCATTAATGATTAGATGAAGTTGAAGAATATATTTTTTGCCGACGTAAGTTTATTATTAACTCAGTGGGAAGGCACTCTAATCATTACAAGGCCCACGGAGTATTTTATATTTCTTGTCAGAGAAGACCCAACAACTATATTGAGCCCAATCAAAAAGCAATTCTGCAAATTAAATAAAGTACCTCATCATGTTCATTGCTTAATTCAATTTTTTGCACAACAAAGAAAAAGTTAAATTCTAGTTGAGTTTTTTTGGTGAAAATTAAATTCTAGTTGAGTATTTGTGGATTTAATAGTACAAAACTTACTTTTAATACGTCAAATTACTTCATATTCCAAACAAAACGAACAACTGTCTTTTGGGGGCATGCAAGAAACAAAAAGCGACAGAACAGAGAAAGATGCTTGGATCGTAACACAATAAAGCAACCGGAAATCACGAACACCACCAATGAATTATTGACATAGGTATGTTTTTTGCTTTCTACATTTGTCAATTAACCTTGCATGTGAAACCCAAGAATAAGGGCCCCTACAATCTATAGTGATCTACGGCTCCTGTCTTATTCATTATTGTAACTGAGCAAAAGACAGAATTACACAGAACCGCCGAATGATTAACATTAATTAACGTGGTTAGGCACATGCAAAGTCTTAATTAGAACCTCCCTTTACACATGATATTGAATAATAGAGGGTGCCGCTATAAGCTGTAATATGTGATTCTCACTCTCAGTCTACTCTAAATCGATTCTATACTTCCACTCTAAAGCTTACCTTTGGTAATTTCATTTGAAACTGCTCGTTTACCAAATCGATTAGTAATAAGGCCTCAAAAGTCAAATGAAACATAGCTTAAATATATTTATAAACTGCATATGTCACGGGAAAGGATAGGCTTCAACTACTTTTCTTCGTTTTTTTGTACTATATTTCATTTCTGATATATATAAATAATCTTCGAAAAGTTTACGCAAGTATTTAAACCTACATCTATGACGTGGGTAGGGTTGTGAGAATGATGATAAGAATGTATATATATTTATGGAAAAAAAGCTTTCAAATGTGTCAAACGTCAATCTAAATGGTAATGGTAAAAGAAAATCTTAGAATCTCTCAATAGTAGTAACAGGTGTGCTTATAATGTGTGTGACTTGCAATAATTCATGTACATCTCACTATTAGGTCGTGGTTATAACGTTATTGCTTTTTACCATATGTCCTAATAAATAAGAAATTTAGGTTTCAAAATCTGTTAATGGGTGTGGACCATAAGCCCATTTCCCTAATGAAAAAGTGGCGAGCACAGGACAATATGACAATGTCCAATGCGTAAAGTGAAAGGCCTTTGATTTGGACACTAGTCTTTCCAACGCTTTCTTTCACGTGCCATGTCATGCTGCCTGGCCATCTCATCATTAATGTGGTATATGCATAACAGCCCATCTCATGAATTTAGATCCATCAACATCCATCTATCTATACCCATATTTAAGACAACCACCAAAACCATTTCTATCACAACTTGCTGCATGCCATTTATTTTATTTTATCTCCACATAGGAAAATAATATCTTTACAATCATCTAGTATTCTCTACTATTTTATCCTTTCTTATCAAATCCACATTGTAGGCTATACTGTTCATTTGGTAATAATATTGTGGAAAATAAAACAGTAGAGTTAATTTGAATCTATATGAATATCACATTGACATGCTGTCGTACAGTTTTCACCTACTCTTATAATATAAAATTCTTGCGATTTATCCAATTCTTAATAATGTTATATTATATATTCAATGCTTGCAGAAAATGAATACAATATCTTCAAATAAAAATTCATATTGAAACCTCTAAAGGATGCATTCCCGAACTTGCACACACATACTAGTTACTCTCAAACACTTGTTCACTTGTTTGTAATTTAATTAGCAAAGAAATACAACCAATGAGAGATGCATAGCTATTTGATATGCTTCAATCTTGTTTAGTCCATTCTCTATCAACGTTCGACATTCATTCTTCCTCGCATTTGATTTTCTAGAGCTGTGGTCGGTACGTTTACGTCTTCATTAGGGAAGTGAATTACTTACCCATATATTGACATTGGTGGACCCACTCGAAGCTTGTGCTCGAGCGATTCTATCATTAAGACACTTTGTCGCAATACCATGATTAACTGTTTTATTTTTATTTTCTTTTCTTCTCTAGAGTGTTCATTGTCGCAATGATTAAGCCTTAAGGGTTAAATTAGTAATCATAAATAAAAACATTTTAATGTTAATGGTCTTGTTAACCGATGCTCGTAAGACATGAATTAAGAAACTAAAAATATATTTACTTTAAATTTTTTAACCAATATTTTTAAGACACCAATTAACATTTGTCTAATCTTAATTGAGAGGGGGAACAGAGGATACAGGAAAAAGTAAGAAGTACTAGTGAAATGGTACAACCAACCAGACCCGAATAATGATACATACATTCAATTCAATTGTGGACCAGGTGAGAGCGAGAGCATGCACAAAATGATAATTAAATTAACTTAAATGAGAACTTCAGGATCATCAACCATCCAACCAAAGATCAACGGCCACCGATTCAACACGAAAGAAAACACAAGGAAGGAAAACCATACACAGAAGAAGATTCCGGAGAAATTCAATAATACACATTTTTTTTTTATTATTTCATTTTTCCCCTCTAGTAGTCAGTGGTGGGAAGCTGCTCGTGGGTGTGGCTGATGAAGACAACCTCATAGACAAGCCCAGCAATTCCACCTCCGATGAGAGGCCCGGCCCAGTAGATCCAGTGGTTGGTCCAGGTCCAGCTCACGATAGCAGGCCCAAATGTCACAGCGGGGTTCATGGCTGCTCCAGAGAAGGCCCCACCCAACAAAATGTTAGCGCCAACAATGAAACCAATGGCGATGGGAGCAATAATTCCCAAATTACCCTTCTTGGGGTCAACGGCAGTGGCGTAGACTGTGTACACCAAACCGAAGGTCATCACGATCTCCAACACCAAAGCGTTGCCAACTCCAACTCCAGCGGAAAGCCCGAATGCTGGAACAGGCTGCGATGCGTAATACCAGAACAAAACTCTTACTATCAGTTATAGTTCGTTAATTAAAATAAAAATAAAATAAAGATAGGTAAGTAACGGTAATAACGGTCTTACGGAGGCAGTGACGAAGGCGAGGAGGAGGGAGGCGACGATGGAGCCGAGGAGCTGGGCGATGACGTAGACGATGCCGCGGAGGAAGGTGATGTTGCCGCCGACGAAGGCGCCGAAGGTAACGGCGGGGTTGACGTGGCCGCCTGAGATGTTGGCTCCGACGGCAACGGCGACGAAGAGGGCGAATGCATGGGCGATGGAGGCGGAGATGAGGCCGGCGGGAGTGGCGGCGCCGTTGTCAGTGAGCTTGTTGTAGGCGATGCCGGAACCTGAACCGGCGAACACGAAGATCAAGGTGGAGATGAACTCAGCCAACCCCGCCTTCAACGTGTCGGGGTGAGTAGCCTCTTCAGGCCTTCCGATGGCGATGTTTCTGATCGGCATCTTCTTCAATCAACGGTGATGATGATGATGACTTATGAAGGATCAAGTGAACACCGATCACTGACTCAAACCGCTCTCTGTTTCGCTATGCTATTCGTTTTCGCTTCGTTGCTCCTTAAATACCGTGATTGAAGACGAGCCTGCCTCGGATTCCACCGGCTGTACCCGGTTCCCGGTTATTTTTATTTTCATGTTTGGAAAATATGCGCAATACTTCCAAAAATGTCAGGAATCAAGTTTTTCTAAAACACCAAGCCGGAAAAGAAAGAATCCCATTTTGTGACAGCCTGGTACATGTTCTTCATTTCAAATTATTAATTGTTTTTCCTTTTATTTTTTATATTTACGAGGAAAAAAGGTAATGTGTATTAAAAAGTGTAAACAGTTTAACATAAATATTTATCATAAATCATCATCTAAATTATTTTAAAAGTAAAAAATTACATTATAAATACATTACTATTTTAAAAAAACAATGAGTATATCCCCACATCATTGTTCTTTGCTCTTAAGACAGCGAATCGTTTCGGTGAGAGCCGTCCCATGACTGACACGTGTCCGAGATGGATAAGAGCCACGTAGGCCGCTGATAAGTGGACATTGTCTAGTCTATTTTTATATCTGGATGGTTCCGTGAGAGAAAGAGAGTGTGAGCTATTGCACTCTAATATAATTAACTTTTTAATTTTTTAAAATTTGTGAATGACGATAGCTGTAGAGTTTTATATTATATCGCGTGTGCAAAGAAATAATAGAAAGAATTGTGAATTATAAGTTTATAACTGCAAAGTAGTAGTTAATCTATAATTATAAGGGCATAATTCATCATAATATAATGAATGAGATAAGGGGATAAGCACTGTGACTCTCTCGGTGACCCACCGGAAAAAGCAGGTATTATTACAAGACCGTGACTGACACGTGGGTAAACTGTACTCGTTTATTTTAAACTTAATGTTGCATGTACACTAGCTTTTTTGTTTTTCAGAAATGAAAATACGATATTTTGCATAAAGTTTAACTTTATATGAAAAAAGGATCTTAATGAAGAGATTACGAGAATTGTTAAAATTAATCTCCCGCTCTGATCTCTGGTTTGGATTAGCTTAGTTAGCCCCCCTCAATTATTTTTGTTTTTTAGCAAACAGGTGGCACCGTGCACCTGGAATCACTGCTATATTCTATTTCGAGGCATCTGATCTACCGTCAACAACTTCAACACTTCAATCATGTACATAACAAGCTTTTTTAAACCCCTTTACTTCAACAAAAGTGAAAACTTCATTACGGATAAAAAATAAAGTGGAAAGTCCATTTGAAATTTGGCATATTATGTTCATTATTTTGCCAGGCTTTATTTTCTCAATTTAATTACATTAGTAGTAGTAATAAGTAATAACTTCTACGGTTCTTATTCTAGTTATAAATGAATATATGATCTGGAAATAATTAAATCCACCACAAAGTTATATTAGAGAGGTGAGTTAAGAGTTGGATTGGAACTAAAATCGTAATAAAAGTTAAAAACTTGCAAAAAGAGCATTGGATGCATTGTATTATGTGTATCATGAGTTTCCCTATTGAAAAGAAAGTATACAAACGAATTTTGGACTATATATTATGCATATGATTTGCCAACTTAGTCACAATCACTAGTTGTTGATGATTGCATTATCATCTATTTAAATACGTTATCATCAAAATATTTTATACTTAAATGTTAAAGTTGCTCTTTTTTTTCTCATTTATTATCTTAATCTTGGTTTGTGGACGTTTCGGAGAATTTTGAGAAATAATTAACTATTTTTCAAAAGCTTCCAAAAAAAAGTACAAAATTTAAATAGTAGTTATTGTTTTCTGAAATTAAATGGATCAGATACCCACTACGAGAGTTAAAACAAATTCAATGTTTTTTATCCAAATTATTCAACAAATATAAACAAAAAAAGAATAAATTTTTTTTACTATATTTTTTATTATTATATTTATTAAATAACAAGGTGTTGAACATTTTATATTTTTAGAATATTGAATATTAAGAAGATTAATTAATTATAAAAAATATAATACTTTTCATATTTATAGGTACATTGGCTTAGTGTATTACAATTCTTGGGAGCCATGTTTACACTTGTTGGAAGACTAAGTATGTGTTTGGTTTATGATTTGCACCAATTTTATTTATTTGTTTTTTTTTTTACTGAAAACATTTATTTGGATTGTTTCAATGTAAATTCTGACACACTATAAGTACATGCTTGAAAATTCGTCCAATTGAATTGAACGTCAATCCACGTCATTTCTTTGTTTTACGATTACTTTTTGGGAAAGAGGAACTTTCCGTTTACAATGTTTTCAACAAATTTGGAAACACACCATGAAAAATTCAAACAATATTATTGGATTATACATTCAGCCATTTCAAAATTTCCACTTTAATTTTATTTATTAATCATTAATAAAGCTATGTGTGTGTGTATGATTATGGAAAAAGGTTAGAACCTAAGATCTCTTATGTAAGTTATCCAAATTTCCTGTCACTAGGTTTATCCTAATGGTTCATATAAAGTTTAAGATTTAATGTTTAAAACATAAATATTATGCAATATAAGTAAGAAATGGAATTAGAAAGGAAATTAAGAATGGAAAGAATTAAAATCACAAATAGTAGGTTTAAGTTAAGAGTTTTTTGAGCTTATAGATGGAAAATATATAGTTAAAAAGAAAACCTATCCAAATGATCAACCAATTTTTTCATGAATAAAGGTTAGTTTTAACAGTTGTAAAAGATTTAGTTTAGTTTTCATTCTTCTAAAAAATAAACTCAATACCGTTAGTCCTTCTCATCATATTTGATTAAGTGCTTATGTATTAAATAGAAGGGCACATAAGCATTCTAGTTAGTACCTAATAATGTATATTTAGTGTGTTGTATTTCATACACACACAAAAAAGTGTGTTATGTATGCACATGATTTCTACAATTAACTAAGGCACTAAAATAAATTATGTTTATTTTTATTAAGATGAAAATGGTAGGGATTAAAAGTAATGAGTCCAAAATTTAGACGGATGAAAAATAAAGTTTTTTTTCATAGAAACCAAAAAAAAAATTTACTCAATTTACTATAAAAATAATGATTTCGAATTTTAGAGGGATAAAATCTAAATAAAAAATATTTTATAGACTGAAATAAAAATTTGCTCAATTTACATAACCAGAAACATAGTTTACGCTATTAGAAATACACTTATATACACATGATAATTTCATCTAGTTTTAATGCTCACAGGTTCTTAGTTAGTGGTTACTAGGTACTAAAACATCGCTATTTGTTTTAACTAACATATAAAAACAAAATATATATACCGTCAGAAGGAATTCTCATTTTGGGAATCCGACTCTGTACCAGAAGCTTAGTATCTTACTAATTAGAGGGGGGGGAAATTGCATATCATTAATGCTTTTATATTGACTTTTTTCATATTTTTACTAAGGGCCGGCACCGCTTTTCAAATTTTTAAACATCTCCACCAAATCATGCCACCATTTTAGTGGTTGGATTTCGATATTATAAACAATGAGTGGACTATGTAAACCCAAACAAGGCTGCAGGTCGATTTCAAACAAAATATTGCTAATGAAGTTACGCAGTATGATTTGCAAATTAATGAATCTGTTGGACCTGTTCAATTAGCTCTTTACAGTTTATTTATAATTAGGTCATGAGACTGGTGTTTTAATTTGATGTATCGTGAAAACTCAATTATTATTGGCTACAACCCCATTAATTACTAATTAGTACATTTTCCCATTTTGGTTCTAAAAAATTTAGTTCTTTAATTTCTTCCTTTGAGACTTTTGTGCTTGCATGATTTGCGTGACACAACTAATAAAGGAAATATCAATATCTTTCGGTGGAAAAAGTATTTATATATTCAAAACGAGACTAGTGATTTTGTTACTTGATGACCCTCCTCGGGCCTCATCGGGAACTGGTAGAAATATATATTTGTTCAACGTATTATTGGTATGGTGGAAGAAAAATAGAGAGTTTTGAAATTTGAATACAAGAAAAAGTAGAAAAAATAAAAAAAAAATATTTTTTGTTTTAAGCAATCAAATTTTGTTAATTTATCTTTTTCCGGTTTTCATTCTAACCAAAGGTACGTCCTTATTTATGTTTTCTTTCCTCCAATTAAAATTAATTATGTTAGATAAGATATTTAAGTTAATTTTTTTTTAAAAAATTATTTACTAAAAAACTTGTCTAATTATTTGATAAATAATTTTTTTAGTAACTTTTAGTATTTTAAAATTTAATTAAAGTATCATTTTTAAAATACTAACTTTAAATTTTTAATTTTTATTTTTAATATATTTATCTAGTCTCGTGATTATATTTTTTAAATAAGTCATTATTTTTTTATCATTTTACATTTTTCACCTATTTCAATCACTAATTTTATTGAATATTTATAATTTAATAAGTTAATATTTTTAAATGAGTTTTTATAAACAAGAGAGTTTAGTTTTAATTTTTGACAGTCAATATTATGCTAGACACCCAGAAAAACAAATAAACATTAAGGATATCCGGTAGCATATGCCAGCTTTAATCCTCTGTTAATTTTTATTAGTGAGTCTCTATGTCTATATGATGAATGCAAATTGAGAACAGAAATGGCCCACCCATGGGCTCCAAAGTCCAAACCTCTTATAATTCACGACCTTGCATATCGAAGCAAAAGAGCAAGTTATAGTTTTCACTAAGCCGAAACAAAACCAACATCATATTCTATGATTTTGTTGCCAGACGCACATAGTGTAGTTTATCAATGATTAGGTGTTTGCAGGAGAAGTTGTGTGGCTGAGATTAATTTAGCGCTCGCATAACAGCGATTTATGTATAATTTATGTACTTCAACGTGCTAATACAAACAATTATTCAATTAACCTAATAGAATAAGAATACAACGAAAGTGACTAGCTATATTTAAAAATCAGGCATCCGGTGGCACAAGAAATATTAAAGAAGAAACTGGGTGGGAATGTGGAGAGGAAGAGGGTTTGGACCCCCACAACGTGCGGGACGGAGAGGTAGTGTAGCGTTGTCTTAGTCTTTGGTCACTTACAGTGTAACCGTCCAAAAAGGCACCACAAAACCATTTGCATTTCCATCACTCACCAACCTAGCTTTTTTCTCATCTTGAACCAAAATAAATACGAAACAGCTACGGCTACTGGATTTTGTGCTTAGTTCATTCCACGGCCTCTATAATGTTGTATTATTAATTGTTACCATATGTTTGGGTTGAATTTCGAGTTGAAGACTAATTTTTTAAGATATTGACATTCTTTAAGAAGCTAACTTTTTCTAATAAAACATTTTTTATACTCATAAACTTTTATCATATATTTAAGATATAAGATAAAATTATTTATCATTCATGTCATATTATATATGTTATAATGTGTCTCAATTTAATTATGTTATATACTTTTTTGTTTCAAAATAAATATTTTGGCTTAGGTTATTTTATACAAATAAAAAATTAATAATATTTTAACAACACTAATTTTATTATTAAATGTCTTGTTAATTAGTGTCTTTAGAATATTAATTAAGAAATTTTAAAAAAATAAATATTTAGAGTAAAAATCATAAAAGAATAAAATAATCATAAACAATATAGTTTTGTTTATCTCAATAATTTTTTTTTAATTTTTAATTTTTTAATCAATGTCTAAGAACACTAATTAAAATATATTAATATTTAATTGAAAAGATAAAGTGATACTTTGTAGGAGTTTTGGTGGGAAAAACATGTAATTGTTATCATATTAAAAATTAATATAAGACTTATTTTGGAATGATTTTTTAAAATGTGGCATTTATTTTAGGATAAAAGAATATTTTTAATTTTTAAAATAATAATTATTTTAATAAAAATTAATCATTAATAAAACTTATGAAGTTGCATACTTTAAAAAAAACATGATAAAAAATAATTATTGTTTTAAAGTTTTTTAAATGATAATGGGGCATGTGATTTTAGACTGAAAATATCAATAGGAGATCTCTATGAAAATTAAAAAATAATATTTAAAATATAAAAAAGATGAATTTCCTTAGAATCACATCTATCTAACAAAATGAAACAGTGTAGAGAGTAGAGATAGAGAAAGAGAACGTGGAGGAAGGCAACATGACATGTTAGTTTACAGGCTGCCACTGTGATTGGTCAATGCAATACTGAGAAGCAGCAATTACAGCTGTACTGAGTGGGCCATCACGTGAATAATAGGATCTGAGTTGGGGCGCTACTCTATCACTGGCCAGAAGCCGCGGCGAGGACAAACTACGAACAGGGTGAATCTTTTTTTAAAATTTATCATTTGAAGTATATTTTAAAATAATATTCATTTTGAGATAAATCGTAATATTGGTTATAATTTTATATTCTTATATTAAATTATAAAATATTTTATGATTTTAATATTTTAATATTATTTTATTTAATATATTTTTTATATTTAATATTTTTTATATTTTTCTAATAAGGATTATTCATTTTGTAAATTAAAAAAAATGTAACAGACTTAAATTTAAAAAAATAAGAAAATATATTAAATATTTGTTTAAAAAATATTAATTTTTTTACTAATATTAATAAATAATATATAAAATAATATTAATTTTAAAAAAATAATTAAATATTACCTAATTATCATTAAGTAAATTAATAATTTTGAACAATAATATTAATTTATTTTATTTTATAAATTATATTAATCTTAACAACAACAAAAGTTAATAATAAAATTAATTGTAAAAATAAAAATAATATAATGCATTAATATAAAATAAATAATATAAAGTAATTAGAAGCATAAAATTAAAAATAATTTTTAAAAATTTAATATTATTTGATAAATTATAAGCTAATATCATTTATTAATATTAGTAACAAAGAATTTAAATAATTTTTTTTAGTGAATATCTAATATATTTTAATATTTTTATTTAAATTTAATTTTTTACATTATTTTTTAATTTACAAAGTCGATACTAACCCTTATCAAAATAAAAAAATATAGAAAATATTAAATATATTAAATAAAACAATATCTAAAAAATATGAAAAGTATTACCATATCAAAAAATATATAAATATAAAATATAAAAATATATTAATAAAATAATATATAAAAATTAAGAAAATATTTAATAAAATCATATAAAAATATAGAAAATATTAAATATAAAAATGTATTAAATAAAATAATTAAAAATACTAAATACCCTATAAAAATATAGAAAATGCTACATAAAACTAAAAAAATAAAACATACATTACTTTATTAAATAATTAAAATAAAATAAAAATTACTTTATGATTTTAAAAAAAATTAAAAAAATTCAAGTCATAAAAATAAAAATATTAAAAAAATTAATATATTACTTCAATAAAAAAATATTTTACTTTATATCTTTAAAGTTGTAATTAAAAAAATTAAAATAGTAAAATATTTTATAACTTCAATATAAAAATAAAAATAAAGTCATAATAAATGTTATAATTTTTAATTTAGAAATCTTACAATTTATTTCAAAATAGATATTAATTTAAAATTTGTTCCAAATGATAATTTTTTAAAAAAATTATCCCTGTTGATACTTTGACCGGCAGAGTGAGACATGTGAGCTTCAAAACTTTTGCCTCTCAAAATTAAAT
Organism: Glycine latifolia; assembly: GCA_013407115.1. Lineage (NCBI taxonomy): Eukaryota > Viridiplantae > Streptophyta > Magnoliopsida > Fabales > Fabaceae > Glycine > Glycine latifolia. Next base: position 27,742,389 of record CM023943.1, read on the forward strand.
TAGATAAAAATGTACAAGTTCTTTCGCCACATCATATAATAAGATATCATATTTTAATATTTCTATACAGAAAACAATTATGTTTGAAATACAATATAAATTTGAATGTTTATCTTAACCAAAGTTTAAACCATGATTTGTTATTTTATAAAGGTAATAAATTCCATTTAGATCAAAATACTATTTGATGTATTATATAAAATGTTGAAAATTGAATCAAATCGTTTGTAAAATGAGAAATCTAAGGGTGTTTGTGAGTCAGTTCGATTTGATTTGGTCAAATTTAAGATATAATCCAATCAAATTTGATTGGTTCGGTTCGATTTTCAAAAATAATGAAACCTAATCCAACTCAACTCATTCATGAACGGTTTGGTTCAATTTGGTCCAATGGGTTACCCATTTACATTTTATCTTTTTTCTTTTCTTAGAATTATTATTTTATATCATGATTCATCTAAACATCCAATACAATAGGGTAAATAGTCATTGAATGTGTAGATACTTGACAAATTTGTTCCAAAAAAATGAAATTAAAATTTTAGTCCTCGAAAGTGAAAAAAAATGCAACAAATTCATTCAGTTGTTAGCTTTTGTTTATTATCGTTAATGAAAGGGCCTATATGATACATAGGAACTGAAATGTCACAAAAATGATTGTCAATATGACTGCATAATAGATTGAATCAAAATGTTAGTAAATTTTCATTTGACCAAAATATTCCTAAGTTTCTATTAGACAAATTTATCATATCTCAAATTTCGTTTCATTTAAGGGTAAAATGTAATTTAGGGTAAATAGTCCTTTTCTTCTCTAAATGTGTAGAGCGTTGACAAATTCGTTCCGAGGATTGGAAATTCAAATTTTAGTATATTCATTTACATGCATTGCAAATTTGCTACAATTATATTTGTTTGTCTTCTCAGTTACCAAGATCATTGATACATTGTTGGAATATAATAGTATCATAGGATATTCATCCCTATTTTTTTCTCTCTATACATCCTTTTCCCGAGTTCTTTTCACGTCATAAAAGCTGTAATCAATTTGGTGTTTTTACAAAAAAAAAAAACACATCATTTACTCATTTTCGTATTGCCAAACTCCCCAATACCATTCAAAATTCATGCAGAATTTGAAGTAACATTAAGGTTTTGGGCCGACATTGATTTTTGAAGTATGATTTCGAACAAGGATATGATTTGTTCCATTCTATTCTTTCTCTGTGTGTTGGAATTATTATTATCAACGTTGATTTGGTTTTTTGTCCCTTTTGTTTAGTGGATTTTGAAAATCCTTATGTATTGGACTCAATCCTGTTTAAGAAAGAAGTTGACACTTGACAATGTTAGATATGTGTTTAATTGATTGATGTCCTTTGAGGTGGTAAGACCATTTTTTAAAAGAAACTTTCTTAATTACATGTTAGAACAAAATTAAGTGTGTTGTTCCAATGGAATAATTAAATTATATTTTACATGTTAAAACAAAAAAAAATGAAGATTAAATTATATTTTATCCTTAAATGAAACAAAATTTGGGGTTTGACAAATTAATTCAATTGAAACTTACTGACATTTTGGTCCAATGGAAAATTACTAACATTTTGGTCCAATCTATTAAGCAGCCATATTGATAATCATTTTTATGACATTTTCGTTCCTTTGTGTCATATAGGCTCTTTCATTAACGGTAATAGATGAATGAATTTGTCATACTTTTTTCAGTTTCGGGGACTAAAATTTGAATCTCCATCTTTGGGGGTAAATTTGTTAGTGTTTTATACATTCAAGGATGAAAATGACTATTTATTCTAACACAATATTATCAAATTTCTTAAAATAGTAAAATTGATTCATTTAATACTATCAACATAATATTTTAAAATAGACTAATACAAATTAAAATAAAATATTATTCAACGAGATTTACTACAATAGTTTGAATCACAACTATTTCCTACAAACTAATTTCTTGCAATAAGTTTTGGTGCAACCAGATTTGTGAAAATAAATTAACAAAATATGATCTATTAATATTATAAATATTTGCAGTTCCAACACTTGAATCCCAATATTAACAGTATTTAAAGTCAAACCAAACAAATCTAAATTTTTTGATTGGTTTAGTTCAGTTTGATTGAATATATAGATTTAAACGCGTGACCTAACCCGTACATCAACGATTTTGATCAATTCGATTTGATTTTGACCCAACGCAAATTGTTTGTATCGATTTGAGTCAATTTGATTCGCAGGTGACCCATACCTATGAACACTCCTAGAGAAACCGATAAATAAATAAAAAAAACCAAAAACCACTCAAATAAAAACAGCAAAAATAAAAAACCTAAAAAAATCGTATATTTTTTGTGATTTTTTGGATCTTGTTATAAAAAATTGAGTCAAACCAAACAAATTGTATATTATAATTATATTACTTTTTATTGCGATAATTAATAGTGAGTATTAAATAATTTATCATTTTTTGTTTGCCTTATTGTCAAGATACATATTTTACTTTTATATGTTAAAAAGGGTTGTACTAATATTGTTAAAAATAATATTAAATATAAAGTGATGCACAAACTACTATTAAAAAGTATAGGTAATATTATTTTATATTAATGTTAAATAGAGAAACTAAAATATACTAAACAATATTTAATAAAAAATAATTTTTTAAAACAATATAGCATAATAATTATAATAATTATGTAAGTTTAGTTGATAGATTTTAAATTATGAGAATAAATTAAAAATAATACAGCATAATAATTCTTAAAGTTAAGATAATTTTAAATCATTTTATATCTTGCAACTCATTTCCAATAAAACATTATCAATAAAGCTGTATTACAAGATCATGTTCATCGACAAGAAATAGGTCATGCATTTACATTCATATGAGGGAAAAGAAGATTTAATAAACGTAATAATTATTTTTTCAAAATAAATTTACTAATTTTTTAGACTCCATTAGCTCCTTTAGCCTTTTTTTATTTATTTATAAGAATCGATGATATTTACAAAGAGTTTATAACTTACATACTATATTTAACCATCTTAGCAAGATCATCTTGGTTTGCTTGTCTATGTCTGGTATGATGGAGAAAAAGTGAAGATTTTTTTATTTAAAATATTTGTTAAAAAAATAAAAGGAAGGAAAAAATTGTTTTTAGGAGATTATAGGAAGATAAAATAAAAATCTTATTTTTGTTTTCTTAATTTTCTTCCAATGCGGAGACGGATTATAGAAGATTAGGATAACAAAGTTTATATTGAGTTCAGGCTCTAAAACGAAACTCAAACCTAGTAAAATTTTAGTTTTTTCATTTTATTTTCCTGAGTTTTGTAGACAAAATCAAATCAGAATATTAGACTATGACAACCGTGGTTCATTCTATTATATCTGGTTTGGTCATAGTCTAATACTCTGATTTACATTTGTTGTGGAGAATCGAAAATTAATTTGTGGGGCAAACAGAAAGTGTCCCCATTTTCCACCGGCCGCGGGGTGTGTGTATATAAACTGTGGTGCGAGAACAAAAAAGACAACGTTGGTACATCTATCATCTATGTATGTATTATTATTATGAAAACCAAAGCCGTACGCTAATCAGATGAAAAAAAAATGTCGTATGGGTTTATTCCACTATAATGAAATTTGAAAATTACAACCGCTCATATATCTTCTGTTCCACCTAATCATCAATATAATAGAATGTTTTGACCTTGTCGTTTACATGTGATTTTGTCTGCATTCCATTCTGATGAAATTTAAATAACTAAGTAATTACCGAAAGCAACAATATTTTTATTTTCCTGTGAAACTGTTATTAATTACAGTATTATATTATTACTGATAAGAAGAGCTCCAATAGAAGTCAATTCTGTTTTTGTATTAGGTACATTTTTATTTATTTATAAACTTTTATTAAAAAACAAAGTTTTTATAAATCTTATATTAAACAATTGTGTCGTTATCTTACTGGGGTTGCATATCGTCAAGAAAGGGAAAGAAGTTTACAGAACATGTCACAACATTCAGCAGTCAATTCATTCGGCCGAAATAAAAAAAAATCTTTGGTTAATACGGGACCCATACTTTCACAGGGCGAAGATTATTCATGTATTCTGAGCCACATACATTCCATCATCAAACATAAGATAGAACAATAAACATGTTTAAAATGGTTGTGGGCTTGCAAAAGTGATTTACGTAATTACGTGTGGTTCGTTTCTTTCTTGTGATCGAGTTCTTTACAATTACAACATCAAACTCAAGAGAGTGGCTGTGTGTCAGGGTCAGGTTCCTGGTCCAGGATGAATGGTCGGCAGGTCGGCCACACTCACATGATGATTCTGGGGCAACAAGGGTACCATGTCTCGGGTGCTAGTGTGTGCTACATGTTCAAGATATTGTTCGGATTTCTGCTGTTTTATTCTGTTTGTTTTGCATTATTGTGAAATTATCAAGGCTGTAACACAAAGTTTATGTGTAATTGACGCTGCCATTGTAGTTTGTTTTTATAATTTTTTTTTTCAACTTAAAAAATGTTATGTATAAAGTTTAGCATTTTTAATTAAAATTATAAATTCTTTTATATAGGTATATGTAACTTTTGAGATAACATGTAAGATATTATTACTTAAAAAAAAAAAAACACTCAAAGTGAGGTCCTCACAAGTCAGAACATACACTTTTTGTGATTAGGTTCATTCTACCAAAATGTAGAAGGATCTTAAGGTGTGATGTGCGTTTATTACGGGTCAAACATGGCAATATTTTTGTTCTGTGAACAATTGGGTTTTAGTCACTCCGACGGGACCCTCCTAAGTCCTGATTGTTGGGAGTGTCAAAAGTGAGAAAGAACTTTCATAACAGGAGACAATGAATAAGTTAATAAATGATATATAAGTAATAAAATAGCTGTGATGTTCAATTATTCCATTTATGTGATTCTCACATATATAGCTCCTTGATAAAGATTTAAACGATGTTTTAAACGTTTTCTAGACCCAATAAAAAAGAGTGATTTTTAGGTAATTTTGTTTACTTAAAAAAATAGCTTTTTTATTATATAAAATCACAAACGGGTGTATTTTTTTATTATTGTTAATTCTTTATATTAGTACGAAATATTGAGATTGTGAATACACATAATTGTGAATATTTTCCCCTCAATAAAATTTATTCTATACTTAGGATTAACTAGAATTTACAAAGGAGAGTATAAAGTTATTTGTAAAAGGTGATTTCTATTTAAAATAACTTACAATCAAGAATAAAATGAAAAATAAAAGTTGAAAAACCATCTAACAGTTTTAAATATACTTTTCTAAATTTTGTTTAATTAAAATTTCCTTTATTTCTAAAAATAATTTAATATTCAATTTTTTTTACACAAAAGTCAAAGATAGTTGAACAGTTATTTAACACTTATTTTTAGCTAAAATACTTTAGTCTTAGTAAATCATATCAATTTGTAAGATATGCTATCATGTATTTCATTTTTTTTAAAATTAAAATGTTTTTCTTTATATTATATTGGCATTTTAATCTTTTTAAATTTGAAAATATAGATAAAAATAAACTATATAAAATAAATTATTATTATTATTATCATTAAATAATGATAAAATTACCTAGTTTAAGAAAAATGTATAATAAAAACCAACTTCATTAGTAATGAAAAAAATAAGTTATACACCAACTAACGGTGTAAAATACACTATTTTCCTATCACATTTTATCATATATGATAAAATTAGTATTTATGAAATAACTTTAAAAGTCATTGAACGATTATTTATAATTAGATGATAGTGTAAAATTAATACATGATCATCAAACTCTTATTAATAGTATTAGATAAAAATATATCACATAAAGTGATAAATTTTAAGATCAGGTAAGAAATTATAATAAATTATTTAATTTAGGATATATTATTTTCATATTTTTTATTTATGAAGATTGATAATGTTTACATTTTGAGCACAGCAAGAATTTATCCCTTTTGCGAGTGTTATAGCAGTGCATTCTTTTGTCAAACTAGCTTCGCGTTGACTGGATAACAATTTATCCATTGGGCTCATATATACTTTTTGTATGATCCAACATTCTTTTTTTTGGATATATAGCCCAGATTATCTACGGATCGAAAAAGGTACCCCTCAACTATTTTATCTGATCACTTTTCTCTTCCTTTTATAAAAAAAATAGTTAATGATATTTTTAATCTTTCTATTTTTTTTCAAATACTTTTTGGTTCCTGTATAGGACGAAAAAACGTCATTTTTAATTATTAAATGTTAAATGAAAAGGACCAATATTAAATTGAATTTGATACCTTAAACTAAAGTGTTCCATCCATAAACCCGTAGTTGGTACCATATTTGATTGTTTTCAAATAATTTTTCTATTTTCTTTCACTCTCCACGCAAATAGTGACAAGATGTAAAGAAAAAAGGACTAAATTCATGAATGTTGGGTGGAGTTGGCATAAAGTCGTTATCTTTGGAGAACTATCCATTACTTTAATTGCTAAGTTGCCTTTCCTTTCAGCTGGTAAAGTGCTGAAGATGCGCAATCGGTACACAATATACAAATACTTACTAATCTATTGGAAGTTGGGGCAGGTTTACAAGAGCTCTACCAGATGTTGAGGATTTATAAGCAATAAAACCGTTTCATCTGTTTGGATAAAATTTGGTTGCAATATTTTTAAATGAATTTCAAATCCATTTTAATTCAATTTTGATACCTTGAAACCATTTAGCCTTATTTAGGCTTAACACACAAAAAACTCACATAAATTAAACTTTTATCAAGATTAGACTTCATTTTAGATGTCTAAATTAAATTTGGATCTTTGTCCTGACCTACTATAGTTTAAGATTAACCTAATTTAAACTTATCTAATCAAATGTATAATTTGAAGTTTAATTTTTGATCATGAATTAAGTATATAGGCATTTTATCTCAAAAAATTTATGATCAGATTTAGGTTTAGCCCAAAAAAACTTGTAGAAACTATGTTTGAACCTCATCTTAAAAACTCAAATTGAATTAAATCCGATCTAAAGATTCGTAATTTGTTTTGGGTTCACAACGACTAATTCACTTAAATTTGTCCAATAAAATTTAAGATTTGAGCTTCAAATTTTATGTACACATTAAATCTAGATCTTTTAACTTGATTTAGTAATAGCTTGATATGAGCTTAACAAATAAACTTTAATTAAAAAACGTAATTCTTTTTTATCTATTATACCCTCACTCCATATTCTCTCATCATATGTGAAAAGTCTCACACCTTTTTAGTAAAATTTTAAAGAAAAATTGTAAGATTGGCAATAAGTTTTTAAACTTATAAATCAAAACTTAAACCACAAATTAAAAATTGAAACAGTTTTAAAAAATTTAAAAACTAGTTAAAACAAGAAACTCCCAAAACAGGGCCTTATCTCGCTCCTAAATTGTGTTTACTTAGCTAAGTTTTGAATTGATCAGTTTTAAAAGGACTTAATTATGTTTCTAGTCCTTAAATTCTTTGGATAAATCTATTTTTGGTCTCCAAATTGAAAATACGACATTAACGGGAATGGTGAATATATATACTTCTACCTTAAGGAAATTGAGAAAGATAGTTGGCACACCTTAACTACTGTTGCTTCTAGAACAAAGCAATACACCAGAGTAGTAGTTTTGCTTGCCATATCGCGATTGTTGTCGAAAATGAAGTCGCAGGAAGAAAGTAAGGATAAAAAGATCATCAAAGTTTTGACTCCTACTCCAACCATACCAGATAACTATATAAAATATATTACTGTACTTTGCATGGACTTGTTCAGAGCTATAACTAATTATAGCAGTGATCTCGTTGGCTAGAACCTGCTTAAAGTTTCCGTGGGTCACGTTCTTTTTTAATCTTTAATTTCCTTGATTGTGTTTTGACTTTTGAGTACTCCTGCACCACTACTTTCAACTTTCAAGCCCTTTGGCTTTTTGTTTCAATTATCAAGCTTCTTAAGATCTTAAATTGTATAAATGCAGATTAATTACATATAATTAAAGGTCAGATGCATGTAAATATGTACTGCTGCTGTCTACTTAGCTAATTAATTGACCATGCTAGTGATGGTGTTTTTATCTGTATAAACAACCAAATTAAAAAAAAAAAACGTTTTCTATTAATTATACAGGTAAGAATCGATACATTCGTTCGTGTCAATATGATTCAAAGGACTGGTGATGTGGTTTCTTCGTCTGAATTACAATATCATCACTGCAACATATACGTGATATTTAATAATATTTTTTTTCTAATACTTATTAAAAACGCTATTAAAGGTTTTTCATAATATTTAAAAAATGTTGTGAAATATAAATAAATATTATTAATATATTTTCGTAATATTTTATCAAATATAATATATAATTTGTATGGCTAATATATAACATATGATAAAATACCATAAAAACATATTACTTTTTTTGACATGAATTATACACAATATTTGATAAATTGTCCCAAAAATATATTAATAATATTTATTTATATTTAATATTAATTTATAAATATTGCAAAAGACTTTTAATAACAATTTTCATAAATATTAGGAAAAAAATATTACTAAAAATTACATATATAATAGTACATATACATGTACCTTCAACCCTGCTAGAAATTATTAAATCTGGATAATCTAATACCATCATGTGTCGATGATCTCTTGATCGATCAATATACATATGATACACATAACTAATTTTTATTAACCTTTTGTCTGAAATTTTTTAAAAATAAAATTGACTATATGTTACGATGTCCTCCCAATGAACACAATTTTTCTAGCTAATTTTTCACTGTAAATTTTCATGTGATACTGAGAACATATAATCAATGGGTTGCAATGTGTTTATAGCGTGTTTGACACAAACTATTAGTGGGTGGGTTTGATAAAGAATGAGATCTATTGGATTACACGTTGTTCTGGTGGTCGACCGGCAACACAGTCGCTTTGTCTCGTGTCTAAGCAACATATTGATGATAAATATATATTTTCTAAGATACGAGAAGGTGGAGAATAGTGCGGCTACATATAGGTATTCTTCATTTCTTCTTGCTTTGATTGTTTAAAAATTTAGATCCACAATAATTGACAAGAGTTTTATTAAGATTAATATATATATATATATATATGCACGTACTGCTGAAGAAGATGCTTTGCTTTGAGTCACTAACAGTACTAGCAACAAAAACCTAAACTTGATGCTGAATTGCTGGCCAAGACCCTTTACGTGCCTCTCTCAAACTCAATGCCCCTTTCATTAGAATTCCTTACGCTAAGAATCTAATCTATACTACTCCTTATATAGTCTATACCTTACACCACGGAACCTCTACACCACCGCCGCAGCAACCTCCATCTGTAGTACTCCTTATTCTTTACTTTTCTTCATTCATTCGATCTTCTGGAATAGAAATGGAATGATGTTAATTACTTACTTACTTTTCCATGCATATTACAAAAAAAAAAAATAGAAATATTATGACTCCCCATTAACTGTTAGGCACTCATCAGTTTGTTTGTTTTTGTACCTATAAATTATATCAAACGAAAAATCAATTATTATTATAAATTGTTTTTTTTACTTCATTACATTATTTTATTTTTACTTATAATATATTATTTTAAAAATATATAAGTAAATGTTATTATAAAATATTACTCCATAATCCATATATTGTTGTTAATTAGTGCATGCCCATAAATCTTATATACATTTGTGTTTTGGTGACTTATTGGTCATGAATTTGAATTAGGAAATAACATCTTTACATATGTAAGGATGATAATGTGTATAATATTCTTCTCCTTTGCCTACGTATAACATGGAGTCTCCGAACATTGAGATACATAATTTTTTTATAGTTTTTTTTAAGAAGAGATAACAAGAGAAGCCTTTTTGGCCCCAAGTAAAGCAAAAAAAAAAAAGAGATAACTTACAAGAGAAAACCCAGAGGCAAGAAAGGCTACAAACATTAGAGAAATATCGATCCTAATTATTATGATTAATTATGAATTTCAAATTGAAATCTTAAATCACTTTTTAATGAACTTTATAATGTAATGTAAGATTGAAGATCTCTCAAGATTTCTTACATTGTTTTCTTTAATGATATATCTTATTTCGAGATCTTAGAGATAAAAAAAGAAAACAATAGTCTTTTTTAAATAATGTATATATCTTAAGTGTTTATTTACAATAATTTATTCTCCATATTAGATATCTCTCCATCTTCTTTATTAAAAGATCTAGTAAAAATCATATTTTTAACTTATCAACTAAAATTTATTACAAATTATAAAATTCCAAGTAAATATTTACTACACACAATGCACTAGACCCCTTAATAGATCGCGTGAATGTATATAAGATAGCAAATTTTGAGCAACAATGTTGCTAATATATCTTGTTATTAAATAAAATAATTATTCATGTTTCACAATTAATTTCTTGTTACTATTTATAATAGGTTAGTTTTTTATAAACAATTTTTTGTAAATATTTTTTAACGATGCAAATAAATACATACATAATGTAGTCATGATTTCTTTATGCCTGATTGAAAACTTATATTTATGTATGTTAACTTTAAGATATACCAATAAAATTAACATAAAAAGTAAAAAAAATAATAATTATGAACATTTAGTTCTGTAGTTTTTGAAAGAAAAAAAAAACTCATCTGATAAAAAACATTTTATAATATGAAATTAACTTCAATTTATGCTACTACGCACACGTAAGCTTATTAATTTATATACCAAAGCAATTTGGATCATGTTTATGGCCGTCGTCTTGATTATATTATAGACTTGTCCTGTGTGGCCACCGTAGTTGTGATTAATAATTTGTATAATAAGAATTGGTTGGGTCAACAGCACATGAACTCCCTCATTATTTAGCAAGTATACGTAGTTTAGTAGCATTCCATAAATAATCAATCATGTAATAGCATGGCAGCCATAGCTCGAATGATAAATTAATGGAAGATAATCTCGTATATCACAGCTCGAAATTAATTAAGGATTGTGTTCTACCCATAAAAATAATCCTACACTTGGAAGTGATTGATTGTTACTTGTTAGTTAAAAATAATGTTAGAATTAGTTAAATTAAGCCGTAGTGCTTGAAGTAAAGGAAGCTAAAAATTAAGAGCAAACATATATAAACACAACCTAATTAAGAAGGAAAAGCTAATTAATTAAAGGAGAGAGATGAAAGTTTGGAAATATTATTGTGTGGTTCCAGGCTTGCAAACCAATCCTCCAGAAAGGAATCGTTGCGAAAAAGTAATGGGTTTGCTTCAAAGCCAACCGAATCTCACTCGTTTCCTCGCCTCCTCATGCTTAACATTGCATCTTTCTCTCTCTCTCTCCCTTCACTTCACACCTATAATATAAGACTTCCAAGTTTGGAAACGCAACTCTGGCAAACCCAAAAAACACGTTACTAGCCATTAGAGGTACCCTTTATTAATATTAACTCCCACTATCTTCATTGCTTCTTCTATTCTCTCTCTCTCTCTCAATTCCTCACCATGCAAAAGCAAGAGGAATTGCATGCGGTGTGCAAGGATCACATGCAAATCATCAAGGGCAAGCGCACGAAGCGACAAAGGCTTCCATCTCCACTTAGGTTAACCATGTCAACAACATGTTCCAGTTTAGGAGGAAGAAGCAGCACCGAAAATTCCCTAGGATTTGATCTACCAACAACCTCAAATGAATCAAGGAACGAAGAGGAAGACATGGCAAATTGTTTAATTCTCTTAGCTCAAGGTGATCACAACTATAGTACCCCAAAACCCTCACACAACAAGCAGGGAGGGTTGTACCTTTATGAGTGCAAGACTTGTAACCGATGCTTCCCTTCATTTCAAGCCCTTGGTGGCCACAGAGCCAGCCACAAGAAATATTATTCCAAGGCAAGTGCAGAAGAAAAGCAAGGAGTTGTTGCAACTACTTTTGTGAATGAAGTGGATAATAATAATAATCATAATCATGATGGTTATTATTGTGACACCACAAGCACCACCCTCACCTTACAATTATCAACGGCTTTCTATAATAATAATAGCAGCAGCAACACTAGGATGAGTACTATCGATGCTAAGTGTAAAGTTCATGAGTGTTCCATATGTGGGGCAGAATTTTCATCTGGGCAAGCCTTGGGGGGACACATGAGAAGGCATAGAAATTTTGTGAGTGCACCTACGAGTGGGGCAATTAATGCAAATAGAGAATCCAAGAAACACAGCAAAGATGTTTTGAACTTGGACTTGAATCTTCCGGCACCTGAGGATGATCATCACAGAGAATCCAAGTTGTTTCCTTTTCAGGCCAAAGAAAAAGTTATTGTCTTCTCAGCAGCTTCTTCTTTGGTGGATTGCCATTACTAAAAAGTTGAAGTTTGTCTTTTTTCTATAAATTAGCCTCACCGAGAAGTTCTCATTCATCTGTTTTAGTATTGACCTTCTTTATTGTTTTTAGCCTTGTATGTACACAATTGTTGATTCTTTCCATTCATATTATGATACACAATTCATCAATTCGAATTGATTCAATTAGCGGGGATGGATGTAAATATGTGATTCACAATTTTATTCATTTCTTTTATTTTAATTATAATCATTCTAGTTTTTGGTGTTTAATGTTCATTGGTCCTTTATTTAAGTCGATCGCACACACCACCGTTATGCTGTCATGCTGTCATGCATGTGAGAAAATTGAGAGAAAGAGGGAAAATATTAAAGTAAAAGAGATCGAATAAAGTGCAGGTATATATGAATGTGGTAGAAAGATAAGTTCCCTCAAACTGATCAACGGAAAGCAAAGCCACTGCCTAACTGATAGAACTTGAGTGTTTATGTGTGTTTTTTTACTAAAAAAATTAAATTATATATTTTTAGTAAAAAAATCCTAAAAAATATTTATGATTGGTATCCAAACAGACTTTAATAAATTAGCTGTACTCAAAACTTGCCTTACCCTGCAGTCTATCGTTCTAGCGCGAGACCAGCCTTCCAAATCCACTACTTACTGTTAGTATTTACATTAGCATCTTGCTAACTAATATTCTTATGTTATCATGATAGCACATTTAAAAATCATAGTATAAAGCATTTTTACTAATTCCTATAAAAGTCTTCTTTCTCTTTATTTTCTTAACTAGAATCTTAATGGACCTAGTTAATTAGCATTTGTCTTTACTGTAACTAAATTATTAAATTAAATAAATGTGACTCTTTATTTTGTGTTGTTCATGTTTCTCTACAATTAATGCTTCAGTTAAGTGTATATTTTTTTATTCTTTATTTTGAAATAAAATGATTTATATTTAAGTATTTTTATTTTAAACATAAGTTAGTAATAGTAAAAGTTTGTATAATTTTTTTTATCTGACAGACACAGGTTACAAATATATTTCAATTCAAAATCCACTTTAGATGTAAAAACAATTTTTTTAAAGTGAAACAAAGCATATAAAATTTATTTATAATTAGGTTAATTAGATGCATTTTACGAGTGATAATTTTTAGGTGTCTCCTTTTTTACTCTAAAAAAAAAGATATCTCATTTTTTTTAAATATATCCCACAAATATTTCTCATTTCTTTCTTGTTATTTCATTATATTATCTATTATATTTTTTCTTTTTCACTAAGTAGTGAGTAGTATTTGGGGTGTCTAAAAATCATTTTTTATGTTTTAATGTGATTTTTGAATTAAATCATGCACTAAATTTGGGACATCCACACGGCACCTTCTCCAGCGTGAAGTCTCACTCCACGTTTATACGTCTGCATTTTGCCCCAAAATTAGTCTCAGTCCCCTGTTCTTCAGCGTCGTCAACTGTGGTAAAATTTGTTTGAAAAGTAATTGACAACGTTTTCTTTCTGAACTTGATTTGTGACTAATTGCTATTACATACATTTCTTTTTATAGTTATTATGTTGTGAATGAACAAACAGGTTTCATTCATCAATATCATTGATTCACTTAAGTTGGATATTTTTGTGTTTAGGTGGTGGGTGGATTTGCTAGCATTTCTATTTAACTGCAATTTTGTTTGCAAGGGAAGTAGCTAGACCCTTGGCATTTTTTTTATTGGTTAGGTGAGATGAGAATGTATGAATACAAGCTTTTATATTTTTGAAACGTGTGGAGATGGAACATCACAAACTTTGCTACTTAAAGTTACATTTTAGCTTGTTGTGAAGCCATTTCTTTGTGAGAAAGTAGAAACTAAAAATGCGAGGTTTTGAATAGTTTTAAATTTTGACATGGCATTTTTAAAAAAAATGCTAGGCGTTTCCTTGTTGGAGAATGAGTTGACAACACCGAAATATAGTTGCTGCTTGGACAAAAAATGTCAACACAAAATTCTTTAGGTATACCAAATAGCCCCATGAAAATATGCATTCACAAACTGATGCACATGACTTGAATTTCGATCATAGTTGTCAACCATATAAAAATATGTATATCATTATATTGCAGAACACGTGGTGGCATCACCTTCGACGGAGGATGTGAGATAATTCCATATATTATGTATTTTTTTCCTAATATTTTATAGAAGATTTAAGCCATTTATAGCAAATTTGGACTTAGATTGATCATAAAAAGAATTATGTGTGTCAAAGTAGAAGAAACCATCTAGTTTACTTTTCCAAAATTTAGCTAGTTAGAATTCAACTTTTATCTCTCTTTTTTCTTAGGTTTCTATGTTGGGTAATAAAAAATGGAAAGCGAGCAAGTGTAAAATAACCAAGAAAAGAGACCAAAATGCAGTGTTTCAAAATGTTTTACGGATTGATTGATTCATAATACTAATACATTTGTATGTATTATGAATTGCTCAATCTATAGCTAAATGGAGGTGATGTGGCGCAATGTGGATTTGGTGCAGTGTAGAGGTTCATGGGTCATAGTAATGTGCGTGGCGGTGGTGGGTGATTGGTGTGGAGTGGAAGCGGGGTTGGGTGGTTGCCGTGGTACTGTTTGAGTGTGGTGATGGTGTTGGGTGCAATGCTCATGGAGATTGATTTGGGGGGAGAGGCGGATAGGTTTTCTTGGGAGAGGAAGCGTAGGAAGGGAATATTAGGAATTTGGGGAGTGCATCAAGCAAAAAATTAATTGCCTATATGAAGTTTGAACATGGCAGAATGCACCTCTTCTGGATATTGCTTTTTCTGCACTGATTGAAACTTTTCTGAATAGCGTGACAAAACAAATTTAAAGGTGGAACAGATCTTTTCTTTCCCACGGTACATAAAGCACAGAAATTTCCAGTGTGATCCAAAATCAGAGGTACAGTTTTTACTTACTGCGTTTTCTTATACAAGTACTTGATTGATTTTCTACACTACTTTCGACTTTTTAATTTATTATGCAAGTCTCAAAGCATCAAGATCAGTAAACCTGATCCAACCAAAGGCTCACAACCTCAGCAGTATCCACCCTGAAACAAGCATGCTGCTGCTTACGAATCTGGCAGGTATTGAAGATTCAGCTTGAGTTCCCGACATTATGTTGTTGTATACAGTTTGCAAATGCAAACTACAAATTTTCTATTGAGGAAGAAAATGATGTAGCTGGACATATGTTTAGGGGAAAAAAAATTTAGAGCTTCATTTTGTCTAGTCAGACTCATTATGGGCATGTGAGATACTTTGCTGGCAACATTAGATTGAGCTGGGAGATGCTTCTTGCATAATCTCACTGATGCGGTTGTATTAAACTTTCCAAGTGCAATAAATATTTCAAAGCAAGGTAGAAGTTGAGACACCGACACAATTGTTTGCAAGGAATTTGGTAGCCACACTTGTAATTATACAACAAAAAGTTGCGTACAAAAATTTGTAATGATATTTGCACAACATATTCTCAAACATGTGATAACATCCCAGACTATATTATTGCATTCTTTGACAAAGCCATCTGTATAGTTTGTATAAGTTTGTGAGTACATGATTGCACAAGTTATCATTACTCGGTTTACAAGTACCAAGTCTGTGCTGGTCATGCCCTACATTGCAATGCTAATCTCCAAAAGCTGGTTATGTTATGTAGAGCTTCAAATAGTACTTTGGAGTGAAACAAAATTCTAGCTTATTTTACTTTCATTTTTCCTTTCAATGGGGTTAACAAAATTGTCGGATTAGACGGGTGTAGTGTGAGCAATAGAAAATTGCATGAAACTGCAGTTGTAGTATCAGGATTGACTTGTGACTTGGGAGCAACACATAAATGATATAGTCATTCGTAGGCAAACAAATTTACACAAGCTAACAGTCGCCATTGTTGCCAATTTCCCCATTCCAGTAATACAAGTAATTACGCAATCAAAAGACAGTGGCAGAAGAAACCAAGGAAGAAGCTTACATATACAAGATTTGTCAAAGATTGCTAGTTAAGAAGAATCAATGTCCACACCACGATGTAGTATCATTTTAAGAGCAACAACCACCATTTTGGGATGCTTGGGATTCTTGTTTTGGTTTTAAAACACTCCTTTTAACTGCTGTTGATCCTTCTTCCAAAAGACTAGGAGCTTCCATTATCTACGAAATGGTGTCATATTTGTCATGATAGGAAATACAAAACATCAACATTAACATTAATATCAACAGCACATTTAATCCAAGTTAATTGGGATTGGTGGTAGATAAACCTAATGATAAATCGAAAATAAAACAAAAGAGAGAAAAAATAAGCTAAAATAAAAGAAAGATGAAAGGAAGAAGAGAGAAAAGAAGAGGAAAAGAACTAAAATAAGGGAATGAATGGAACATAGAACTACTAATGAGTTTAACACTCCACCAATCTTATATCTTTTCTTCACTCTGTCCTAAGACATATCATCCACCAATCTATATCTCACTCCATTAGGTCTTGTTTCACTACCTTTCCCCAGATAAGTTTCGGTCGACCTCTACCTCTCTTTGTGTCGAGCTTTTGGTAACAAACTATTGTTCTTACGGGAGCATCCAGTGGTCGTCTCATAATGTGTCCAAACCACCTCAATCTATGTTCCATCATCTTTTCACATACCGGTACCACTGACACCTTTCGTCAAATATCCTCATTTCTTATCTTATCCATCTTCGTATATCCACACATCCACCTTAACATCCTCATTTCTGCTACCCCTATTTTGTGCTCATGTTGTCTCTGTGCTGGCCAGCATTCTGCTCCATATAGCATTAGCAGTCTTACAACAGTTCTATAGAATTTCCTTTTAGCTTAAGGGGAATTTTGCGATCACACAAAAATTCAGATGCACTCTACCATGTCATCCACCCTGCTCTAATTCTATGATTTACATCCTCATCAATCTCACAACTTTTTTGCAACATTGATCCCAAGTATCTAAAAACATCTTTCTTGGGTACCTCTTAACCAAGTAGATAACTGTGTCTTGATCACTATCTCTTACCCGCGAAAACTCACATCTCATGAACTCTGTCTTGATCTTACTTATCGTGAATCTTTTAGACTCCAAATTGTTTCCCCACAATTCCAATTTCCTATTAACACCATCTTTAGTCTCATCAATAAGCACGATATCATTTACAAAAAGCATATACCACGACACTTTCTCTTGAATATTTTTCGTTAGTTCATCTATCACTAAGGTAAAGAGATACAGACTAAGAACTGAACCTTGGTGGAGACCTACCGTGATAGGGAAATACCTTGATGTTCCATTACAAGCTTTCACACATGTGGTAGCCCCATCATACATATTCTTAATAACATTAACATACTTTAATGTTACATTTTTCTTCTCAAGAGTCCACTATAAGACTTTTCTTGGGACTCTATGATATACTTTCTCAAGATCTATGAACACCATATGTAAGTCTTTCTTCTTTTCCCTATACTTTTTCATTAATTGTCTTATAAAGTTTCCATGGTATATCTTCCTGACATAAATTCAAATTGATTTACGGACACCTTGGTTTTCCTCCTTAGGCGATGTTCGATAACTCTCTCCCACAATTTCATAGTATGGCTCATAAGCTTGATGCCTCTATAGTTTGAACAATTTTGGATATCTCCCTTGTTTTTGTAAATAAGCACAATCATACTTTTCCTCCAAGCATCATGCATCTTATTTGTTTTTGTAAATAGGAAATACAAAACACAGCAAACAATTCACTCATTCAAAATATTATCTCTGTCTTATATTTTCCAAGTAATAATTATTTCCTATAATCAATAATGAATCTTTTTTTTAGAATAACCAGATAACATACTCATTCTTCACTATTATGTCTATTCTTACTGATAACTAAAGCAAATATTAGGTAGGAACTTCTGCATCAACATCTGTTAATGTAAGCCTAAGAATTACTAGCTAAAACACCTATACTTCACACAAATTTTTCATTTGAAATATTATATTTTTGAAGCAAATGTTTAGGCTTGGCTTAATTCATGACCCTTCTGTCAGTTAATTGGAAAGTTGACTTATGCACAAGACATAAACAGCACTGAAGCAAACTTCTAAAAACTGTACCTTTAGAGCAAGTTCCTCAAAGCATTGCTCCACATTTTCCCTTGTTTTAGCACTACATTCAAGAAGCAAACACCCCAATTCTTTAGCAAGTGCTAAACCCTCTTCTCTGCTCACAGCCCTTTCAGTACCCTAGAAATAGAGAAATAAACCATTAAGAAATTAATGAACTAAATAAATTATGAGGACTGTGCTTCCTGTCAAGTGAAAATCTCATGTGGGAGGATTCATTCCTATGAATCCTAGAAAGTTGGGGGTCTATATATATTTTTTTGGATAAATTTAAGCATCTTATAATCTTAACCTATGCTATATGCATTGGGAAATGACATCAATGCAACACAATGTCAATGTCATATTTCATATATCTCCAGAAGGTTCTTCATCAGTTTCAGAATGTACATTAAATTGTTAATTTGCTGGCTTAATTAGGTTGCTCTGACAATAGGGAAGGTTCCAGATGACAGTGCCGCATAAAGTGCATGCATGTAATAATCCAGATATTCATAATTCACTGAATTGACATTGAGTTAAAAAACAAATGCTAGTATGCTACATGAGTATGCAGTGAAAGTGTTAGGGTGCTATTTTGCACTAATCTGGCTGATAATGCAAGGATCCAGTTTTCTGATGAACCTCATCAGATAGACTACTGTGGCAGAATAGTATGGAGCTTTGGTATGAGCATCATATGCATATCCATGGGTATCAACCATAAGGTAGACAATGTCTTAATTTGTTTCAGATGGAAAGACAATGTCTTAATTTTGCTTCATTGTCTTAATGCATATAAGAATCATAAGATTAGAGTCACTATTTTCAACTATTTTAACGAGGAACATTTCATGACAATTACAAATTCATCGCCTTTGGTCATATATTCAGGCCCAATACTGGAGCATAAAACTTACTCTATCAACTTTATTTCCAACTAGTATCTTCACACAATCCTGATTAGTTGAGTAGAGTTCCACTTCCTTAGACCAAACTTCTGATAAGTTTGTAAAGGTTTCTCTCCTTGTGACATCATAAACTAGAAGTGAAGAAAATGAAGCACTCTATAAGTAGAAATCATTAAAATTTAAAATATGTTAACTAGCAATAATTAAAATACACGCTTTAACCAAGTTAACTATATTACAAAATTATGCTTTGAGAAGGTCACCTTAAGCCCCAAGAAAATAAGTTTCCGAAATTCTTCATACCATAAAAGGGACATGAAAGACAATGGCAAGAACCGTGTTACTACCCAAAAGATAAAGCAACAGGGAATGTCGTTAAGAAAGGCCTTGTTTCCCTAGTTGCTAATGTAAAACCTATCTAATAATTGATAAAAATTGCAGAATTTATTTTACTACAAACATTTAACCTAAAACATCAAAGGCATACCTTGAAAACCAAGGTTCGTAATAAATGTTATAATTCCTTGCAATTGCTTAATTTTAATCCAGATTTATCAGGCATCACACTTGAATAACAAATATGAAGAGCATCGATGGAAGTATAATGTCAAAACAGAGTTCAATACTAGTTGCAAACACAAATTTCTCCCTAAAGAAATTCTAGAGAAGTCTCTGTTGTGGATGAATAAAATAAGCCTACATTCTTATGTATACAAATAAAGTCAACATACCGAGAATGATTCCTTGTGCTTTTCTATAGTAAGAACTGTTTAGAGTCCTGAACCTTTCCTGCCCAGCTGCAATAGATGTAATGTTATTTTAAGTCAATATACCACTTGAATTGGTCATTTTGGTCAATGAATAACCAAAACACTATCAGAGACATTTCATTCTATCTGTTCGAATCACATGCTGCAAGGATTGAGCAAAAGGTCTAATTTCAAGAACTGAAAGCAAAAGATTTGACTCTATATTACCAGTATCCCAAATCGTCAATTTCAATCTCTTGCCACCTACTGTGAGCGTTTTGATCTTAAAATCAACACCTACATAGCATAGAAAAATCATTAGATCATATCAAAACTAAAGTCGGCCAATACATGAAGAACATAAATTGAATTGCTAATTAATTCCAGTGGCATAAAAGAACCATAACAATAGACCAATTAAATCCTACACAAGTACAACGCAGAGTCAATAACCGAAGACCAAGAGATTCAATCATGAAAGCAAAGTATAACATAGAAGAACTTGGATGAGCCTGAAGTGTAAAGCAACTTTTAAACTAAAAATCATTTGAAAAAATCATAAATTTGACACTCAAAACTTCATCAGTGTCACTTTAAACAATAGATCGACTAGCTTGAGACAGAGATACCATTTGGTTGCACACAATGTATAAGAAACAAGTGTGACACCTAAATTCCAAGCATGACAAGGTTGAACATAGAAATAACAAAACTAAGATAAATAAAAAAAGGGAAAAAAAAGGTTGAACTTAATGAATGGATTACAATTACCAATGGTGGGGGAAAGATCTTCAACAGAACTTGAAATAAAGCTGACAAGTAGGCTACTTTTTCCCACCCCGGAATCTCCGATCAACAAGATCTTGAAAGAGAGATCATAGCCACTGCTCTGACCTGAGGATGAACTCATTCTCTCTTCCTCTGATGAATGTCTAACGTGTGTGTCAAAAAGTACAGTGAAAGTAACGTATGCAAGTGAGAGAGAGAAAAAGAAAAAGGCTAATGGGGTTGGGCTAGGCAAGGCTAAGCTGTAAGGAAGTGCAATGGGGCAAGCTCTTTCATTTATTTGGTGTGTGAGTGTAAAGACAGAGAGAGAGAGAGAGGATAAAAGAAAGGAAAATGGCCACCCTTTGGCTGAGTTCAGGCACAATCACTTCCCACACACACCAACAACGTATTTATTCTTTTTTTTTTTTCTGTTTTCTGATACGTATAATATGTTGAGTTCCCAAGTTCATGCGAGGGTCTTGTCCCACGTCCCAACTCCATGCCCCACGTGCAAGGTACTGATTGGTGTCGTTTACTCGCAAAGCAATGCTTCTATGCTATCTGCTATTCAAGCACTACTGCCACTGGGTTTCGATTTAGCCTTCAAACTAGCTTGCTGCTTTTTCTCTTGCCTTTTCGTTACCATACCTATTTTTCTCCCATCTTAAGGAATCACCGAATCACATGTATCTTTATGGAGGAAAGTTTTGTTTGAGAGATTATTATGGCTGATTATTTCTTCTTCTTCTTCAAATATTTAACGTTATTATATACTTCTAAAGATATTGTTAGTACATAATATTCACTAAGCTGAAGAATCTAACTTATCACACCTAATAGAATTTTTCGTCCCAATTTTTTTTTTCATTCACATGTTTCAAACCAAAATCTTGCTCAAAACCAAATTCAATTTCATTCAAATCATTAACTTGTTGATTAAAACTATCAATTATGATAAAATAATTATATATATTAAGGCGACAAAGATTCAACTCGTCCCACTAATTTAATTTGGTTCTAAAGTTGGTTTTGATGGATACAAATTTTGAAATTAGACTTTATATTTTTTTTTTGTTATATATCTCTAATACTAATATTCATTTTATTTTCACTTTTTTATTTTTCTTTAATTTGTAAAAAAAAATCTTTTATAATCTTGTATAAAATAAATACCTCTTAAAATAAAGGATGTGATAGCTGCCAACTATTTATAACTAATTACTACTAGTTGTTTATCTTAAAACATCATAATTGATTATTGTCTATTGATGCCTTTCATCTCGTACGTACTGTCTCCCCTCCCTGAAAATTCAAGTTTTTTTTTTACAGTACTGTAAAACTTGTACATAAATTTATACACTATATTAATTGATGCCTTAATCTTTCGTAATCTGGTTGTATACTTTTCTACTCATTCCACAATCTACCATTACCATGATCATGCTTCTTTCTCTTTCTAATATGGGCGTGCTCGTCCCATCTGTCAAATCTGCAAATCTAGATATTTTATAATTTAGGATTCATATATACTTGTCTAGGTGTAATAGTGTGTGTTTTTGCACCAACTAATAAATTGTTTTTTGTAATGTGATTTTGGAATTCGTACAACGAAAATTAAACGTGAACACAAGCATGTTATAACATTGACTAGTAGGCAACAATAATAATTCATTGTGATATTTTAATTTATTTATTTTTGTGACCATCCTGGCGTAACCAAAACTAAAAAAAAAATCAAATTAAGTAGGGGTTAATGAATTCAATTAATTTAAAAACATAGTCGGATACCAAATTTAGAAAATTTGCATCTGATGCAATCCGACTATACTTAATATAAAAATCTTACCAAAATAAATACTAAATATAATTTTCTAATTTTTAGTTTTTTTATTTATTATTTTTTATATAAAACTTCTAAGGTAAAATATCTCTGTTCTTTTATTTTTTTTATATGTATTAGTTTTTTGTTTTACTTTTTAAATTTAATTTCATGATCCACCCATTCCAAATCGATCACAATCAAGTTGAGTCGACACTTGAGTTAACACTTAATTACAAATTGCTTAGAAAAAAACACTTAATTACAAATTCAATATATTCAACCTGATCTTTTTTTTTATTATTCAGGAGTTCAAAGTTCCCTTAGAATTAACCTCTCTGAGAGTAATTTTGAGGGGATAAAAAAAAATTCTAGACAACTTTCATGTGAGAAGGGACTCAAAAGAAGTCTTCAACTTTCTTTAACACTGATACTTCAACTTGGTCTTTTTGCTTCCTAAATCTTTTCAATTCTTAAATTTCAACTCATCTAAGCATTAAGCTAAAAAAAAAATACTATGGTTGAAAGTTTTTTAATGATAGACAACAGTTTTATGAGTAAAGGAAATTACTATGGTAGTAATTTCCACCAGATCGAAAAACTAAATGCATATTCACATTCAACCACCACGGTTTTCCCTAAGCAATTAAAGAATTTGAAATCATATTTTGGATTTTTATTTGGTTCAAAAAAGTTAAAGTCATTAAATGATAATGAATGCAAAAATATTTTGTTAAGTGTCACTCTACCCTGTTCTTATGTTGATTTATTGGATGTTGATTTAGACCATCTTTTCTCTAAATTGAAAGAGTTGCAAATGATTTTGTCCACTGAATTGATGTCAGTCATCTAAATTCTTGAGTTTAAATTTGTCCGAGTTATAGATTGTTCTTACATAATTCTACTAAATGTACTTGCGGTAGATCAGCTTAAGTTTTTTATAATTAAAATAAATAAAATTAAAGAAAAAACACTCAAGGTCATAAATGCCACAGCAAAGGTTATTTGGCTTTGAAATTTTGTCTATTGAAGAGGATATGTTGAAAAATATTGATGTTAATAATATTATAATTAACGATTTTGTATATGAAATACTTCAAAAGAAAATTTTTTAATGATGATTTGGATTTTTTTTTTTGGATTTTGGATTTTTGTATATTTTATATTTTATTTGTAAATGACAGAACAATTCTATGGTAGTTTGTATACTTAATTAATGATTGTATGATATTGATATATTATAATTAATGATTTTGTATTTTGAAATGCTTCAAGAATTATTTTTTTACGATAGTTTGTATTTTTTTTAATGATAGACAGAAATTGTATGAGTAAGGAAATATTTTTTATGTAATAAAATGTACCAATTTTATGAAATTACGTGTGTTATTTAATATATATATATATATATATATATATATATATATATAAGCATTAAATTCAATTTTAATAGTTATACATATTACATAAGAAACTTTATATATTGCTTCACTTTAAACACATAAAATGTTAGGACGGGACCTACACTACACATGAATCATGTTCATTTCTAATAACATGTTTTTGAAAAGGGATTTTTAATAACATGTTAGTTATCTTATTAATATTTTAAGATGAACCTAATTTAATATTATTATTTTTGGTTAGCATGAACCTATCATATTGATATGAAATAATTATTAATTTTGTTAATAATGAATTTTCATTAAAAATTTTGATTAATTATCTTTAATAATATTTTATTTTTATTACAATTTTTTCATTCATAAAATTTGAATATGAAATGTCACTTTAAAAAATCAAGTCGATATCTACTAGAGCTAACAACTTTGGTGATCTAATTCAGTGTTCTAATACAATAAAAATGGGAAAACAAAACGAACTCAACACGCAATGCAAGAATGGCATACATTCTCACAAGTTTAGGTAGTGAATTGAGATGGGATATTACTTTTTTCACACAGGAAATGGAAACAACTATGGATACGGGTCTTCAGGTGTGCATTTTGTATGCCCCAGGTGATGAACCTAAGAGTGATCACCCCGCGTGAAAGAAACTCCATCGAACCCAACCCCATGATGGCCAAGACATGAGGTGGAGTGTCGCTATCAAAACGGGGGTAGCACCAATACCAACGGCCCATGTTATGTCAGCACGAAACTTCCATTGTTGACATTGGGTAAGAGGTCTATTCCCCTCATTCACTGCATATTTTAAACCAAAAATGTTTCCTTTGGAGAACACTTTCTATCCTCATTAGACTGTTTAGATGGATAAGTATTTATTGAGTTAGATATTATTATTGGATTTTTTCTCTAGAAGGATTGAAAAAAGACTGATCAGTTTCTCCTTTTAAGAATATTATATGGATTTTATTTAAAAAAATATAAAATCAAATCAAAGATTATAAATGGCACTTTACTGTCATAAAGTTACCCTTCAATTTTATTTATTCCTAGAAAAATATAGGATCATTAAACCATATTAAAATAGGCACACCTTTTATGGAACTGATGGTGATTCATTACCCAGTAAAGAGTATTAAAAAAAAATACTCGTATAAACCTAATAAACTTAAATATTTTCGCAAAAAAAAAAAACAATCTTAAATTGAATGAATTAGGTCAATTATATCTTTGATAATGATAAATTATTTGTGAACAATAAAAATGATAATGATAGATCATAGCAACTGATCGTTGATTAACTAATGATTATTTATTAATTAATAACGTGACTTGCTTCTAAATTTATGTAAATATTTTTTCGTAGGCATCATCACTCTTAACTGGAATTTATGTAAATAGTTTTTAAGAAAAGACGTTAATTATGGAAGCTCGTAATGATAGTCGATTGTTTGCTACACCTAGAAAACACTCTTGCCATGGCAAATGGCCACGCCTACTTAAAAATTTCGATTAATCATTTATTAAGTGATGCCCCATGTTTTGATGGCTATGTTATTTTGAATTTTTGATGTATAGCTGTATGTGTTGCCCAATATTGCTACGCATTTATTCTGGCCAACCTCCTTCCTCTCTAATCTCTAGATAGAAATGAGATTATTTTCATTACATATTAATCAACATGAACATCAGAACATGAAATCATGTGGTTTATATCTTCGATGCCTGGCCATTGAGACCATTGTTCTGGCCAAAGATCCTTATTTCATGCGCAATCATCTTGGCAGCTAATAATGCAAGCTTAGCCATACTTTAAACAATTATAAGGCCAATTATTTGGCCCCCACCCTACCCTAATTTGGCCAAGAGATCATCGCTATACGCCAGCCCAAAAATACTCCCGCAATTTGCTTTTACTTTCTTTTTTCTTTAGTTTATTTATTTATTTATAAATAATCATTTTCGTCCCTAATTATGTGAAGTACTTACAAATTCGTTCTAAAAAAATAAAAATTCAAATTTTAGTTCTCAAAAAGTAAAAAAAATTAGACAAATTTATTCATCCATTAATTTTTATATGTTATTGATAATGAAAGAGTATATGTGACACATTCATAAATGAATTTATCAGCACTCTACACATTTATATCCAAAATATAATTTAATCTTTATTTGTTCTCCTTTTTTAATCGTTGCAATCTGATCGCAACATTATAATAAACACTTAAAAAATAATAAAACAAACATGATAATAAGCATAATATGTATGTTGTTATGAGATTTTTACTGTGACAGTATTAAGTAGTGATAAAATCAAGTTGCGTCTTATTTTTTTTAAGATTAACTTAATGTTTGTGTATTTTTGTTTGAGTCTCATATTTTGGGTAAAGTAATGTCACATTAGAAATTTTAGAACAATAAATAGATTATACTTATTCATCAATATTATACTTATTATTATGTTTGTTCTAACTTATGTTTGTTTTTCTATTTTTTAAGTGCTTATTAAGTTATGCTTGTAACGATTAAAAAATGAGGAAAAAATGAAGATTAAATTATATTTTGGATAAATAATCATTTTCTTTCCTGAATGTGTAAAGAACTAACAAATTTTTCCCTGAATGTACCAAGTAGGCCCTTTCATTAACGATAATGGACAGAAGTGAACGGATGAATAGATTTGTTGTACTTTTTTCACTTTAGGGGACTAAAATTTGAATTTTCATTTTTCAGAAACGAATTTGTCAACACTTTATAAATTTACAAAAGAAAATAACTATTTATCTATTTTGTATCGGTATGAATAGGAAAAAAATAAAAAAATTTATAACAATTAATAAACGTTCAACCAGATAGATTCCTTTAATAAAATTATATGTTTAATCTTATTGTAATATATTAAATAGAGTTAATCCATGTCAGGATATATGTGAAATAACAATATCTTAATTGTCATGTTATTATCAAGTCTCACGTTAATAAAATTTATTAAATATCTAATGAAAGATAATCAAAATTTCATAATTAGGATACCTAAAATATTCAATATTTGTAATCCAAACTTGAGTGACAAAAATCACATAATTGTGATACTTAAATAGTAAAAGATATAATTAAACCTTTTATCTATTCTATTTTATTTTTATTTATTTAAACATTTAAATAATAAGAAAGTTTAATAAAAAAATATGTATAAGAGGAGTGCTAATAACACAATTCTTCTAATTCCTTACACATTTTCTATTATTAATTAAAATTTATTCAAAAGTCAAAACTACAAAATTATGAATAAAGATCCATTTATCTATTTATAATCCTCCGGTAATTTTTTTTTCATTTTTTATGCTTTAACCAGTATCATAGAGTGATTGTTATAATTTTCTTTTATTTTATTTACATAGAAGTTATACGAGTGAGAGAATTTTGATATATGAAAAATCTTGATTGTATTATTGTTTATAATATTATTTAAAATTATAAAATCTTTTTTTTTTCTTGTAAAAAAAATTCAAATCATAGACATCTACAAAATAATGGCATTCTTAATATAGACTATAGAGTATATTTTAGAAAAATTATTTTGGAGTTATCTTCTTTAAAGTGAACAAATATATAAAATTAAGATTATATAGGCACCGTTGTTTTAAAGTTGGTTAAGATTATTAAAAACTTTAACTTAAGTCAATAATAAATATAACACTTTTTTTTTATCATATATTTACTCACTTTACATGAGATAAATCTATTTACCTCATTATTCACTTGATTCCTATTACCACCATCAACAAGATGCCCACGTGGCCACCTACTATAAAAATTCTGGAGCAAGCATGAAAAGTGCAATATTCACACTTTCTAAATAAACTTGTTAAATATAACCCCAAAATTATCTTGATTAACCTGTCGTTGCATTTGGTGGAAACACCTTCTGAATAAATTCCAGGAAGCGACGAGAGTAGAACGTAGGGTCCACAGCTGAGATAGACAATGAATCAAACTGAAGAGATTTATAAGCATGTTCAATCCTCTTAGTCATGTTGTAGTCCTGCAATATGTCAATGATACCAAGGTACAGCACCACATCGTACACTTCATGGAACATTTGCTTTTCTTGCTTTTGTTTTCCCGAAATCTGTTCTGCCCTTGATGGCATGTTCACACCAAGCTGAATTTGGAGTCTGCTCAACCAATTGGAAAGAAAAAAATATACATATTAGTCTGCAATATTGTGGCAATAATTCATACATATGGTGTAAAGGAACAATTTTAATCATTAGAATATCTGGTCTTCAATTCGTATGAATAGCTCCAATATATCATGTAGCAATAATCTGGTAGTCTGCATAATAGCAGTAACACATTACACATGTGACCATTTGAAGAAAATGAATAGTCAATTTATGATCTCACTTTCAGACACAATTAAATTTCGATGAATAATAATGAAATTTAAACTTTGAAGTCTACGCATAATTAATACTATTTTTCTTATCTTTTTCGTGTGTTTCTTTTCTACAGATTTTCAGAAGCCTAAGGCTAAGATAACAGCAAGAATGGATTCAAGGCATCGTCGATTACATGCTTGTGGAGTCTCCATCTTAGCAACTGTTGACTTTGCCATAGGAAAAACACAACATATCAATGGACCAATAGGTTCAACATTGAGAAGGGTAGCAAAATTAGCCAAATTTGCCGCCCCTTTTATCTACGCCATGCAAATCCAGTGGCTAACAATTCTCTCCTTTATCGATGATGCCATTCTAGCAATTGAAAAAATTACAAAGAAATTGTTTCCCCCTTCAGCCAGCGTGTTCGACAAAGTTGATGAAATTGTGCTAATGATAGTGTTCCTCCCAGAAAAATATGATGGAGCGGTGAACAAGTTTTCTACAATAATCCACCAAGTGCCATTCTTAGATCGGGCACCGACCCTTGTGATCACAAGGTTGAACAGTTGGGTTTCCATGTTGAACTATTGGGGACATGAAAATTCAATAGTAAACGAGAAAACAATGGGTGTTGATAGGAGTTGCAATATGGATTCCTCGGATGATATTAACCATTCGAGTTTGGAAAACTTTCCTCCAATGATATCTGAATGTGAACATAAAGCGGTTCATGACATTTCATTGTCGAGTCGTGTAAAAGGGTCATACAAAGAAGCATTGGAGAGGGGGAAAGTAGAGACCCCAAATAAGATAATGGAGAAAGAGTGTGAGATTGAGAAGAAGATTGTTGAAAATTGAGATTTTTCCAAGCTGTTACAATAAAATATTTTATCGTCTTTGTAGTTTTTCTCATTGCTTATAAAGTTGGTTAAAAAGGTTGCTTATATTCAGAAAAAGCTAGCTGTAATTGTAGGCTAATGCTTTCTTTTTAACTTAGTCATGAGTGCTTTTTACTTTACTCAATGAGGGACTTTCATAGCCTGTGTATTTATATTTGCTGGTTTCTAATTTACAACCTTTTATTTTTCTGCATTTAGGCTGTTCAGTGCATGCGATGCATAGTCTGTTTTTATTGCTTAGTCTGTGGGTTTTTTTTTCTGTTCAGTCTTATACTCAGTTTCTTATACGATCTTCCAACAAAGATGGACGGAGGTGGTTGTGTGTGTGAAGGAAGAGAGAAGAATGAAGGAAATAATGATGAGAGTGATGATGCTATTGTGAAATGTAAAGTTGGAGGGAGCTTAAAGTGTAAAGGATGCTCTTCTGAAATGTGCTAATTATGCGTAGACTTCAAAGTTTAAAGTATTCATAGACTTCAAAAAAACTGTAAAAGTTTAATTTTTATTTCCCACGGATATCTTCTTTGGGGGACAATTTTGTTCAAGGCATGGGTAAGTACTAGATGTTTACAGAGTTATTTAAGCTGAAGATTAAACAAACCGAGCCAAAAACATCAAGAAAACCGTACCTTGCTGTACCAGGTAGAAGTAGATCCACCTCCTCATCACCAGCAGATGAAGCTCGCAACCGGCTACCCCTCATGTGTGAGCCAACAACAACACTGTCATCATCTCCTCCTCGAGGAACTAGAACAAGGCCTTGTGGATAGGATACTTCATCCTCCAGAGGATCTATCAAATCAACATTAGCATAGCAAAGTTTTTAAATGGATCACTTCATGATTGTAAGTTGTACTTGAAAAAGCAATAATATAAGTCAATAAAGGAGACAAAAGATTCACCTTCCTCTGCAAGCATTGCTAATCCATCCACACTTCTACTTTGGTTGTATGAAACGTGAGAACGCAGATGCTGGGGAGCTCGATAGTGAACACCTAGAAGAAGGCTGTAATCCATAATGTGCTGTGCTTCCAAAAATTTGCTGTCTATTTCAATCTGCCTGCATATTTATGGAGCTGTCTATTCAGTTTTTGCAGTGCATTAGAAAAACATGGCTTATATTTTATCAGGATGCAAGCTTGAGATGTATCATGCCAATTAACACTAATATTCATAAGCATGCAGAAATATGAGCATCATGAAATATAAGCATGCCAATTAACACTAATATTTTATCAGGATGCAAGCTTGAGATGTATCATATAAAAAATCTGCCTCAAAACAGCCATTAAGATTCACTACTTTAAATAACAGCATATTTTGTTGGGGGTGGGGCATTAACTCTAGACAAATATTTGCTTATTCATAGAATAGTACAGTGTCAAAATATGATCCAAGGATTTTGCTGCATACTTCAGAAACCAGGAATATACTAAACAAAAAGATATACACGTTGGCTACTATTTACTTTTCTGTTGTAACTTTGTCTAATGTCTAAGAAGAATATCTTATCTTCCTTTTCTTTATATTTACCTTATAATAAATTTTCTTCTTTTACCATATCTAAGAAATACAAATGCAAAAGAAGATTTATTTGTAATTGCCACTTACTTTAGTAAAGACTCTCGCCAAGATGGTTCCAGGTAGAAGCTGTAGTTCAGATCCAAATCTTTGAGCGTGGTATTCTCATCAATTTCTATCTTGTCTGATGATCGTCCAAGGGAAGAACCTTTTAAATCAAACCTTCGATGGATCCTTAAGTCTGTGCAGAACATATTTCCCATTACAACAAAGCGAAACTGCAAGACAGAAAATCATCTTCAAATATTAGCCTCCTATTTGAGGAAATGTACATGAAATTGAAGATGCAAGTTGTGATAGGCTCAAATATTTGATCATTTGATGCCGTATATGATAATTTTCATACTTAATTTCATATTGAAAGTATTAAGAAGCGTGTCATGACATCCTTATTGATACAGAAAATGACTCAGGCTCTGAAAAATGCTGAGGCAATATGCACATTACCTTTTGACCACTTGAAGGTTTAATCCTGTGCAGGCCAAAAAATTTGGTGATAAGTGTATTTTCATATGACTTCACATGATGATGATAGTCTGGAAGCATTCTTAGAAGGACCTGCATGTCAAATTTTGGACAAGGGAATTCGTATTTTATACTGAAAAGCAAGTAGAAAATAGCAGGTAAATACTAAGATATCATTGCTAAACGTTTAAAAGTTGCTTCAGCAAGTATTAGCTGATGCCTAATAGCTTAGTTTCCTTCAGTAAGTATTAGTTAAAAGCTTCTTCTTTACGAGTTGCCTCTGAAAAATGTAGCATTGTTCTACAGCTACAACAAAAGCTCTATTGCAAAATCTGAACTCTGCCACAGAATTATTTCGGACTACTTGTTTCTCTGGAAACTTTTAAACCAAGAGAACTTAATTAAAATTGAACATTCACTCTTTATTTCTGTGAATTCCATCCTGAATTTCTACAAATAAATTGTTAGCTTCAATTTACTACACTGTATGTACACAATAGAGACCATTCAGAATAGAGGAGAGATTGACATGAAACATTTGCAAATGTTATTAAAATACTAAAAGCAAACTTTGATCTTCTATTGGTCCTAACTGAAACATTTATTTGAAAGTACCTTGACTTCAGATCTTCGCAGTGTCTTGATCATGAAACGATCATCCTGAGACAGGAAGAAGACACTGCCACTTTTCCCCGGAGAAGATAGTTCCCTCAGAGTATCGTTTCCACAAATGGACATCATGTAGTCGGCGGCGTCAATCTTGAACAGCTCTCTCAAATTTCTGCAACAGGTCTCTAGAAGGTTATATCTAACAAACTTATGAAAAGTGAAAGGAAGAAAGAGAAGAGAAAGATGAGCTGTAACAGTTGTCTATAAGAACAGGTATCTTCCAAGAGAAGCAATTCTGTTCAAGTTAGAATTTAGAAACATCCAAAATATGATGGAGCTAACAAGGCTAGCTCTCCCAGCAAGGGTTTTCTTTTCCATGCCCAAATTCCCAAAACTTGAATTTAAAATCTTGCTTGAAGAGAGATTTACATGCACACTTTAGTCAGTACAAGAATGATACAAGGGCCACATGAAAGAAAGAAATAATCCAAAAATGAGAGTTTACTACTAACCTAAACACCATGGGACAATAATCTTTCCATTTAAAATCATCTGATTGATGAGTAGGTGTTAATTGAGAACCTTCTTTAGGAAAATCCATCCAAAAGCTTGCTTTTGGACCAAAATCTGATGCTCTAACTCCTCGAGTCGGTATAGGTGTTATCTTGCCCACAGTATACCTAACCAAATTGAAGAAAATTTACATTATCAAGGAAATCCATGCAAAAGCAACCTTATTGAATAATGATAGGACACTCATGTGAATAGCACGACAGTTATTGATGCATTTAGCAACTAAAGGGCAGTTATGTGTTTAGTAGTCCTGAAATAATTATGTGTGTCTCTTATGTATATGGCATGTGAGTTCCTGCATTTTGGGTGTAGATTGGTTTTTGAGTGTGATTGAGGGAGGAAGACTCTCTGTAAGGGATTAGGCAAATTTATTGCGTATTGAAAGAGGTTACTCTGACGAACTTTGTCCAGTGTTTTTCTTTTGCTGTTAGGTATCTGTTGTAACTTTTTTTTTCTGGTTTAATCCAGAAAATATAAAAATAAAACTACTTAGTTTGTGTGTAGTTCTCTAGAGTCTAACAAAGAACGTTTGCATTATCAAGAAAATCCATACAAAGCAAATCAAGATACTCTTGGATAGAATTTTAACTTCAATTTAGGTGGATTTTGTGCCTTCAATCATAGTTTTTAGCCTCATGACCCCTCCCAAGTCTCAAAATTGGATTAAGAAAACAAGACAAACTATCTAAATTCTACTGTAAAAGTTGATCAATACAAACGAAAAACATTTGTCAAGTGATTCTCATATCTTTATTACTTATTAGAGCACCCCAGTTTCTATTCTCTACTGTTGGTCCATAGGAAGAACAAAAGAAATTTCAAGGGAAAAGGAACATGACCTTTAATATGATTAATGAATAGAACCATCAACCGTACATATATCCAAATTGTGGCTTTATGACTTACTAGTGGTTATTACCTTCGAACATGGATTCGCCTTGAAATGTTAGCATATACCATGTGCAATAGAATAAATATAGAAGCATGTAGATACGTGCAGAGAAAAATCATGCAGCATTGTAATAAATTATAACAAGTGAAGCGGCTTGAGTGTGCTACAAATCAAAATAGTGCCATTTACCTTATTCCAAGCTGCAAACTGAGCATCAGATCATAACTCCTGTGACCTTTGATGATTGCCTCACCAGGTCTTTTAATCTCTTTGACAAGCTTTTTTTGAAGTCGCCGTGCCCTTCTAGACATTGATGAAAACATATTATTTAACACAACCTCACTTATTAACACACCTTGCATGTACTCTCGTTCCAAAATTGGGATCATTGCATCAACTTCTCCATCTCTACTTTCTGGTACAGATTCTGCAAATCCTGATGCTGAATCATATCCAATCACTTTCTCAATAGACACCTCAAGACTCCAACGCCTTTCGAGAGAGACATTTTTTCTATTAGACTCTTCCAGATTTAACAGGTTTCCTTTTGCAAACTTATCAGATGAAACATGACTTGACATATGGTTTTCTGGTACCTTGACATGTCTCACCTGTTTCTGATTTCTCAAATCTGGCAGCAATCCTCTTTTTCTCAAGGCACTGAAGTAAATTTCTTGCACCGAAGGAAGATGGCTACCTCTCGGGTAAAAGGTTCCTTTGCCATCTTTTAGACCAAATGTCCAAGTCCCAACATAGCATCCTCCATCACTCCAAGTATAAACTCCAAACCCATGCATCATGCCATTTAACCAGTTTCCTTCATATGAGTCCCCATTTATCCAAGTAAGAGTTCCTTTTCCTGACATTATCCCACCTTTCATATTCCCTACATACACATTTCCATTGGTCCAGGTATACTTGCCAGGCCCCTCTTGTGTTCCTTGCATCCAAGACCCTTCAAAGGTATCTCCATTAGGATAAACTTGAAACCCCAAACCATGTTTAAGATTCAACCTCCATCTACCTTTATATTTCAGTTTATCAGAACGAATGTATGTGCCCGTACCATGGATATATCCACCAGAGAAATCACCTTCATACACTGCTCCTGAAGGCCATCTTAGTTTTCCATAACCATTTCTCATCCCTCTCCTCCATTCACCCTCGTATACACAACCATCACACCACACGTACGTTCCATGGCCTTCAGAAACATTGCCATAAAGGGATCCAGAATATGACTCTCCATTAGAAAGTAAGAGTTGTCCAACACTAAAGCCATCAATTTCACCATTTGTCAATATAGACAGATGGTCTAATTCAGGAATCGCATCAACAGATTTTGTTCTCTCTGCACAAGAAAGTGCTCCTCCATGTGAATAATCAGCTATGGTCACGGGGCCAGACATGCATAATTACCAGATGGAAAATTTCCTTGTAAAATGTTAAGCACACCAATTTTTCAACAGCTACAAGACAAGAAATATGTTATTACTTAACCTGGAATATATAATATACTCAGCGTGTGGATCAACAACTGACGTAAATTTATTTCAGCTTAACAGTATGATCTTACCTGACACGAGAAAAATTGGCTTTCATAGAAGATACCTGTCTCAAACAAAAGAAAAAATACATGTTAGATACCTGTCTCAAACAAAAGAAAAAATACATGTTATAATCTAGCTATTATAGAGGAAGGAAAAGAAACAAAGATCCTTGAGAATTCAAGAATCAATATCATATTCGAGTATGTATATAAAAAAAAAGTGTAATTCTAAAGCGCAGGGTGACTAAACACACTATGTTCTTCATTGACTTTTGCAGACCACAAATTACGAAAAAAGAAGCATGGCAGACCACAACGTACGATCATAGTATTAAAATGGAGAACAGAAAGCAATTAAACAATAGTATCATAAAATTTTATAAAAGGAAAAAAATTAAAAGAAAAAAGTAACAATATTTTCCTCATTATCAGAGCATTTATCTAAGAAAGTAAATGAAGCAAAATAGTATACAAGGCACAGTAGGTGTTTGGGAATGTCAAAGAACAATAGAAGACTAATAATAATAGAAACTAAAGCAAATGAAGCTCCCTAGTCCATACATCATTACATGGCTAAAGAATACTTGGAACTCTAGTTTTATATATATATATTTATATACACACACACGCTTATAAGGATAGGTTCCGTAGCTTTGAATTCAGAAGGAACAACTTAATATCATAAACACACAAATGACAGAAGAGACAGGAAGGTGAAGATAACAAAGATTATGAGATACGACATTAATGAATATGACGTTGACATCCATTAACTAACACTAGAAAGGAAGCGTGAGAGGAGTTTACCAGAGAATTATAAGCAATGATGGAACAGTGTAGTTGCCGGAGAATGGAGGAGGAGATGAACTCTGTTCATATGGAAGATTATTCCAAAAAAGGTTATAGGCTAATTGCAAATATACCATAGAACTTACCTATATAAAAATATATATCTTATATGTGAGCTTGTATCTGGCATTCATAGTTGTTTAAAAATTTATTAGGGTGAGAGAAATGAGGTGTAATCTAATTTACTATGTCAAAAATTAATCTTATTTATAAGTTTAAGAAAATTTTGGATACAGATTATTCTTATAAAATATATTGTTCCTCCACCTATGAAATATAATATATTATTAAAACATTGCATGAATCTTATGAGTCTTATATTTATAATTCTTTTAAAAAATTTAAAATTGAATGAGTTCATTTTTTAAAAATACCTTATTTAATTACAATTTGAACCATGAGCATGAGTTAGGTCAATTGATCCAAAATAAATGATAGGTTAGCTAACTTACAAGAGCTATTTTTTAAAATAAAAGCAAAGCAACATATTAACGCTAGAAAAGAAAACAAAAAATATATCTATTTATTATTTGGTATGATTGTCAGTATTAGGTGTAACAAGTGGTCAGGAAACTACTTAGTATTGATTAGTCATATAAATAATCTAAAATATAAATGGGAATTAGAGTCCCGAATGATTTATTAGGTTATTCATTCAATATAATAAGGTTGAGAAATTACTTGCCCAGATACTGGAGAAATTGTCTCTGAACAACATTTTTATACAATAAAGAGACAGAGCACAGAAAAAAAGTATGAAATGAGATAATTAATATGATGGAGAGAAATAAAAAGAAATATTAACATTGTAGAACGTGTTGTATATATAAATAGTATAACTCATGTTATTATTTTATTTGCATAATTTTATAATAATTTGTTGGGATTTTGTATCTTTTATTTAATTATATTATTATGTCATTTAAAAACTTTAATATAATAACAATTATAATGAGATATTATGATTTAATAATATAAAAATTATCGTAAATAAAAAGTCATTAGCAAATTTGTAATATATAGTAAAACACAAATTAAAAAAACCTCATAAGTGATAAACACATGGCTATTGAGAAGACAAGATTATCATTGATAAAAAAAACGGAGAAAACAATATTATCCCCTTTGAGTGGTTGAATCATACTTGGTAAATGCTATAAAATTAGCAAGGATAATTCTTATGCAATATTGAAAGTCCCATGTCAAATTTTAAAAACATATCCAACACATGATACCGTATATATATAATATGCACGTACGCGTATTATTCGATAAACCTAAATAAATTATGTATATTCAGAATATACTTTGAAAGTACTATAAATATTTCTTTTCAAAATGCGGATATTAAACAGTCACTTGAAGTGGCCTTTGAGAACGCTTTCGAGAAAATAACAGATAATTTTTAAAATTTGTTAAAGAAAGGTAATTATTTAATGTTTGATTTTTATAAACACTCAATGTAAAAAATAAAATTATGTTGTCAATAAATATAAAATTTTATGATAAGAAAATCAACAAAAAAATTATTGTTAGTATAACCTAAAATAATTAATATATAAAACAACAAAATTATTATAGTAACAGTTTACGATTAAAAAATAGTATAAAAATTTTATACTACGAGTACGTACATTATTTATTCATAAGTCTTTCTAAGAATATTCATTAGTTATTAATACAAGTTAATCTAAATGTTTATATTTTTCAAGTGTAATAACTAAAATAAAAATCTATATATAAAAAAAAAAATCCAAACAGGCATGCGCGCTAAGACAGCGGAGCGTCCTGATTAAATCTTATTCATGGCCTACATTAAAGACGGTTGGTGAATTGGTGTCCCTGTTACCTAACAAAATCTTGTTCATGGCCTACGTTGTCCATAATATTTTTAATTTTTTAAGTCTCTAGTTAGTATGAATAATTACGGGTTAAAGAATTAATAATAAACTTTTCATTAAAAATTACTTTAGATACCAAATTTATCAATTTTGAATCATTATAATATTGATATAAAATATCTATCAATTTTATTAATATAATATTTAATTAGAGGTAAATGGAGTGAAGGAAAGTAAAGGGAGGATTTTTTTTATATAACTTTTCTTCAATTTTTAGGAGGGGATGAGGTTGAGTTGGAATGAAGGGGGAGTGAAATCATTCCTCCACCTTTTGCTCCCATCAAATATTGGAGGGGAGGAGATGAAATCTAAAACATTTTAAAGTGTATGATAAAGATAATCCTATTTTATGTTTTAAAATCCAAAACTATAAGGGTATAAAAAAGTAAATTTTTACATTTTATTTTCTCTCGTTGTAAATAAATAATAAAAAGTTATATCTACTTTGCATTTCTCTGATCCTCTTCACCAAACAAAAATATCTAATCAAAATTTATTATCTTCATTTTCTTCCTCTTCTCTCTTCTCCATTAAAATCCCTCCTTCTTTTCAATCAAATAGTCAATAATAATTAATATTCCTCAAAAAATGTGATTGATTACTTTTAATAAAAAAATTTATTTATTTTTTCATTTATAAGATTCAAACTCAAAATTTTATTCAAAAAAATTGAGTTTGATTTTACTTAAACTAATTACATGTCGGTCCATGTCTGTCAATTTAGTTATTGTTAGTCTAATTACTTTTTTATCAAATATTTTTGCCATATAAACCCAAATTTAAATTCAATGATTTTACACAAATCAATCTACTATAAAATTGTATAAAAATCTTAATAAAAGATCATTGATAATCAGAAACAGTAAATCAACTTACAAAACTAAAGTAAATATAATAGTGTATAAATAAGTAAATTAATACATTTTTATTTATCATAATATTGAATGAAATATTTACCAACGTGCTAATAACTAATCTTAAATTCATTATATTGATTAAAGAGTTTGAATTTAATTTACTTGGATTAATAACATTTTGATAATAATTTAATGCATATAATATTATAGAAGTTTAGTTTTGTTTAATTTACCTTAGTTTAAATCAAGATATACCGGTGAAATTTTACATTAACAAATAAACGAAATTATTAATTTAATTGATTTTATTTTGTTTTATTTTTTTATTCAAATTGATTTGATTCAGTTGCAATGACTCTTGACTGATTGCAGTTGTTTTCTTTGTTGCAGAAAATTCTTTACGGTCTTTTACACAATGTACATGATAAAAAAAAGCATTTATTAATCTTTCCTCATGTTTTTTGGATTTCCATTTTTAGTTTCTTGTAACTTTTTTTTACTGGTCTTATCCCCTTAAAAAATTCCTTTCCATTTTTGGTGCCTATAATTTTTTTTTTAGTCTCTCAAAAATTCTACATCAGCGACCAAAAATATACTTTTTTTGAAAAACTAGAAACGGGAAAAAATATATGAGAGACAAAAAAGGAAAATTCACAAAAGATGAGGGAAAAATATAATAAACCCTAAAAAAATACTCTGCTTATTTGTACGATGAAAACTAAACGGAACCCATTTTCTAAACAAACTCATTGCCGGATAATACAAAATTAAGCAGGCAAGGCTTAGCTGTCCATTATTTTTCATTTTTTCTCCGTTGCTTTCCTTCTCATTCTGTCTTTTCCCTGCTCTTACGTTGTTATTATACTAGGTTATCTTTTTTCCGTACGCAGCTATTACTTTAGACAAACTTGTTGAAATGATCAGCGAAAATTAAATTAGATGAGCATGAAGATAATGTATTTTGGGAACAATGTGCATTCTGAGTTCCAAGTGCTTTCATGGAGGCTGCTACATGTAATTTTTTAAGTATTCTTTATTGAATTTTATAATAAGAATAAAGTCAATGAAAATAAAAAATTCAATTAATTGAAGGATATTTAAGAATGTTATCATTAAATAGGATAAAAATAGTTAAAATTTATTTATATTTAAGTCATAAAATCTTTTTCTTTGATTGTTGCTTATAATTGAGTAATATAATTATATAATCTTTGATTGAAAAATATAACTATTAAGATCATGACAAAATACATCATAGATTGTAAATTTATTTTTTAAAATTTATTAAAGTCTTAATTATCATTTCTTTTATTTTTCTATCTATCGTTTAAGGTTATAACATAAAGTTTAATTAAGAAAGATAATTTTTTTATTCATATTAAAAATAATTATAATAATGAGCGTCTCATTGACCCACCAAATAAGAAAATATAAATCAAACATAAATATAATATCACACTTATAAAAAGGTAATTTTATTAAATTGTCAACGCGAATGTCTTCTTGAAACGAGTCAAATAAATATAATCATTAAAAAATATAATGTAACTCAATAAAATAACAAAACTATTGTGCAATTCGCAAAGATCACGGGTGTTTTCTAACTCGCAGAATCATAGATTAATTTCTCTTTTGATATATAATTATCGTTGATCAATTTTTTTTTTACATACAATAAAAATCAAACACAAAATTATTCATTAAATAGATCAATTTTATATATGTGAACACAACTGAGTTTTATACCATTGCGCAAACCATTTTCCTTATAATAATTCATAATATTATGCTTAACAAAACAATATCTATTTATTCTCTTAAAAAAAACAACATCTATCCAAATAATTCTTCAAAATACGTAATAAAAAAATGTCTAACTCAACAAGTTAATAATCTAGTTTGTTATTGACTTGTTGAATTAATGGATTTTGTATATAATTAAAGGATTGAAACGTATAACTCACTGTAATTCGTGGGTTTTTTTTATAATAAAATGTCAATTGAAGAATTTAAATTTGGGATCTCTTTCTTCTCCTTTCATGTACTCTTCTACAAATCACTAGACTAATCTTAGATTTTCCAATGTAATCCGTATTTAATGGTTAAATTTGATCCCATTTTGATAAGTGTTTGTTGGAGTGCCAAAAACCATTACTAGTATTATGAAAGGCCACAAATCTATAAAATCAATTTATTAATGTTAATAAATATTCCAAAATTACTACAATTTATTTAATAATGCTAAAAGAGAATTAATTATTCTATTTTGATAAAAGAAAAATGGTCAACAATTTACCTCCTAAAGTTTGTGTAGAAGTATAGAATTTACATTAAAAAACTAAGGCAACGCTGAAACTCGCATTCATATTTTTTTTCTGACAGATGACTGAGATGAGAACTCACAGACACAGTTGATTGAGTTCAATACCGCCGGATTATTGGAACAGAATGATTTTAAATCAGGCGGAAATATGAGTATATGACATGCTAAGTACCATTTGTGAGCGACTATATATACACGTACGTGTGATATTAATATTGGTCGGTAGGGGCTGAATAAGACATATGGAAGTGGCCAATTTAAGCTTTACTAGCTAGTGACTCTTAAATTCACATATTAATGTTGGGGCTTATTATGGCCACATAACTTTATCATAGCTCAGCCCCACTTTTATCATCTCATGATTACCAATTATTACATCACACACAAAATGTCGGTAATTATTATTCTTCAATTCTCTTGCAGTTATCTACTATGTTTTTTCTTGGCACGAGTATCTCTCAATTTATTAAATAAGATATTAATCTTGTTTATAATATTATAATTGTCACTGATTCGGAATTGTTTAAAATAACAAACATCAAATACAAGACTTCCTGTTAAATAAAGTTAAATAAATCGTCATTACAATATTTAAATGCGGTGTGTTTAACCACTATCCCGATTAGTTAGATTAATTTCTTTCCATGTTTGGTTGACTAATTCGTTATAACGTTTGTTCCTTTCCACGTTTTTATATCCAGTTGGATAATTACGTGGATTTTTAATTTCTATGGCGGCAACCGACTGGCCATCCACACCCTCTTTTCTTCCATTTAGTAAATTTGATTGTTTGAGCAAGCTGATTACTTAACTCTTTATTTGGTTTTCATGTTATAATAAAGTCTGAAAAAATAATAGAAGCCACTTCTCTTAGGCTCTCAAATCAGTTTTTAATTGTTTGTATGAGTTTTTATTTATTTTTGAGTGCTTTGTAATAGCAATGCTGACGTACCATTTCTTAGGTGCAACATGAATTTGTATTGTGTTGGATGGCTACTCTGAGACCTATACGATGTATTATGTATTGGTGGATTTTTTATCAAACTTCAACCACATAATTAGTCAAAAGCACGCATGGAAGGAAATAAAATAATGTAGAAAACGTTAAAGAATAAATAATTATGCTTATGTGTATTGCGTTTACATTTTAGAAAATTGTCTCTATCAAAATGAATAAGTATTTCATTTGTTTATCGACTAATGTAAAATAAATCTATGCTATATATAATTTTATTAGATCTACACGTTTTATTAGATAATTAAATTCTGTAACTTCTCTCTAAAGTCTAAACTATATATAGTCCTTCAAACTACACTACTAATTTACAGCAATGCACACTTTTATTTTTTTAATTATATTATCGATACAAAATATTCATTAATTTTTATTGATGATTAATATTTATTGAAAAGTTTGATTAACATTTTTAGTAAAATTCTCTCTTCTAATCATATTTTTCCTCTCTCCATAAGACTTAAACATGAGTCTTACTTAAAAAGAATCGAATTAATACCACTAAAAAAAGTTGGTATACTTTCATTTTTCTACTTAACCTTTATCTTTTTTTTTCATTTTTTATATTTTCAGAAAATGTAGAAAGACACGTAGCGTCTCTATTTTCCCTAGTGTTTTATAATGGAAAAACAAAATGAATGAAAAACTATTTTTTTTCTTTTTTAAGAGAATTAGAGAAAAGTAATTTTGAAAATTAAAATAAGTAGATTTGAAACGGGTAAAAACACTACAAAACAAGGTAAAAAAAATTTGAATGTGGATCTCGGCATCTCGCTGTAAAAAAATGCTATCAGACTTGTTAATATTACATATAGTACGATATTGAATCATACATGTATTAAAATATTTACTATTATTTGCTCATAATATTACGAGTCTATACTAATGAAACAGAAGGTCATTTTATCAAATAATTTTGTTTATATAAAAATTGATATATTATCATTATATCAAACGTTAGTAATACATTATATATAGTGTAGAATCACTATATGTATACTAATAGTTTCCTTTTTTTATTAAATAAAATTTATACTAACAAAAATAATTTGACACCATTTTTATTATTCAATAATAAATGACATTCTTTATAACATGTTACAAACCTTGTTAGTGGTGTTATGTGCATTTTTCCATGTTAATGATGATGATATCCACTAGATCTTGTCAAGTTAGTATATGGTGTTGACTTGTGGGATTTGCATCTGTGATCAAGTAGTGGCCCCTTTAAGATAGTGTAATTTGTGGGTTGTTTGAAGAGTGGAGGCCATTTTGCAAACAAATGTCTTGCTGCAAGTAGAGAAGTTGAGGGCGACTTTTCGGATGGGGACCGAAACAAATCTCCCATCATGGGAAATAAATATGATTCATAAGATATGTGTTTTTTAGATGTGTATGAGATTACCATGGGCATGCATTTACTGAAATAAATTAAAAAATTAAAAAACACTAATTCAAAATATTATTGGAATGTCATTTTTGTTGTTCTACTGTCATTATTATTATTGTTAACGGTCAAGTGCGACATCCTGTTCACGACACACAACAAGCCATATTTTTAGGTGAAGCTCTTCCTCTTCATTCCAGCAGTGCTTCATTTGACTCCATATGGATTTTAATGTTGGATCGAGAACCCTTTTGGGCAAGGGCTTGGCCAAAAGACACCTCATACAATTGAGTTTGGTTTAGCAGATTAGTCCACTGAAAAAAAGTGAAACGAATTCAAATTATTAACTCATTTTGCAAATTAGGTAAGTCCAATTCATCCCATTTTTTTTATTGACTAAGGAAGTGACCTAATATACCTTCCCTATGTATATCAAATAGTCAACCCCATCGGAACATCTCAAATTTTAA
Source organism: Glycine latifolia (assembly GCA_013407115.1). Classification (NCBI taxonomy): domain Eukaryota; kingdom Viridiplantae; phylum Streptophyta; class Magnoliopsida; order Fabales; family Fabaceae; genus Glycine; species Glycine latifolia. The sequence goes on from CM023943.1 coordinate 27,786,395, forward strand.
CCCATATTATTTAAATACTGGAGTCCACAACAAGGCTCTTCCTCTTCACGACAGAGTAGCTGTTATCATGCTCCCCTCACATGTCTTCTGTGATGTCGTGTTCTCCTTGCGGCAATAAGTGATTATGAACTTGAAAAAGGAGTTTGAGTTCAAAAGCTTTTTAGGTGTTTTTCCCTAAGCACAACATCAACATGAACTTTAGGTTTCGAGCTTGGGATGAAAAAAGGAATGATTATGAACTTGAAGGGGTTGTTGTGCTCGAACACAAGGCACTCATGTTAAATGTAGGAAGAGAGGATTCTTTTATTGGGATTGGTATATTTTTTTTATTTATATTTTCCTGGTGTATGCATGTCTAGTATAAACCACACACATCTCCAAAAAAGCCTATATCCTACTTACCCGTTTCTCATGGTGGGGGATTTGTTTCAGTTCCTCACCCTAGAAGCCGCCAAAGTTGAAACTATGTTCCAGTGTTTTTTTAGACAAAGGGTCTTGAAAGTTGCAACTACTATTAAGATATATTACTCTCTAGAGTTTAGTCAATTTATTTTCCTCTAGTTGTGTTAGTTTAAAAATCAAACTTATAAGTTATGCATCGTTGGTTTGCTTTTATTTATTTTTTGGATTGTCTCTTAAAGGACTAGTATATATTGAATCCTCATCAATCAATATTGTTGATATTTGTTTTTTTGGTGAATAAAAAAATATTGTTGATATTGAGGACATTACTTTGATGATTTAGGATTATATTTCATCATGGATGTGTTTTCTTCAAATTAATTTCATCCTTATACTTGCAACATGTGACTTATATTTTAACCCCTTCAATTGGTTCCACATTTATAAAGAACATTTTTTTAGAGGAATTGATAAGAACACAAGCACTCAAAATAAATACTGGATTAAAATGTACCCCCTTAAATATTGATGTTATCCTAAAATACAAATAATTTGAATGAAAAAAAACAATTTATTTTGATGTAGAATACTTAACCTTGGTGTTAAAATCAATAAAAAAAAGACGAAGAAGGAAGAGACAGCGAGTAATGAGACAAGACCAAATTCTAAGTTCTGTTTGATGACATCTCATGATCAATTTTATATAGCGTAGTACATGTTTTTAACCCAAAATATATTATGAAATTAATTTAAGTATACATTTTAATTACGTCTAACACTTTAAAATAAACGAGTACTAGAAAAACCATCATTAAATCATTTTTTAAGTTGCAAATATTGTTTAAATTTCATATTATGTATTCAAACATGGCTGGTATATATTTATGTGGGTTGTTGTATTTATCTATAACTATTAATAATACAAATTATTTCATTTAGTGTGCATATTTCATTGGATAATTTTATTTTTAAATGACTTCTTATATTTTAATTTTTTCTTTTAACCTACATTAACTTTCCAATACTTATATATTGTTAGTTTTTTTATTCTGTCATTTTTTTATTAACTGTATTTAACTTTTATTTATTTTATTATTTAAAAAATTTAGATCCTCTAGTATTTAAAATAAAAAAGTTTGTAACTCAATTACAAGTTTGGGCTGCACAAAGGCCCAATTTTTCGCAGGCTCAACGATAAAAAAATAAAAGAAAAAAGAAAAGAAGGAAAGAGTCCTCACTCATCATAAACCCTGCCCCTTAAACCTCTCGTCTCTGGTAGAGTCACTGCAGCCACCATGGTGAAGGCCTATCTCCGATACGAGCCGGCGTCGTCGTTTGGAGTGATAGCGTCGGTGGATTCCAACATCACATACGACAGCTCCGGCAAGCACCTCCTCTCTCCGGCACTCGAGAAGGTCGGCGTCTGGCACGTGCGCCAGGGCCTCTGCACCAAAACCCTAACTCCTTCCTCTTCGTCGCGCGGTCCTTCTCTCGCCGTCAACTCCATCGCCTCCTCCCCTTCCTCCCTGGTAATTATCGCGGTCGTCACTGTCGAACCTCGATTGTGTAAACGTGAATTCGCGGTTTCCTTAAACTGTTTTTTATGGTTGCCTTGCAGATTGCTGGTGGTTATGGTGATGGTAGCATAAGGATTTGGGACTCTGATAAAGGAACGTGTGAGACTACGTTGAATGGACACAAGGGAGCTGTCACTGCTCTTCGTTACAACAAGGCTGGTTCCTTGCTCGCCTCTGGTAGCAAGGATAATGATGTTATTTTGTGGGATGTGGTAGGCGAGACTGGGCTCTTTCGCCTTCGCGGTCACCGCGATCAGGTTCGTTTGAAGTTGAACTCAAGTTGTTATTGCTATATTTAATTAATGTGGTTTTGTTCTATGGTAGGTGTATTTTATTTTTATCTTTGGGTTAGATCATGTTTGGCCAAACTTCTTAATAAACATTTGTAGGAGAAGAAAATAAAAAGCAAAAGGAGTCAAACTTCTTTCTTAAGTTAAAATGAAGTTATGCACCTCAGCTTTTAGAGAAGTTTGATGAAAGAGTTTATATGTTTATATGGAAGTTGTAGTGAATTAGTTGATTTTAAGTTATGAGAGAAGTTTAATTTATTTTACCTTCATATTTTCTTCAACCTGTGGATACTTATCGAGAAGTTTTACCGAACAGGGCCTTGAAAGAGTTGTATAGTGTTTGGATAAGTGATACTGGAAGGATTTGTGATAATATATCATCTTATTCATTTCATTCTAAAAGTTCTTAAATTAGCGAATAGTAACGTTTACCTGAAAAGAGACAGTTACCTTTCATTTCCCTCCAAAACCCTCTTTCTGAAACATAGGTTGATAGTTTTTTAATATGTATTTCTCATTCATTTGTGGCAGGTGACTGACATTGTTTTCATAAGTTCTGGGAAAAAGCTTGTAAGTTCCTCCAAAGACAAGTTCTTGAGAGTGTGGGATATTGATACCCAGCATTGTATGCAAATTGTTGGTGGCCATCATAGTGAAATATGGTCCCTAGATGTTGATCTGGATGAAAGATATCTGGTCACTGGTTCTGCAGATAATGAACTTCGTTTTTATTCAATCAAGCATGAGTCTGTGAATGGGGAGTCTGTAAATGGCGGTGAAGAATCTTCCGTTCAAAATAAATGGGAAGTGTTGAGGCATTTTGGTGAAATTCAGCGGCAAAGTAAGGATAGAGTTGCGACGGTGCAGTTCAACAAGTCAGGAAGTCTGCTAGCTTGCCAAGTTGCTGGAAAAACGATAGAAATATATCGTATATTGGATGATGCTGAAGCAAAGCGCAAAGCAAAACGAAGGGTTCACCGTAAGAAAGAGAAGAAACATAGTAAAGAAGCTTTGGAGGGAATAGAAAATGGAGATGGGAATAATGAGAACAAAAGAAATGATTCTTCTGTCACTCAAGGGCCCATTGAAACAAGTAACCCCGCAGTTACTGTGCCTGATGTTTTTAAGCTGTTGCATACTATCAGAGCTAGCAAAAAGATATGCTCCATTTCTTTCTGTCCAATCACTCCGAATAATTCACTGGGTAGTTTAGCACTGTCCCTCAACAATAATCTAATTGAGTTTTACTCCATTAAACATGGGGAAACCCAAAAAACACTTGCTATTGATCTTCAAGGGCACCGTTCTGATGTAAGAAGTGTCACACTTAGTTCAGACAACACTTTTCTGATGTCAACCAGTCACAATGCTGTAAAGATTTGGAACCCAAGTACTGGTTCTTGCCTAAGGACCATTGATTCTGGGTATGGACTATGCAGTTTAATTCTTCCCACCAACAAGTATGGACTTGTTGGAACTAAAGATGGAACCATAGAAATTATTGACATTGGAAGTGGAACTTGTGTTGAAGTAATGGAAGCTCATGGTGGTTCTGTTTGCTCAATTGCTGCCCTACCGTGTAAAAATGGTTTTGTCACAGGAAGTGCAGATCATGATGTGAAATTTTGGGAGTACCAAATTAAGCAAAAACCTGGTCAAGTGTGTCCTTCATATCATTTGCTTTTTTTTTTAATAGAAAATTGTTCGTTTTTTAGAAAATACTCAAATTTAACATTTTGTTTTGTTTTACTTTGCACATAAAACATAGGTAAGACTAGAAGTCATTATGTTAATATGCAATATTTCATTGAGAAACTTATCTGTATTAGTCTTTCTGTTATATATTTAATTCATAGAATCAATTTATAAACAGTAAACACAGAACTGTTTGCATTTACGTATTATAGGTAGAAGATACTGAATACTAATAACAATGGAGATGAACGCATTAGATCACTACAAATATTAAGAAATTTAAACTAATAATATTCTACCTCTCCCCTCTCATACTAAATTTATCACTAAATTAGCTTGAACTAACATTATAAAAATTAATAGAGAAATTAATCAAAATTTCTCTCTTATCTTCTTTGTAGATGCACTTAACCTACTTCCTCTCTAATAAATTTCTTTTTTGGATCCTACATAAGAAAGGTGACAACATTTTTTTTAATGTTTATACTGGTTTTTCCATTTCTTTTTTTCCTAAAATTTATGTGCATGTACTTGCCCACTCTCTTTTTCTATCTCTTATTCGTTTTTTATATGTCCTCTAATTAGTTTCAATTTAATACTTGTGAAATCATCTCAGAGAAATGATTATGTCAATATCTTATTTAGTAACTATTTGTTCTATTACAGGCTGCTAAGCAGCTCATTGTGTCAAATGTCAGTACCATGAAAATGAATGATGATGCTCTTGTTGTTGCAATTAGCCCCGATGCTAAATATATTGCCATTGCTCTCTTGGATAGTACTGTGAAGGTTAGATGCCTTAATCTTGTCTCTTCGAGTTCATAATATTTGGTTTCCAAAAACAAAAACTAAGTTTTAAGTTTCACTTTGTTATTGCCATTTTCATTTCACCTGCGCACGTCAAAAATGCATATTCACAGAGCATATATTCTTTACCATCTTGGCAATCTGGGAACTTTAGCATTATTTCTATATGAGCACTAACATCGGGAGACTGGGTACACACACATATATACGCATTACACAAAGAGAGACTCAGCATGAAATACGAGTAACATAAAAGGATCTAAATTGATAATCATATCTACATTCTTGTATATTCACTTTTTTCCTCACAAAAGAATATTAAGAGACATTAATTTACTAGATATAATGAGAGGCATTATTTTCAATATTTTATTTTAGGCTTAAATATGTTTTTAGCCCCTGTAAAATTAGCGAATTTTGATTTTAGTCCTCATAAATTTTATTCTTTAATTTTCTTTTCTCAAAAAGTTGAAATTTTGTTTTTTGTCCTTACTATTTTGTGACACTCATTTATTGATTATGTGTTTAGCGGATGGTCAAGTGACCATCCTAGGTAACATTAGTGCCTATGGTACAATGTCAACATGTGATACCTCAAAAAATTTCTATATCTCCAAAATAAATGCTATTTATCTACCTTAAAATAGACTTGAGGGACCAAAAATAGTGATTTCAGATTTTTGGGTGATTAAACCCCAACAAAAATATTTTTCAAGGACCAAAACCAAAATTTGCTCATTTAATTGGGACTAAAAAGAATAATTTTAAATTTTTGAGGGATAAAAAACAGAGAATTTATTTTACAAGGACCAAAATCAAACAAGTTCCTTTTTATAGGGACTAAAAACATATTTAAGACTTTATTTTATATTCTAAGCTGACTTTTCTAATTTTTTTCCCTAATAATATTAGCCTGTGTACATCCACATGGAGGTGCCAGTTCAGGTGTTTGAGTTGACAATTTTGTGCTATGAGCTTCTGGTGGCTCATTTATGCATTAGCCCTATTTTACTATTTCAAGTATTTTTTTAATTATAATTTCATTCATTTTTCAGGTTCACTTTGCAGACACATTCAAATTCTTCCTTTCATTGTATGGCCATAAGCTGCCTGTTCTGTGTATGGATATCTCATCGGATGGAGATTTAATTGTAACTGGCTCTGCAGATAAAAATATAAAAATCTGGGGTTTGGACTTTGGTGACTGTCATAAATCCATCTTCGCGCATGCTGACAGGTGCTACATAATCTGTTTCTCATGATAGTTGTTTTTTCTTTATTTCTTTTCTTCATTAGGGAGGATGATGGATTGATCTGTATTTGAAATACCTAATGCGATTTATGTGGCAGTGTTATGGCTGTGCAATTTGTTCCCAAGACACATTATGTGTTCAGTGTTGGAAAAGATCGCCTAGTAAAATATTGGGATGCTGATAAGTTTGAGCTGCTGTTGACTCTTGAAGGACATCATGCTGATATTTGGTGTCTTGCAGTCAGTAATCGTGGTGATTTTATTGTCACTGGATCTCATGATCGTTCTATTCGCCGCTGGGATCGCACGGAAGAGCAGTTCTTCATTGAGGTATACACAACTTGTATGAGATTGGCTACACTTAATGCAGGGCAAAGTCTAATTACTAATTTATAACATGAATACTTTTCATAGGGTGTTTTTCTTCCTGGATTAAATTTTGGAATAAGATAGACCATTTCATTTGCAGGAAGAAAAGGAGAAAAGGTTGGAGGAAATGTTTGAGGGTGATATTGACAATGCATTTGAAAACAAGTATGCATCAAAGGAAGAAATACCAGAGGAGGGAGCTGTGGCTTTAGCTGGGAAACAAACCCAGGAAACCCTTTCTGCAACGGACTTAATTATTGAGAGACTAGACATTGCAGAAGCTGAAGAAAAGTGTATTGCAGAACATCAGGTTTACAATGTTTTCCCTCTTAGATGACTACTGTCATCTGGACTGATGTTTCATCTCAAAAGTGAATCTGGAAAACATGCTTGCATAGTTAGATAGTACCGATGCATAAACACATTTATAAACAAGTATGCTAGCCTGTGGTTGAAGTTTAATAACTTTACCACCAGAAGCGGTTCCAGCATAGAATGCACCCACTTTTATCCATGAACCCTAAGCAAATTGTTCCATTAAGCAATATGAATCTATCAACTTTTACCAAGTTATTTGTGTTAATCCCTATCAAGTACTCTTATTCAGATAAAAATCTCCTCTCTTGATTTCCACAAGTAATTATCAAATTTTATGTGCTAGTAAACAACTTTAGCCTTGGAAATATTCATACCATAACTCCAGTAAAGCCTTATCCCACTAGGTAGGGTCAGTTACATGGATCACATTACACTCTTGGTTTTATCAAAACTAAACTTTCAATAAATCCAATTCATCTTGAGTGTGACAGGTAACAGAAATTGCTAAGGAAGATTGTCTTGTATCTTTTATGTAATAACACCTAATGTTGTTGCAAATTATTTTGCATTCAGGAGAAAAATAGCAGAAATGTTGCTGTTTTCCAAGCAAATCCGCTTATGAATGGGCTTTCACCTTCTGACTATGTTCTAAGTGCATTTTCAGATGTTCACTCCAACGATTTGGAGCAAACATTATTGGTATGTCTGGGACTTGTATTTTTATTTCATGTTGTTCTCATGCATAAATATAAGGCACTTCAGACTACTATATTTGGGCACAGTTCATTTTTCATTGTTATTAAGTTAATCTCATTTCTAAATCATTGCTCTGAATGAGCAATACCTATTGAGTAGGTCGGACTTCTTGATCCAGTATTAGTTGATTTAGTTTTTCATGTCTCATTTATCATCTCTGTTAGTTCTTCTTGGTTTTTTTTTTACCTTTAAATGCATCCATTTATGAATAAAGTTATATAAAATTTGACCTTTTCTATGGTAGTTTGACTTGATTACATTTTCTCATCAACTCTATTTGGTTTAATATATTTTTTCCTGGAGCATAATAATATTTCTGCATCTCATATCTGGCTTATAAGCATGTATAGGGGCAAAAAAGTGGCTCAAGGGTCCGTTTTGATAAAATAAACAGCGTAATTAAAGATTTATTGAATAAGTACATATTATGGAAGCTCTTGTGTACTTGTTTTTATAATCGTTGAGGAAATAAGCTTAAACTGTTTTCATATAAGATATAAGCTATTTTCATAAGCTATTTTCATAAGCTATCCAAAAGTGCTTACTAAAATATGTTGTCATAATATAAGTTCAAATAAGCTCTTTCAAACAAATACCAAATATATTTTCTGTTCATCTAATCAAAATTATATTAACTGTATGATTAAACTTGTGAGCTGTGACTAGTTAATAAGTTATACATTTCAGTTCATGTCTTAGGGTAGCTTGCATGAGGTTATAGGTTCAAACCTCATCGCCACCATTATAACAAAACAAAGTTCATGGGTTCTTTATTTTTTAAGAAAATAAATTAAATTGATATAAATTTTTAAGTGATGAAAAATCTATGGTAGTTCTTTTAGTTTAATGTTTTTACCATTTTTTGTGAAAGTTAAAGTGTTGAACCCTAAAACAGTATAACTTTGATTACAAAACTCACTGATTAAAAGTTAGGACTTCTATCACAATAATATTTGTTTATATAATATATTGTTTAATGGATATAATTTGTTAAACAATTATATGGTTTACAGAAGAGCATCAGTGCATCTGGTGTTGGTGGAATGGCCATAGGTGTACGTAGTTTGTCTTTCTTTTTATACTCTGACCCAAAATGTAAAATCCAAGAATATAAAGAAAGATTAGCTATACTTGACTTTTTTCATGTAGAAGTGGCACAAGTACAATCACCAGAAAATGGTAGCGATACTTTTTTAAATTGTAAGCATCATGTCTAATTTGTACCATTCCTTTATGCAGGCTTTACCATTTTCAGATGCTTTGAAGCTTCTGTCGTACTTGAAAGCCTGGACTTCATACTCTGATAAGGTTACTCTGTCTGCCTAGTAAAATTTTGTTTTTCCTTAAAATATTGTTGTGTGTATATCTCCTTTTCTTTTCTTTTGTTGCTTGGTCTGCAAAAATCTTATTCTCATTCTCTTTGTAATCTTTTCCTTCTAATAAAAAGTTCTTTCAAAAACAAAAAGTATGCACATATTTTCTCATTTACTGAAGTAAGTTGTATTTGTCAATCTCTAGTAGGCTCCTTTTCCTTATTATCACTCCTTTATCCGACATGTATTTATATGCCCCTCATATCGTAATTACTAAGTAGGATATATTTATGACTTATCCAGACATAATAATGATGGTGATGATTAAGTTATCACTTATCAGCAACAGATGTATAGAAATTTACTTAAAGCAGATTTTCCCGCAAAATATGAGTATTTATGTTTTCCTGATAATTGCAGGTTGAGCTTGTTTGCAGAATAGGCATGCTGCTGTTGCAGACACATTCCAACCAGCTTATTGCGACGCCAGCTGCCCGACCTATCTTGACAGTTTTCAGTGACATTTTTTATGATAGGGTCAAGGTAAATATGCTACGGTTTTTTATGTTTTTCTAAATAAAATTGAAGGTTTGTCATGTTTGGTACATCAAAACTTTGCTTCCAGAGAGCAGGTTTTAGTCTTAAAATAGGTTTTTAATACAATTATCCTAAAATCCCTGTTGTCTTGTATTAATTAATAAATTATTTAGGTGTTACATGTCCGTGAGTGTGGGATCTTTTGTGGAGAAATTTATGATACTTATGTATGTTTCTTTGGTTGCTGCTTTGTTATCAATTTAAACTAATAGATTGCTGGATAATTTTTAAATTTAATTTATCATGTCACTACTATTCAGCTTTTACTTTAGTGCTAGAGAATATTTTCTTCCTATTAGGCAATTCATCCAACTCAAAGGTTTTCTATTTTTAAATTAAATATTTCTGTTATTCCATTATTTTCAGTATAAATAACTGATGAACTTGACTGTATCTTTGACAATTTGGTGTCTGAACCTTGTGCCAGGGATGGAAAGACATCTGTGGTTTTAACCTTGCCGCCATGGATCATATTCAGGTTTGTATAGAAGTTTCTGCCGAACTCTCACTAACCATTGATAGACACAGGCTGATTCAATTTTATGATCTTTCAGCAAAGGATGGCTTCAAGATCAGATGCTCTTTTTCATGATGCAGGATCAAAACTGCTAGAGATACGTGCTCGGCAATCCAAACGTTTAGAAGAAAGGTCTGATACTGGGGAAGTGAAGCGGAAGAAGAAGAAGACATAAAGTATCGTGTATATTTGGACATGGTTATGCACTGGATTATGTTAATGACACGAGTATTTCAACCACGGTGGGAGAAATTTGCGTCGACTGTTGGAAGTGATTGATGAAACACTGCAGATTCGGAGCAAAGTTGTCAATGATATCACCTTCAACGAGTAGAGGTTTGGATCACCAGAAAAGGTTTTATGACCTTGTCAACGCGATTCCTTTTACCAGATAATTTTGCTGTTTTAATCTGCGGCTTATATCTTTTGATGTCAAGATGACATCATTTCAATTTTGAAGAGCGAGTTTTTCACAGTATACGATTATTCATGTGGGTAGATCAGCAAAAGGTCATTACAGTTTTATGTTATAATGTGTAGCTTTTGAAATTTCACATAAGTTTAATATATTATACAACTTTTTCTCATAATTATTTACCCTGTCCGTGAGTAAAATTTTCCCCATGTAATGTTAGTGCATGCTTGTGTGTCAAGTTTCCACAATTTCTATTTTTTCCTCCCTAGTGAATGAATTTGATAAATAATATATTGCGTGGCTAAAAGGAAGAATATGATGGTAGATACATGAATTACTAGGCACTGCCTCAACCACCATGCGATGTGTTTTTAAAGCATGTAGTATTTTGATAAGTTACATTAAGGAACTTATTGAATAAGTTCAAAAGGAATTTATAAGAGTTACAAAGTATTTTTGCAAGTTTAAATAAATTTCTCGCGAATTATTTTAAACGGTAAAGTGAGGAAAAAAAACTGAGTGAGTAATAAGAGGCCGCCAAAGAGAAGAAAAAGGATAAACTTCAAATTTTTTTTTTACATCAATTGTTCTAATTAAATTAAAAAAAATTATTCACACATCATATACGTCTAAAAAGATGTAATGTACGAGCAATATTTTTCTTCATTAAAGTTAATTTTGACGTGGCCAAAGAAGACACGTTGCCTAAACCAAGAGAATATGCACCAGAAGTCGAAGTTGGAGAGAAACATGCATATTTTATGGTAAGTTTTTGCCTTCAAAGGTTTGAGTAAACTGCCAATTCTTGGGGGCAACACGGGATGAGGTAGAGTAACTGTCATCACTAGCTTTAACTCTAAACATCAATGTCTCTCCCACTAACATGGCATTAGTCTCCCAATTTCACTTCAAATTTGTCCAATTGAGCATCTTCTTGTCACCCTTCACCTGCACTTTTGTGAAGTCTCCAACTCCTCCCACATTCCACACTTCTGCTGGGTTGAAGTAAGGATTCCCAGTGATTGTGAACCGAATACCTCCTTGCTTCTTGTCCGGTACCCTGAATATTTTGAAATGAAATATGCATATTTTTAATCAATAAATAAGGACGCTTCAAAATTTGTATTTCATGTTAACTTTGTATGCAATATTATAGTTAAAAAATGTTAATAACATTTTTTTAACACTTTTCCACACTTCATTTTTTCTTAGTAACATTTACACAAGTTCTACTAATTATAAGATTTTTGTTTTTAAACTAGCGGGATTGACATAAATTTTAAGTAATAAAAGTGTGTTAGAAAAAAATATATTAAAAACTGTATTGTTAATAAGGTTATACTCTCGATCTAATATTTTTAAATTTGTCATATTCTTTCCTATTTATTACTAGTATGTTGTATTGGGTATAGGTGATTAAAGGCGCTATCCGATCCAATGCAAGTTGAAGGTTATAATGAGCCGGGTTATAAAAGTCCAAATTTATTTTATGTCTAAAAATGAAGCCGTCTTATAAAAGCCTAAATTTTGTGGATTTTTAATGAGTTTTTGCGGGCTTAAATCTCGAACCATAATTGAGTTAGGCTAAAAAGTTCAAATTTAATTTGGATAAAAAAAATTTAATATCAAACTATACATTTTATTGGACAAGTTTAGGATGATCCGACTAATCTGATCCATTTTGTCACTTCTATCTCTAGTAATAGGGTTTTGTTTATTATTGTTCGAACTTAGTTTCTAGCTATTAATTCCATTCCATTTAACTTGTAGCATGCAAATAAGGTATGCTATGAACATTCAGGTATATGACTTCTGTAGTAATTATGTATGTAACCTGCAATGTTGGACTGAGATGATGCCAGCCTTATACTGTGCAATTTTGAGATACGCAGGTTGGCTAAATGAAAGTGCTGACCTTTCATGATAGCGAAATGTAACTCCAAAGCAGTTCGTAACCTTATTTAATTTATGTTGAACTAAATATTAAAAACAATGATTAAACCAATCGCTGCAAACTTAGTTTTAAAATATTATTATTCACAAAATTAAAATTAATTTTTTATGCAAGGAATCATTTTATTTTTATAAACAATTAATGTTCACTCTCTAGTCTCTTGCATAGTTGCATTTCAATCGTGCACAATTTGTAAAGGCACACCAACATTTATTTAAAGTTTCTCAACATTATAACTTCTCCACCTTCCATAAATATTCATTAGTTGTGTGTGGGTTTAAAATTTTCACTATCCTACAGAGCTAAACACCTTAATGAAATTTCCACTTTCTAAAACATAAAAATAAGAAGCAATTCCATTCAAAAAAAGAAAAAAAAAAAGAAGCAACCCATTATTAGTTGTTAGCAAAATCAATTATTTGTACTAGCACGCTTCCTCTTTAATAATTTTTTTATCACGTAAACTATAAATACAATATTTAAGCATGTAGTATCCATTACTGTTGAAAAGAACAATGTCATGGATTATGGAACATGTTGGGGGCAGTATTTTAGTCGGTAATGGTGGCAACTGGCAAGTGTCAGGTTTAAGTTAAGGAAATTTGTTTTCGTCGTAGAATTCCGATTTATGTTGTTGTTGGGTTGGGAGTTACTAGGATTAAGGAATGAATTACTAACGACTTGCGGAATAGGTGGCCCCCATCTTAATGTAATGCATCCTTAGTTTCAAGGTCGTCAATGCCACAATCTTTTGTTGTTGCCAACCTCCTCTAGGGTTCCTCTGTTTCTTAACTTTCTTCACACCAATGGCAAAGAAGAGAACCGCACCTCAGAAGAAGAAGACCAAGATGATAATTCCCATGCCAAAACATTCTCAACAGCCAAGAAGCTCACCTCCAAAACGACGCACTGATTTCTCTTTCTTCACGCGCTCTCCCTCCTCCTTCTCCAACCCTACTTCTGGTACATTTTTTTTGCCTCTTCTAATTCCTTCTTTCACGTTCAATTTTAGTCTTTCTTGAATTTGTTCTGGCTATGAAATTTAATTGTTCACTTTTTGGGTTTGTTGTTGCCAATTGATTTTGGTGTTTGGTTTTTCTTGTGGGGATTTTTCTTTGTTTTCTTGAATTAATCATCAACTGTTGACTGCAAAGCTATGGCCATTCGTGCAATTCCCCAGTTGAGTTTTCATGTTTTCGTATAGCAAGACAAGCAATTCTTAATGAAATCATTAAATTCCCTCTCCTCCTTCCTTGGTCAGGGAGTGTGATTTCTTGTATATGTCACGACTTTGTACATGATGATGTACTTTTAAAAATTTGGTATGATGGTAGTTTGTTAGCAATGTGGTTGAGCTGTGAAATAACTATGTGCTTTGACGAGCTGCGTGCTCTGACAATGGAAAGAAATAATTGTTTTGTTAGAATGCTAAATGGTTTGTGCATACTGGAATTATTTTAACTGTTTGATTTCAATGATCCAGTTATGCGTATTTGTGTTGGAGGATGTTATTTGCATTGATAAATAATGAACCCTTGTTGAATTTAGCTCCTTGGTTTTGTCTTTTGTCATTTACAAAGTCCATATCCGAAGTCACATTCATCAACCTTTTAAGGTTGACTGCCTCCATTGAACTATGTTTCTGATAGGCCTTGTCGAAGTTTTAAAGGAATTAATTTTGTTTCTTATATACATATGACTTTGTTGGAGCTAATTTTATACTCTTGGTACTCAAAATCTTTGTTGTTGATGTTGCCAAGCATGGAGGTTTGGCCATTAGTCTGTTCTCCTTCTTCAAACATCTTAGTATGTGTGACATGTGATTCAAATTGAATTATTCATTCTGTTAGGATTTAAACTCAGTTTCTGTCTTTCTCCTTCATAAGCAAACTTTGATTGAATTTTGTTGAAACAGATGGCTGATCTTTCACCTGACCAATTCTTCCATGCAGGTTCCTCACCAGATTCATCTTCTGGTGAAGTGAGGTTGTCCAATGTTGCTTCAAGCAGTTTGCAGGGGAGGAGAATGGCAATGAAACAATTTTCTGAAGATATGCTGGTTCGATGCAGCTTTTACCAAGAGGGTAGACCAGTATGTTCATCTGAGTCTTTTGATACTCCAGTTGTGGAAGTTGATTCAGCTGTTCAAGATGAAAGTCTCAACCTTGGTGGACATAGGTTTGTTTTGTGCAAGCATGATAGTACAAATAAGTGGAGTTAGGAACCTTTCAGCTTTTTTTGTTTTTTAGTAGACTGAAACTTTTAAATTTCTTATTTCTTTATAGGGATGCTTGCAATGAAAAAATTGATATTTCCAAGATGTCAGAATCTACCCCTCTTGAATCATCTGTCAGTGATAGCAGTTCTCTTGCTGTAACTCCTGGACGTGTTGTATGGGCAAGGACAGATTCTCAAGTGTGGTGGCCTGCTGAGGTATTTACATATCCTGCAATATTTGTTGTTTTCCGTCCCTATCTATGTACTGGTTCATGAGTCAATATAACATATGATTAGACAAAAAGAATTCATAGTTACAGAGGCCATCCTCTCTACCAGACATCCTTGAAGAATCTCTTGATTTTACATGCAGTTCACTTACCACCTAAGTTCTTCAGTGGAAAATACACAGGCTGATATCGTAACATGTCCTTGTCTTGCAAATTGGAGAACTTGCTTTGAATATTAAAGTGAACTTGCTTTGAATATTAAAGTGTAAATATAATTCTTGCTGATATAAATACAGGAGATATCATCTTATCTTAGCTGCAAACCATGATAAACTTCCCTTTTATATCTCTGTTTACTCATTCTACTCTGTTCCTTTCTTTTCATTTGGAGATTTGTGAGACAATATTCTCTCATGGGAACTCTAGAAGTTAAGATTAATGTTTTGAATCCATTCTTATCACCGGAAATTTTTAATCCTTCAATTATTGAAGATTGAGCTTTTTGTGCATATTCATATCTTATACAATATGCCGCTTGATTTGTCAAAAATTTTCTCATGTTAAACTACATTAAAGATGAGGAAAATCAATTACTTGAATGCTTTTGTTGTTTACATGATTGAAACTATTGGTGCAAATCTGTCATACTTTTGATGTTAGATGTTGAATCCAACCTTCTAAACATACCAGTTAGTAAAATGGGTTAGCTTATGACTTTGTGTGAAGTTTATTTCTGTGTCACTATTTTATTTTGAATTTCATAAGCCATTTATCCATATTAAGAAAATAAACTTTTCAGATCATGGAAGAAACATCTGTGCTATCCAACCCTGGCACTGGCAGTGATGGACATGTTTTAGTGCAGTTTTATGGAAATCTTCCCAGGTATTTTAGCATATATTTTCCAGATGGAAGTTTCTTGGATTTGCCTGACCTGTCTACTTATTGTACTGAATATTTCTTTGTTCCTTAACAGTGCCTGGATTGATCCAATGACAGATATTTCAACTTTTGAGGATGTGAGTTTAATTAATCCTTTTCATGTAATATGCTTTTGCACATATAAGTTCATGGTATTTAGAACCTTAGAAGTCAAGCCACTATCTTGTATTTACATCTTGATAACATTTAACATCCAAAGCCATGCCAGAAGAGGAGGCAGATAGAATGCCTCATCCTCAACCTCAAAATGAAGAAAGAAAAGGGTGGAGAAATGCTTAATTTTACTAACTGTACATTTTCTAATATGTTTCCCTGCATCATGTCTCACAATTTTTGTAGTAAACTATTATATTGTCTCTGCTGTTGCAAATCCTTCTATTCTACGTTTTTATTTTTATGAATTTTCCTTTTCTTTTCTGTTTAGAGGTGGGTTGTTGAAGAATTAGGAGGCTTTTTTACACAGTTCTGTTAAGCAGGACATAAATTTCAACAATTGTGAAGGAGATAGTTCTATTCTATGATTGTTTGCTTAATTATATCTGTGCATGATTTTTATTGCAGTCTTTTGAAGACAGGAGCAACAACCCTTCAGAAGATTTTCAACAGGCTTTAAAGCAGGTATGTGTAATCTAAAAGAAAACTTCGGTATACTCCAATAAATTTTACAATTTTCAGCCAAGAGAATCTGTATTTTATCTCATTTATCCCTCCTCCCCCTTTCCAGGCAAGATTTTTATTTATCTTTTTATTTTATTGATGCTAGGCCTTACAGAGGAAGGCACAACTTAGTTCTTGCCAAAAGTTGACTCCTGATAGGTCTGCTCACTATGATCAGCAAGAACGTTCATCTGGTACCATCTTGATTTCTACTTTAAATTATGTTGTGTTATGTGTATGGTGAAGTGGGTTGTTACAAAAAGGGTCATGATGGAGGATGACGCAAAATAGAAAAAAAAAAAGATTTTGAATGGAGTTGACACCTCTGTCATATGATCCTTGTTGTGACAAATAGTGATTTCACCAGAGACTTTGCAATTTCTCAAAGGCTTCTTGGCCATCATCATTCAACTCCATTGGTTGATTTTTGAATAATAGTTTGAAGATTTAGTTCACACGTAACTGTCAGCTAGGTTATGAAATGGGCAATATAATTCAATCTCCCCAAAACCTTTGGCCTTCCTTTGTTGTGTGAGTTGACATTTCAAGAATTGCTCAAACTTTGCAAGGATCTACTTCAATTTCCTTTTGGTGGACTACAAACCCCAGCAACTTGCCAGATTCACATCAATAGTGCATTTAGCTAGTTCAGTCTCAATTTAAACTTCGTCAAACACTTTAACGATTTCTGCATGCGAGTTACATGAGCTTCTTCATTTCTTGACTTTGCAATCATCTAGGTTAGCTTCAATCTCCTTTTGCTTCATATCATGGAACAAGGTCGCTATTTCCTTTTGATATATTGCGCCAACATTTTTATCCTAAGCGGTATGACCTTCTAGCAAGGTGATGAATGTGTTTTTAACCTTATCATTTGAAGGAAATCCTTGCACAATGGATCCAAGGTCTTCCCTGAAGGCAACTATAAATTGGTGTGAATTTGGAATGCTACCTTAAAGGTAATAGGGTAAGTCTGGATTGACAAACTTATCTTTGCAATCGCATCTCCACAAGACCCATCAAAAGCTCTGACTACCATAGTACTTGGCTTCATGTCTGATCCATCATATATATGGTTCGTGCATTTCACTGATATGTGCAGGGCCTTATTATGCCCTGCTTCTTCCACTAGTATCTCATCATTAGTAAAGGTAGGGTAATTATTGGTAGTGATGTTACCAATGATAACTTAGAATTTTTCCATGGACATGTTATGGATGACGTGGGCCTTTATATCTTCTTGTGAAGTTTTGAATTAATCAGCAGTGAAAGTGATATTTTAGCTCAGATTTGGGTTAGTTGGTTAATCATTGTGTGCTCACTCTATGTTAGAAGCTTTAGAAACCCAGGTTTTTTTTATCAGAAACTGGCCTCTTCTTTTCCTCCTTCCCTTTTACTGTATACACAGTAATGAGTTCCTGATTAGTCATTTATTTTCCTCTCTTTTTGTCCTTCACCACTTCCTTTGACTATTTGCCTCTTAGCCCGTTAGGAGTGTAGATCTGACCACTCCAAGTTCCTGCACAATCCAAATGATATTCATAACACCACTCGAGCTTCTAAAATTGATGCCCTTTGACTGGTTCTCGTTAGAATTGTTGACACAAACTTAAGCATAGAAGAAAGACATCAAAATGGGCACAATCATGAAAAAAGATGAGCGCCACAAGCTGATAAAGCTTTTATACGATACTATTGATGTCTGAGTAAATCAAATAATATTTTACAAAGTCCTTAATGGAGTCACCATTGAGAGTCCCAACGGAGGTGGATACTCCACTGAATAAATAGGAAATCTTATTGTTACTTTTCTACTTTGCAACGTCCTCCATTGTGACATGGGTCAAAATAGGAAATCTTATTGAGTCCTATGGCGGCATAAGCACATTTAATAAATAGGATGAACCAGTTTTATATTAGTGAAATTACTACTATTTTAACTAACAATAATATGCTTCATTTGTTGATTGAATTGTTTAATGCTGTTACACACACAATTTTTTTAAAAGTAGAAATAGTAGACCCAAAAATGTTTCAACTCATTTACAATGATATGATATGTCAGTTTTATTTTGCGAATAATTTTAGCAAAGGGTTTTGGGACACTTTAATTCTCATGTGCAACGTTTGTTATCCACACATCATTTCATCTGTCCTTGTATGTTGTATGTGCTTGTCCGCCTCAATTACAAAACTTTTTGAGACTCTTGTCACTAAAGCAGACACACATAACATACCATATACTGGATACTTCGTAGTTCATATGATCTTCTGACTATTAATGTCCATTTGAAGATTATAACTATCTATTGATTGATAATTTTATCCTTTTTCCGTCCTAATATGAATTTATGGTTTGAACAGATAAATGCACTTCAACTAGCACAAGCAAAACAATTGATGATGTTCAAGAGAGACGAAGAGGGAAAAGGGAACGTAAACCGAAAGTTCACTTTGATGTAAGTTTCTAATTTAAAACTTGCCGCATGATCACTATTACAACTGGTTTGTCACAGGCTTAAGTGAATAAATCATCTTTCAGGAGGTAACATATCCAATGAAATCGGAAACAAAGGTTCGTAGGTTGAAGATAATGCGGTACCTCGGCCTTGCACCTCCAGTTGGTTCTCCCTTTTGAGTTTTGTCCATGATCACGAGTAATGCATATTTCAAACGTTTGCAGCCTAACAGCTGTAGTTGATCCTCCCTTTTTTAACCATAATAATCATGAAATATGCGTATTTATTAAAAAAAATGCTTCTATTTCTTGTCATTAGCTATGTAAAATTTTGTAGGATTATATTGTCTCATAGTATTACATTACTATTTGTAAAAACCATATGAGAATTTCACGGAATATCAGATTAGTTCTCCAATAAAAGTTCAATTTAGCACATATATAGTTTGGATTTTTTTTATGGTCGTATTTCCACCTTTTCTGTATAACATCCTATAACTTACTTAAATATTGGGTCGTTTGTTCACTTTTTTTTGGGATCAAATTAAGGCAAAAGAACTAAACATATTCCGAGGGAGAGCTAAACTTATTGCAGTTGTCCAGTCTTGTTTTATGATCTATCATCAGGCAATATTTGTCAATCCTTAATGATCATATCCAATGTACATTAATTATTGAACCACCAATTCGAAATATTTGTCCAAAAACTAAATTCAAAAGGTATTATGGGTTGTAATTGGAATATTCTGATTTGGAAGCATCCGTTGAGAGGTTTATATTGTACCATGCTTGAAATTCCAAATGCAGTTTATATCTTTGATAGAAATTTTGTTGATGATATTAAAAAAGTGAACTTGTCAGGGAAACATTATCTATCGATGATTATGCCAACGTGATACTCAACCACTTAGATCTGTATTATTGGTGATTCACAGCAGTCAGTGTGGCAAATGATTTGCCTAATATCCAGTCTCATATGTGCGTCTTATTCAATTTGGCAGAAACTTACAATAAAGTTTCTAATACCAACATGATGAGAAAAAAAATCAAATGATAACCTGGAAATTTAATCAGCCAAAAGAATGAAATGAATAAGTAAAAGACGACAGGGAGCACGAAATACTGTTTGTGAAGAAAATCAAGACATTCATCCCATACATGATGAAAGGCCATCACATCACTTTAGACAGAAGAAGCAAATTCAAAATTTCATTATTACACAATGATATGTTAATCATATTATTTAATTATTTTGACATTTTATGTATTGTTAAACTTATTGAATAAAGTTGTTATATAAAAAAATTGAATAACGTGATATTAATTATATAATTAGCTAACAATATAATAATTTTTTATTAATCAAAATTAATCTCTATAAGATGTGTTTTCAAATACATTTTGTTTAACTTTTTTGTTTCCTAAGCTATGTGCCTACCTTGTGTTGTGGTTTTACTGTGCCAGTAAAGGATTCCCTAGCCTAATACTTGTAGAGGAAAAGGCAGGAACAAGGAAGATAATTTTGAAATCACGAAGAATACTTGTAGAGATAACATATCACTACTCCCTCTGCATGTCCTTACATCCTACTTCTTCTGTCAAGTAACGACGGATGTTTAGAATATTAACTTTTAACTTTCAATTTTTTATATTTTATTTCTTTTTTATTTTTAAAAAAATATTTTTTTAATTTTTTAATTTTTAAATATATCATTTTATATTATTCAATCACTAATTTTACTAATATTTATAATTTAATAAATTAACTTAAAAACTCCTAAATTATATAATAATTATTATCCATACTTATTTTTGAACTTAAATTATATAATAATTATATCATTTTTTTTTCTTTTAATTTTTGGTTTAATTAAAAAAGATAACAATTTAGATTCTATTGGGTTTTTAGCTTAAAAAAGTTAAAGTTAATTTTTTTTAGTGTTTTAGCTTTATTTTGTAAAGTTTTGGAAAATAACAATGGATTGAAAGATGTATAAAGAACTGGAGTATCTCACTTGGCGTATTGTTGTGTGCTTAGCGCGAGAAGCTTGACATGGAGAATCACGTATCAAACATGTGGTGATTTCTCAATTTAGTTGATATGCGTCCAGCGCACACATGCTAGCTTAGGGTGTTGTCACTTAAGCAAACTGTAATGTACATGACGTTTAGCGCACACATTCAGGTTTAACGCATGATGACTTTTTGAAAAATACAACACTGTAGCATTTCTTTGATGGTTAAAAGGGGTACTGTTTCATTGGACAAAGAGAGATTGCCTAGGACATTTTTTTAGATACTAAAGCCATTTTGAAAATTTTTCTTCTTCCATTTTCTTTGTTTCCTTTTCTTGTTTGCGACACTCATGGTCATGAGAGGTTAACTTATCCATTGTTGGGGCTTGGATACCAAAACTTCTGTAATGTAATGATCTCTACTATTTATTTAATGTTATTTCAATATTGTTGTTTCATTTCTATATTTATTACTTTGTTTATGGTTTGATCACTGATATACATATATGTTATAATATTTTAATCATTGAAAATTTTTTTTGCACTAAAAACTTAAAATAACTTCTATGTAACTCATATCTAAGAATAGAATGGTATTTTAGGTTAATCTTGTTTATGCATATTTATTCCTACTGAAGTTACTTTGTTTAACTTTCTAAGGGATTAGGACTGAAATCAAGTGATTTAAGCTTTTTCACATGAGAGAGCATGATAAGAGTAGATTAGTTGGTAAAAGTAATACTTGAAATAACTTTAAATGATGAAAAATTCTTAACACATCAAGAATACTTTTGGTAGGTCAAATATCCAATATTTCTATAAAATATGCACCAAGTTATCATTTTTATTCCCTAAGTGTTTTTTTTTTGTTTCTTGAACCTTAGTGTATTTTTAAGTCTTTTATTAATATTAAATTTTACATTTTTGCACTTTATTCTAAAATATATAAATTTTCTTCATTTTATTGTTTAAAATTTGATATATACAAACTTTGCGTCCAAACAAAGTTTTTGTGGCCTCGACATTCAATCTTATTGTTTATTATTATTTGTACGAATGAATATGTTTGTGAAAAAATTAACACTTATTAGTGTAGACCTTTGCCTTATAATAAGTTACTACAAGAATGACAAGTTCTAGTGTGTAAAGGGTGAATAGGAAATTAGGTAAGGAAAAACCATTTAACTAATTGCTTGATGGCATCATATATACAAGAAAAAGAAATGGAACGGTCACAGGATGTTGTTCCAAGTAGGGTAAGGAAAAGACCATCTAACGAGTTGTTTGGTATTATCGTTCATGAAGTAGATGGATCATGGAACGAACAGTAACGGAAAGTTGTTCCTAAGACCAACTTAAACCAATGTTATTACCCTTCCCACCCCTAACTTTTGCAAAAACCAAAATAAGATACTTACACCCTTGTTCGGAGAAAGAAAATTCTAAGAATCCGTTTGATTTAAAGGAATGGATGAGATATAAAAGTTAATTAATATGAAATGAGATAAAATATTTAAATAAAAATACAGTATAGAGATACTATATATTTTTTTTATCAATTTTTAAAATTTTTGTCTTAAATACACTCAAGTATAACCAAATCAAACAGTACCTAATATCCATACACGAATTTTGGAGTGATACCTTGGTTACTTTGGGAAACCAGAGACTTCTGCTAAAAAGTGTTCAATATTTTTTTGTAATATATATTTTTATTTTCTTATTTATAATATTCAATTTTATGATTTTTATTTTATATATATATATATATATATAATTTAATTCCTTAGTGCACTTGGCAGTATTCTTATCTATAAGCAACAAGAAAATTTTGAGTGTTGTAGAAGTCCATATATGAATTTGAAAGAATCAAAAAGTATTTGTTATATAAAACTTGTAGCATTTAATTTTACAAATATTTCAATAATTTTCTAATAAAAGCTTCCATTTATTGATTTACTATCTAATGCCTTTAAAATACTTATTTGTAAGAATCATTTTTTTAGACTTGTTTTTTATGAACTCAAATCAAACCAATGTTGGCAGGTTTAAAAGAATGAAACTAAATCAAATCAGAAAAATCGTGAGAAGAACTAAATTTACCAAATAATATTTTTTTAGAGAACTTAACAAATCAAACCATGTTGGATATGAATTATTTATATTTACTCTTTGCGAATCCCTTTTTTTTTTAAAACTTATATGTGATTTTATATTTTAGTTTCCCTTATTCTAATTAAGTTTATTTATATTTAGTTTTGATAGTTTCTAAATTGTTAAAATTAAGTCTCGTATTGTTAGTTTCATCTTATAATTAATGGGAATATAATAATGATGTGACATCATATTAATTTGTATAGATTGACAAAGAAAAAAGTATAAAACATTTAAATAATAATGATGAGGATTAAGAAAACAATTAAAACTGTATTTTTTTAAAATTTGTGTCTTTTGTTAATCAAATAACAAATATGCTAAAGAATATTTTAAAAATTGAGGAAAAAAAGACTATATTCAAAAGTTGAACAATTATGAAATACAACAAACAAAAGTGTTATATAATACATCACATTAATCCACTAGGATCAATATAATGATTAAGGATTGAGGTAGTATATATAAATTATATATTGAAATTTTAGTGCGATTATCATACAATGAAAATGTCACACATCACATTCTTTAGCTTGTATATTTGATGATACTAAAAAAATAGCGAATTTGTAAGATGGAATTTGAGGAATAATTCTTCAAATGTCTTTCCAATATTTTAACATTCTTAAAATATAATAATTTTGTGGCCAGAAATTCCGTGTATTAATTGAAGTGGTGCAAAAAGCACATAACTTTTCACGCATAGTTTGGTTGGGATCTTATTTATTCGAAGAATGTTGTCCCTGTCTTTTTTTTTTTTTTACAAGAGTGGTCCCTGTCTTAAACCTTAATAAATAATAATCATTTTTATAACGTGTTTAGAAATTAGGTATTTACGTCGTCACTCATGGTGAGATAAACTTAAATTCTTCTGGAACTATTCTTTGATTGGAGGACAATCCCTTTCATCTAAATTTATCTGATCACAAATAAAATCAGATATTCTAGAAAAAGTACAATAATCATAATATTTTTTTCTTTATGTCTCCATTGCGAGCTGAGGACCACATAAAAAAGCCACAACTGACAGCACAAATCATCATTTACATTGGTGGTAAGAGTCTGAATCAAATGATGATGTAGAGTTATTTTAGGATATGTATTCTTTTAATTAAATATTTGGAAAAAGAATTTTATTATATATAATAATTATATCAGAATTATTTCTAGTAAAAGATAATTATGTTCATAGACCAAAAAAGCATACATATAACTGGATCTTCGCATCACTGCTCTTATCCTTTTTGTTTGCGTCTCCGCAGAGAAATCTGTGATAAAAAAGCCTGTTGCACCATCCACAGGATAGTTCTAGTCCCATTCGTGCACCGCAAGCACGCACTACAAATAATCCAACGCCCATTGCATATGCTCTTACATCATCAGCACCTAACAAGAAGTTCCAGAGTCCCCAAACAATGTCACACTTTATACTCTTATAAGATGGAACAATCAAGCACACTCCAAATAGCAACACCAAAACCACGTTTGTTGGCGTTTGGTGGTTTTACATTTAGGTTTGGAGTTTAATGCACATAAACTTATATGGTGGTTTTTATCCAATGGAGCCTGCCATGCATCGGGGTTTTTGTTTTACAGAAATCAATGTTGGTAGGGTTATATTCATTGGTGTTGGCTAGTTGGGTTGTAGTTACACTGGGGTGGGGTCTATTGGTTTTTCTTCCTCTTATTATGTAACTTTCTGGCACGTACTGTTGGTGCCATTTGAATGAATTTTTTCTTGACTGACAATTTTTTTTTTAACGTATATGGTAGTATATATTTATATGCTACATTGACGTATCTATATACTCTTCTTGGCACTTATAAGTATCCTTATTCCAACTTTATCTAGCTTCTTAAACGCCAACTTAGCAAAAAATAAAAATAAAAATACTCGTTTCTTCATTGTTACTACTAGCTAGTTTAATGTCCCCTATTATTAAAAGGGATCAATCAAATTTTCAACAAATACCAGTCACCAAAAAAATGATAAATATTTTCAATAACATGATTACAAAAATAAAAATAATAGTCTTATCCTACTTAATTAAGTTATTTTGTCCCGTTGGACCAATGTAATTTTGTTTATGTGCGTGTATGTATTTATATTATACTCCTCAATATATATATATATATATATATATTTATTTATTTATAACTTTTATTTATTATATCATAAATAAATATAATTATAAATATTAATTGTGTCATTGATATGTTAGTTAATTTTTATATAAATTTATAATTTTAAAAAATGAAATAACGTACGTACAAAAATAAAAAGGAATTAATATAACTTGATAAGCATGGCTTAGTCATCAATCCATGTTTTTGTGTGGGAAACATGAGTTTCATTTCTGTGTAATACATCAATGGAAAGTAATGAAAAACTCTATGGATGACTAAGTCTAGAATCAAGAAATAATCTCATCATCAACTCCAAAGTTTGAGGGGATATTTGAAAATTTTATTGGGAGTCAAACGTTTTAAGTATGCTCTTTACAACAGAGTTAAAAAGGGATATTAAAGACATGTTTTTAATTATTAAAAAATAGAATTTATAAAATAAATAATGTAGAAATTATAAATGAGAAAATATTTTTACAACTTTCTATAATATTTTTTATTACGTGTATGTTTAGCAATGAGAAATTAGAAAAAGTACATCATATTTTCATTATACTTTTTTTTGTCTAGTACACATCTAATGTTTTTTTTTTCTCTTTCTATCCTTTTTTTGTTACGAAAGATATTA
This sequence comes from Glycine latifolia, assembly GCA_013407115.1. Classification (NCBI taxonomy): domain Eukaryota; kingdom Viridiplantae; phylum Streptophyta; class Magnoliopsida; order Fabales; family Fabaceae; genus Glycine; species Glycine latifolia. The sequence goes on from CM023943.1 coordinate 27,812,085, forward strand.
TAAAAAAGTTATATAAATTAAAGATAGCTAGAGTATTTCATTTTAGTTTTATGGAGACCAAGAGGCGCCACAGATAACTAGAGGCACTATGCTAACCACATGCAAAAACTATCGGTACAGATTTTCTTGGCACTTCTCTTTCTCTCTTTGCGTCTCGGCAGAGAAATTTGTGATGTAAAAACCCTCTTAACTACACGACGCTATTCCCATCGCATCCAGGCCCCACAATCACGTACGTACTCACTTTACATAATCCAATTCTCATGGTCACGCCATCACCACAAATAGGATCACCCGGGTCTGCATAATCTTTAGTGCTAGATCTTGAGCAAAGATCTTAAGTTCAAGATCTGATCTTTACTAGATCTTCCAATAAAGGAAGTGGAGAGATCTCCAACATGGAGGATGGGTTCTTGTACAAGATCCCTCAAGATCTGCACATTATTCAAAAAAGAATAAATTTTCTTCATTTTTCTCTCTTCCTAAGATCTCAATTTGAGATCTACCATTAAAGGAAAAAATTAGAGAGATCTTGAGAGATCTTTAATCCTATGTGGTACATAGGGTCCACCAAAAAGTGGTCTAAGATCCCAATTTAAGATCTACCACTAAAGATGCTCTAAGCTAGTTTGATAAAACTATCGAATAAAAAATTTTAAACTGTTTTTATCGATTTAATTTTATATTTAAATAATCAAATTGATTCAAAAACCGGTTTAAAAATGAATTGATTTTAAAAAATTGATTCTGAACTAATTTTTAATCAAATTTAGATTGATTTTAAGAATCGGACTAGTAGTTTTGATTTAATTTTGGAAATGTTTTGTTGAATTAAAAAAATTCAATAAAAAAAATTCAAGTTAAAACCAGTTTGGCTAACCAAACCGGTTTTGTTGAAATAATTTGATTAATCAAATTGAATTTATAAAATAATACATTCCTTTTTTTCTTAAATTAATTTGAGAAAAAATCAACTCAATTTAGGTTTACCAGCAATCAGATTCAATCTAAACCTATTTCTTTGCAAACCCCTAACCACAAACTATGTCACTTTATAAAAATAGGAACGGCAATCAAGCACACACTGCAAAAAGCAACAACGTGACTTACTAAATCTAATTTCATTTGCCTCTTGTACGTAGTAGCCATGGTTTTCCAAACAAACAATAATCGTCACTTCGTCTTGTTTCCCCTAATGGCTCAAGGCCACATCATCCCCATGATGGACATAGCAAGACTATTGGCTCATCGTGGTGTGATTGTTACAATATTCACCACCCCAAAAAATGCATCACGATTCAATTCTGTTCTTTCTCGTGCTATTTCATCGGGCCTCCAAATCCGTCTAGTACAACTCCACTTTCCATCCAAAGAAGCAGGACTACCTGAAGGGTGCGAGAATTTAGACATGGTAATATCAAACGATATGAAGTACAAAATGTTCATTGCCATCAACATGCTCCATAAGCCAGCAGAGGAGTTCTTTGAAGCACTAACACCCAAACCAAGTTGCATAATCTCTGACTTTTGCATTCCTTGGACGGCTCAAGTTGAAAAGCATCATATTCCAAGGATTTCGTTCCACGGATTTTCTTGCTTCTGCCTCCATTGCATGCTCATGGTACACACTTCAAATGTTTGTGAAAGCATCACTTCAGAATCCTAGTACTTCACCATCCCCGGAATACCAGACCAAATTCAAGTTACCAAAGAGCAGATACCTATGATGATCTCAAATTCAGATGAAGAAATGAAGCAGTTTGGGAAGCAGATTCGCGATGCTGAAATGAAGTCATATGGGATAATCATAAATACTTTTGAAGAGTTGGAGCAGGCGTATGTGAGGGATTACAAGAAGGTGAGAAATGATAAGGTGTGGTGCATTGGTCCTGTTTCATTATGTAACCAAGGTAATTTGGATAAGGTTCAAAGAGGCAACCATGCCTCAATTAATGAGCACCATTGCTTGAAGTGGCTGGATTTGCAGCCACCAAAGTCTGTGGTTTATGTTTGTTTTGGAAGCTTGTGCAATTTGATTCCTTCACAACTTGTGGAGCTGGCCTTGGCCTTGGAAGATACTAAGAAACCATTTGTATGGGCCATTAGGGAGGGAAATAAGTTCCAAGAGTTGGAAAAAAAAAATGGATCAGTGAAGAAGGGTTTGAGGAAAGGACCAAAGGGAGAGGCTTTATAATTCGAGGTTGGGCTCCACAAGTGCTAGTATTATCACACCCTTCCATTGGAGGATTCCTAACACACTGTGGTTGGAATTCAACACTTGAAGGGATAAGTGTTGGCGTGCCAATGATTACGTGGCCTCTATTTGCTGATCAATTTTTGAATGAGAAGCTCGTTACTCAAGTGTTGAAGATTGGTTTGAGTGTTGGGATGGAGGTTCCCATGCAGTTTGGAGAGGAAGAGAAGACAGGGGTGTTGGTTAAGAAGGAAGATATAAGAGGGCAATATGCATTGTGATGGACAATGATGGAGAAAAAAGCAAAGAGAGAAGAGAAAGGGCAACCAAACTATGTGAGATGGCAAAGGGATCAGTTGAAAAAGGAGGGTCTTCTCCTCTTGACTTGAGTTTGCTTATTCAAAACATTATGCAACAATCAAGTAGCAAGGAGGAAGTAAGGACGACCCTTAAAGAGTCCCAATTTTCTTAAATCTATTTTTTTTAATTCTTAATTTTAGTCTCTAGTTTAAAATATAACATTTAATCTTCATATCTTTAAAATCTACTATTTCACTTTTCTGATTTTAAAATAAAGATATTTAATTTTTTCATTTATATAAAATTAACAATTTTTGTTCTTTTATCAAGTTAGGAAAATATTTATCGGTAAGAAATTAATGTGACGTGATCCAAATTTAGTAACATAACATGAAATTATTTGTTTAATCTACATTATAATCATCATTAATTTCTTAACTGTCACATTTAGTTTGACAGGATTATCAATATAGTGGAATTAACAAAAGTTGGAGACTAAATGTTTCTATTTAAAAATAAGGGATTAAAATTAGGAATTTTAAAAAATAAAAATGACAAAATGTCAAATATAGGGGACCAAAATTGTGGATATTCAAAATTAGGAAACCAAAGTTATATTTTAGCCATTTTTATGTTTTATGTATGTAGTGCTTGATTTGTTTTAATTATATAATATTTACATGTTTATTTTTGTTTGTTACTTTTATACATATTATACACATTTTATTATGAGGAGTGTTAACACTCTCTAATACTCATCTTAACACAACTTTGTAATTAATTGAAATTTATTGAAAATTTAAAAAATAGATATTAAATATGATGTGAGACCTGAAATTTCAACCAATAAGAAAAATAGTTCAAAAGAGTGTTTTACTAATATTTCTCTTTCTTTATACCAACAGTATTGGATAAAAAAAAATAATTCAAAAGAGTCTTGTTACTAATATTTCTCTTTCTTTATACCAAAGGTATTGGGTCTAACAAAAAGAGTTAGTCTCTCACAATGATGAATCCTGATTTGAATTATGACTAAGAGAGATGTTCATATTTAGTGTCTACTCATACCTTGAACATAATTGTTTCTAAAGGATGATGATACATGTGAAAAAGTATACATTTTTGTGGTTAAAAAGATGAGAGAAAATTTAATTTGGAGTTTCTCTTTTTATTGTAAAAAATATAAGTGTGAGGGTAACCAAAAAAAATGAGTGGGGTGCGTGTGGAATGATTTCTTTTGTGAATCATAATAATTTTAATTATTTTATTCAAAATATACTTCTTTGCGAAGTGACTTAATTTCGAAATAGTCTATAATGATAACCGAGGACATCTAACGAGAATTGGAAATAAAAGGGAGAAGATGAGGCAGTATATATATATATATATAAATAAAAGGGAGAAGATGAGGCAG
>CM023943.1:27816002-27830065 GCA_013407115.1 Glycine latifolia
TATATATATATATATATATATATATATATATATATATATATATATATATTCTCAGCTTCATTGTATGTTCGCTGCACAAGCTGTTCCTAATTCTTCGCATGTTTTTAACTTTTTATCAATGTAATAAATCTATAGAGTTTGCTCATCAGCATGAAAAACATATATATCGTCGGTTATATAAGTTTACATGTTGTTTATGGGTAGAGAATATATTCTTTAGGTTCCTATATAAGACGTTGGTGTGACTAATTTAAGTTTTTTAAGAAAATTAGTTAAATTTAAATATTAACATTAAATTTATTTATAATAATATTGTAATATTTTTTAAAATTTATCCTTAATATTATTGAGATTTTATTTATTTATTTAATCTTTATAGGAGAAAAATTAAGAGTAACATTTAATTATGAATTAAAATAAATAAGAACATTTTAATTAAAGAAATAATTAATATAGAAGATAATTGAAATAAAATCTTATAAAACGGACAATTTTTCTTCTTAAAAAATATGTCTTATAAATAGGAAGATAACAAGTGTTATATATGTATAAAATTGATAATCAGTTCCTATAATAATATACTTCTAAGTCTATATAAAAATCTGTTCATAAGTGTTAACTGAGGTCAATATTAGAAATTAATATGAAAATTATCTATATTCATGTACATAGAATCATATATATTGGTTTCTTCTTAAGAGTAAAAGTACATTGTACAATATATGTTGTTACACTAAAATGAGATTTAATTCCTTGCAAGAGATATGAGTTCACTATCAAAGAATTCATTCCAACTTTTACACTTATTGTGAAAATATTATTAACTAGATATCTTTTAAGTGTTTTTTCTGAGTACATCGATCCTTTTTTCATGATGTTTTAGATGGTGTTTGATTTAAGAGAGTAAAAAAGAGCTAAAAATGATTTGAGATGAAAGTTAAAAATCATGTATTATTGATAAAAATGAATTAGTGTGAAAGATTCAAAATAGTAGGTGGGTTCCCTATTAATCTTTTTCATTCCAAAGAGATCAAAAGAGACAAAAGTTACAGTAAAATGAGAGAGGGAGACAGTTTTTGCTTAAATTTACAATAGTAAATCTTCTTCCTTTTTTCTTTTGTTTTTTTGCTGCTGTGGTGCCTAAGCTAATCCTCCCATTGGTAGCCCCGTGTCCATCATGCATTACACACTCTCTTTTTTTGTATTTTTCGACCACAGTTAAAAAAATTTCTTCGAAAGTGGCATATAATCAGTTATACAATAAGTATAATCGATTATGCGCTACCAATTTTAACAAATTTACTTAAATAATTTTGTCATAAAAAACAAAAGAAAAAAAATACGATATTCAAATGAGAGGTATAATATGAATTATATTAATCAATATATTTCATTTTTATCTCTCAATCAACTTTTATTTAAATCTCTTTGATATTTTATTTCATATCAATCAAACTTAAATTCTCTTTTATCATTTTTCATTCACTTTCACCTCTTATCTTTTTAACTCTTTTCATCTCCTCTTCCAAAAATATTTAGAAGGGGAATTTTCTTCCTATACCCAGAATAAATAATGTAATGCTGACATTGCCCTTTATTAAAAGATTATAATTTGTAAAAAGTTTACGGATTGTATGAATAATTTGCGATATTTGCATTATTAGTATGTGTTCTAACTAAATGAACTAATATATTAATTATGTTAAAAAATAATTAATGTTGTTATATATAATATTAAAATTTTTAATGTATATTTAATATATATGTAAATTTAGATAATAAATTTTATAATAATTAATTTAGATCTAATAATATGTTTTTTTACATATAAATATTTAAAATAAAAATCATAAGTTTAAATTAAATTGGTAATAGAACTGAACCTTCTCACGTCATTCTAGCTCTTAACCTTTTGTGCTTGCGTCTCACCAGAGGAATCTGTGATTCAAAAGCCTCTTACATCCTCCACAAGGTTTCCCATCCAATCATCCGTGCACCACAAGCACGTGCAGACGTGCTTATTTCAAATAATCCAACTTTTATTGCATATGCTCTTACATCATTAACAACTAAGATGTTCGAGAACCCCATAAACTACGTCACTATTTATTATTATAAAGAGAGACAATCAAGCACATGCAAAGAGCAACCCAAAACCACTCGATAAAAGAAACACAGTGAGATACTACGTATACTACGTAGTTCTACACATTTCATTTGCCTCTTGTAGTAGCCATGGTTTTCCAAACAAACATTAATCCTCACTTCGTATTGTTTCCTCTGATGGCTCAAGGCCACATCATCCCCATGATGGACATTGCAAGACTATTGGCACGGCGTGGTGTGATTGTTACCATATTCACCACCCCAAAAAATGCATCACGATTCAATTCTGTTCTTTCTCGTGCTATTTCATCAGGCCTCCAACTTCATGTAGTACAACTTCATTTTCCATCAAAAGAAGCAGGTCTACCTGAAGGGTGTGAGAATTTGGACATGGCATCTTCAACCGACATATACAAAATGTTCAACGCCATCAACATGCTCCAAAAGCCAGCAGAGGAATTGTTTGAAACACTAACACCCAAACCAAGTTGCATAATCTCTGACTTTTGTATTCCTTGGACTGCTCAAGTAGCTGAAAAGCATCATATTCCAAGGATTTCATTCCACGGGTTTTCTTGCTTCTGCCTCCATTGCCTGTACCAGATACACACATCAAAGGTTTGTGAAAGCATTACTTCAGAATCCGAGTACTTTACTATTCCTGGCATACCTGACAAAATTCAAGTTACCAAAGAGCAGATACCTGCAGGACTCTCTAATGAATTGAAGGACTTTGGAGAGCAGGTGCGTGATGCTGACATAAAGTCATATGGGGTAATCATAAATACTTTTGAAGAGTTGGAGAAGGCATATGTGAGGGAATACAAGAAGGTGAGAAATGATAAGGTGTGGTGCATTGGTCCTGTTTCATTATGTAACAAAGATGGTTTGGATAAGGCTCAAAGAGGCAACCAGGCCTCAATTAATGAGCATTATTGCTTGAAGTGGTTAGATTTTCAGCAACCCAAATCTGTGGTTTATGTTTGTTTTGGAAGCCTGTGCAATTTGATTCCTTCACAACTTGTGGAGCTGGCCTTGGCCTTAGAAGATAGTAAAAGACCGTTTGTATGGGTCATTAGGGAGGGAAATAAGTACCAAGAGTTGGAAAAATGGATCAGTGAAGAAAGGTTTGAGGAAAGGACCAAAGGGAGAGGCCTTATAATTCGAGGTTGGGCTCCACAAGTACTAATATTATCACACCCTGCCATTGGAGGATTCTTAACACATTGTGGTTGGAATTCAACACTTGAAGGGATAAGTGTTGGAGTGCCAATGGTTACCTGGCCTCTATTTGCTGATCAATTTTTAAATGAAAAGCTCGTTACTCAAGTGTTGAAGATTGGCGTGAGTGTTGGGGCAGAAGTTCCAATGAATTGGGGAGAGGAAGAGAAAACTGGTGTGTTGGTGAAGAAGGAGGACATTAAGAGGGCAATATGCATGGTGATGGACAATGATGAAGAAGAAAGCAAAGAGAGAAGAGAAAGGGCAATCAAACTCTGTGAGATGGCAAAGAAAGCGGTTGAAAAAGGGGGGTCTTCCCATCTTGACATGACTTTGCTTATACAAGACATCATGCAACAATCAAGTTGCAAGGAGGATGTAACGTGTTGACGCCTAAGAGTCGCACAACTTATATGTAGCGCTTGATGTTTTTAAAGGTTAATTTTTAAAAGTTTACTAAATTTTTTTCTTCTTTTCTTATGTAACTATCTTTACTTATTTGAGTGGGTAAGGTCATGTTAAGGTATGGATATAGTCTGGTTTTGGGGGGAAATTGTGCATGTAATGAAAATGGGTACATGTCTTTTTTATGACAAGTATAGTGTATGTTATTTATTTTTTATGTATTTCACAAAACTATGAATGAAATTGATGGCTATGTATGGTATTACAGCAAAAAATAGAAGTTGTTTTGCTCTCCCGTTTTCCTTTCCTCTGTTTATTGCTTCTATGTTTCACGGTTCTGCTACTATTGTATGTTCTAAACTTCTAATAGTGATGTCTACACTGGTGTTCTTATAGATCGTGTGTCTGGAAAAATTGAGAGGAGATATAAACTTTGGTGAGAGATCAAATGGCTTTAAATCTTTATTGTTCTTCGAATTTTGAAGAAAAGTATCACATATAGACTGTCAAAAATAAGATCATTTTTTTACGTTTTTTGGCTTATGGGAGTATCTTGATCAAGATAAACAAGTTTCATTATTGAGAGTTAATACTACGATAACTCAAATCAAGCAACATGAGGAGGAGACTATAAAGAAAGATAAATATTTTTTCATGTGTGCGTTTTTGACAGATGATGAATTTACAAGCATTATGCATGTGGAAACAATCAAACAAGTGTTAGTAAATCATTATTATTATAATTGGACCTTATTAGTTATTGGTCATTAGCTAATCATTAGTATTACAAGCCGACCTTTTTAGGTTAATTTTAATTAATTATCAGTGTTATAGTTATCTTATTAAGCCTTGGTTAATCAATAGTGTTACACTTGCTCCTTCTTAAATCATCCGTGTTACACTCCAAAGTCCAACCTAATTAAATCTAGCTCAATCATTAGTGTTATGAGTGGACTTCATTATGCCTTGGATATTCATTAATTTTACAATGGGGCTTATTGAGCTAATTCAAACACCAATTTAATACTTCATATTGTATTTATAATGCTAAATTCTTATTCTTACTTATTGTTTCTAATGTATGTGAAATATTTATTATATTTTCATATTTTAAGTTTATTTTGCACCAAAAAACATTATAAATTTTTTTATTGATAATTTTAATTATTTTAACTATGTATTATATTATTAATATTGATATTTTCAATTTTATATTATAGGATAAAATATGATTTTAGCCCCTATAAAAGTTTTAATGTTTGATTTTAGTTCTTTAAAAATATTTTGCCTATATTTTGGTCCTTCTGATTTAAAAATGCACCACCTTTGGGTCTTCAAAGTGACTTAGATAGTACTTTTTTTTTTACTACTATTAACATGTAAACATGTAAAGTGTATTTATTTTAAAATAAAATAAAAACTATGTTGTAAAACACATTTATGTTAGGCCTCTTTAGAAAAATAAAAAAATAAAACCAAAATTATTGTGATTATTGTATTATTTTATTTATAATTTTAATTATATATGAAAATATTTATAATATTATTAGTATTAATAATTAAATATTAGTAATCATAGGAATATAAATATCAAAATAGCGACTGAATAATTTTCTGTGGCTAAAATGGCATAAACTTCGAAGCCTCCTAGCCAAAGAATTTGTTGTCAAATAAATATTCAGTCTCAAAATCAATCGCTATAATTAACAACTACTAGTGTTGCCATAGAATTACCATTAAGAGTATTGCCACAGAACCCTTTGGTCGCAAAACTAGTCATATGTTTTTGGCAAATGATGCAAAAAACCAAGAGAGATGTGTCATAATCTCATTTATTGCCAGAAATCAATTTGAAGTAGAAGGGCAAACTTTGTAATTTTTCACTTAGTTTTTATAGTCTCTGTTTTAAATGCTGTCCAGTGTCCATGACCTCTTTCAAATTTGCGAATTATCAATCTTTTCTTTTCCCGAGAGCCGAATTATCTATCTTTGGAATGGTGTACCATGACCTCTTCCAAAATTTATTTATAACTAAACTCGATTATTCAAACTCTGTTTTTTGTTTTTACTGTATGCCCATTCACCAGACCTGCAACAATCTTTTTTGAAAGGATAAAAGGGAGTGTGTTCTGTTGTATTCCTTTGTCATTTTCTTTTCTTTTTTATTTTAAAAAATATTTCTTAAAATAATTTTACTTTACTTAAAAAATAAATTTATCATGCATAGTTTATTAAATTTTGAAAACAGTTTATAAAATAAGTATTTTAAAAATAAAAATCAAACTCACTTTAAATATACAATATTTTAAAGGGGCCGAGTCTAAAAAATATAAAGCTAAACAAAAACATTACCAAGAAATAGAGGGGGAAGGTGAGGAAGGAGGAAAAGGGAAAAGAGTGGAAATGAGTTATTTGGTAGGTGGAAATAAAGAGATTTTTTTTTATAAAAAAAATTATGTAATTGGATTCACCAAAAAAAAAAATCATGCTTAGCTACAGTTGCAGAGCCAGCAACTAATATTAGTCCATGCCAATTATCAATTTTTTAAATGTATCAATAAAATAACTATATACAATAAAGAAAATTATAAGTATATTAATAATTTTAGCTTGTGCCATGGCGATTGCTGGCTTGAGAATGGCTCCGCCAGTGCTTAACTACGCCGCGGATATGCATAAAATTGTGCCACCCGCATGCTATAATCGATTATGTGTGGGTTTGTTTCGGCATAAAAAACGCACGTAATTACTTATTTTCACGTTCAACTTGAATAAGGACGCGGAAATTACATAGGAGAGCGTTAGTTTGGACGTGGATGGGTGGATTCAATTACTTTGACATGTATATCCAAACACGTTATATGATGATTCCACATATAATCAATTAACATAATGTCTTTTTTTTTTTGTTTTTCTTTTTTTACGAAAACACACCAATTAAAAGCCACCCGATTTTTCTTTAGGAATAATAGGCAGAGAGCGTCTAGTTGTTGTGTATTCCTTTCTTTTACTTTCTAACATGGAAAATTCTATGGTGAACAAGGAGTTTGAACAACACCACTTTCCTTTTCTCGTTGCGGAAACTGCCTTGCCGCCACAACAACTCTTAACTTCAGGCACTATGCGGTGAAGAACTAGATCCGCATGGAAGGGTTGTTCTCCGTCGCTTATTTTTTCGAATAGGGAATGTTGTGGTTAGACAAATCCAATTGCGTCAATCTCTAAACTTGTTCACCCGACAAGTGAGGTAATCGGAGCTCATACTGACTAATATGGTGATGTCAAAGCTCAACTAATTAATTATTGGACTTATTATAATTTTATGATTCATTAAATTTTATGCGTTAATAATTTATAATATATTTAATAATCACAATTCATAGTTTACCTGTAAGTGAACCACTTATTGTGGTTCTTCACGGTAGAATATTTGTCTTCTTACATTACCAAATAATAATAATAAATATTTATTTCTTTTTTTAAAATAAAACAATATAAAAATTAAAATCTATTTTTCTCTTTATTTTTTTCAACCAGATAATTTCTTTTTTTTCTCGCTTCCATTCACTTCCTCATTCCTCGCAGTCAAACTGTACAGGTGAGACTTGGGAGACAGACCCATGCATAACATGCATCCTGCAAAAAGAGAAAGGAGCGCATGTAACCATGAGGGGATTTAGAAAATATATAGCTCTTTTTTATATGAATCAAAAAAATTAAACAAATTTAACCACTTAATTAATATAAAATTAGATATTTTTGTTTATATTTGATTTAGTCCAGATAAAATATAACTTTTTTGACTGCCCACATAAAGTATACTAATAAACATTGAAGTATTGAATTATTTCATTTTGACTTTTTTATATCACAATAATATTCTTGTGTAAATAAATATTGAAATCTTGATTAGTATGGTTGTTGGTTGCTTTAAATAATGAAGGCTCCCATGACCGGCATGCCATCGACAAAAGGGACATTTTTTATGACGATACGTAAAAATAAAATTAACTTTCCAGCTTCTTGTACTTGTTCCAACAGATGAGGCAAAACTAAAAAGACAAAAGGCTGGGAAATTTTCAATGCACTGTCTCATAATCCAACGTAAATTGTGTAGCACTTGCATCGTAGAGCGATGTATAAAAATAGAAGTAAAAAAAATAGTTATATGAATGCTCTAAAAAGATGTTAGAATTTCTCCACACATTGCGATTCAATTTACATGGTCCAATTATATGTATACCGGGCATTATACTCACTCTAATTAAGACTCTTATGGCAGGCTTGCGAACGACAAAAAGGATTGGACATTGTGATATATAACGACAAAACTTTCCAACTTCATCTATTTGTTTCAACAGAAGATGCAAAACCAAAACAGACAAAGGCAACGGAATTTGCAATGCACTGTCTCATAATCCAAGGTACTAACGTGATTGTGTAGTAGGCTCTTACATCAGCAATAGAGCAACGAATGATGAATATAAATACCGTAAAAATAAACAAGCTGAAGTCGATTCACAACAAGAATAATGGGTGCCCAAGAACAGCAACTCCACTTTGTCTTGTTTCCATTGATGGCACAAGGCCACATGATCCCCATGATGGACATCGCAAAAATATTGGTGCACCGCAATGTTATTGTGACTGTAGTCACAACACCGAATAATGCAGCTCGTTTCACTTCAATCTTTGATCGTTATATCGAGTCAGGGTTTCAAATCAGATTAGCTCAACTTCAATTCCCATGCAAAGAAGCTGGAGTCCCAGATGGATGCGAGAATCTCGATACTATACCTTCACTTGGCATGGCCGCGGGTTTCTTCAATGCAACAAACTTTCTACGTGAGCCAGCGGAAAAACTGTTTGAAGAGCTAACACCACCACCAAGCTGCATAATCTCTGACATGTGTTTACCATACACAAACCACATTGCTAAAAAATATAACATTCCCAGGATTTCATTTGTCGGAGTAAGTTGCTTCTATCTCTATTGCATGTCTAATGTACGCATCCATAATGTTATGGACGGCATGACTAATGAATCAGCGCACTTTGTTGTGCCTGGTATACCTGACAAAATTGAAACAACCATGGCTAAGACAGGACTAGCAATGAATGAAGGAATGCAACAGGTCACTGATGCAGTGTTTGCAGTTGAAGTGGAAGCTTATGGGATGATCATGAATTCTTTTGAAGAGTTGGAGCCAGCATATGCAGGTGGATACAAGAAGATGAGAAACGATAAAGTGTGGTGTTTGGGACCACTGTCATATAGCAACAAGGATCACTTGGATAAGGCTCAGAGAGGTAAAAAGGCCACAATTGACGAGGGCCACCTGAAGAGCTGGCTTGATAGTCAAAAGCCAGAGACTGTAATATATGCATGCTTTGGCAGCATATGCAATTTAAGAACACCACAGTTGATAGAGCTTGGTTTAGCCTTGGAAGCATCAGAAAGACCCTTCATTTGGGTTTTCAGGGAAGGAAGTGTGTCTGAAGAATTGGGGAAATGGGTTAAGAAAGATGGATTTGAGGAAAGAACCAGTGGTCGTGGCCTTCTAATTCGGGGTTGGGCTCCTCAGTTACTAATATTATCACACCCTGCTGTTGGAGGGTTCATAACACACTGTGGTTGGAACTCTACCTTAGAAGCAATATGTGCTGGGGTGCCAATGGTTACATGGCCACTATTTGGTGATCAGTTTTTGAATGAAAGTCTAGTTGTGGAAATATTACAAGTTGGAGTGAAGGTTGGGGTGGAGAGTCCTCTGACATGGGGCAAAGAAGAGGAAGTTGGTGTGCAAGTGAAGAAAGAAGATGTTGAGAGGGCGATCACAAAGTTAATGGATGAGACAATCGAACGAGAGGAAAGAAGAAAGAGGATAAGAGAGCTTGCTGAGAAGGCTAAAAGAGCTACAGAGAAAGGGGGATCTTCTCATTCTAATGTGACCTTGCTTATCCAGGACATCATGCAAAAAATCAAACGAGATGTATGATGATGCTTTCAGTACTAATTTGAAATAAAATGCCACACCTTGTAGTTTTTCACTTAATTCTCTATCTTTTGAATACATGATCATGATCTTTTTCAAATTTATTGCCAATTTGTGCAAGTCATACAATTTTTTAGGAGATTATTGTGTCTCAGCAGTACTGAATTTGTAGTTCGTGTTTGTATTCACGTTTCATCACCTAAAATCATGTTAAAATGCTGACTAATGTAATTTCAAAACCATATTCACCCGTTTGATCCTATGTTAAGGAATTGATTCCTAAACTAAAATTAATTTTAAATCAATTTCAATGTCATCAGCAGGATGTAATTTGATTAGCCCAGAGGAAATGTCATTTTCAATGTTTTGACTTGGTTTTTCTATGAAGTTGGATCATATACGACAGCTTTTGTTAATGCCAGCTACATGGGCCTGCGACATTATTTTATTTAGGATAAACGGATTGGTTTCTTCTGTTTCTATTCCCTTGTCAGTTATAATTAGACAGACATATAGAATGAAAATTCATTTGCGCTAAGCAACTAGTAATAAACAAATAAGCGTGGCAACAAGACAGAGAGACAACCAAATTTCTATATTGGGAGCCCCTTTCTGTGTTGGGGTCCATTTCTACACAATCAGCTAATACAAGTTTTAAAACCTCATTTTTTTTTTGTTTTTTTCCTTCCAATATATTATGTTTGGATTGATTTATCCTTTTTAGGGAGAAGTCTTGTTGAAAAAAAAGAAAGATGAGTGCAACGCTATCTTAAAATAATGTGTATATTTTGATTTTGATTTCCAGAAATCAACATTTTGATTCAGCTACTATAAATAAATGTGTGTATTGTTAGAGTTGAAATTAAAGTGTCTAAATACAAGTTATAAGAGTTTTTGAAAAAAGTTCTATCTCTTAAATACAAAATGGATACATAAAAAGTTCTAGCACATAATGTTTCCAAGCTAAAAGAAATCTTAAATTGATCACAAATGAGTGATAATTGCTTACAATTGATAGAAATATTGATAACTCCTTCTCAATCATACTTTCACTCAGTTTATGTAGTTTCATAGTTGAAAAGTGCCAACAGAAGTGAAGAGGACAAGAGAAAGCAAGCCAAGTCAGAGGTTGTGGTGCGATCCTCGCTAACTTTGGCGCCAATCGCGCTAAACAGGAGAATTAAAGGCAAAACTCACTGCCATACCACGCTAACAGCGCAAAAGTTGGCGCTACCAGCGCCAAAGAATAAATATAATGCAATTCTCATTGCCAACTGGCGCTAACGGCGTGAATATATAATGGCGCCAACCGCGCCACTGAATCAATTGATGGTGTATTCCTGTCTGTCTCCTAGCGCGATTAGCGCGAGAAGCGGCACGATCAGCGCCAGGATGACAATATGGTGGCGCTATCAGCGTGGGACTTGGCGCTAGTAGCATAGAAACACGAATTTAGTTGTACTATGCACTCTGCTGAGGGTATTTTGGGAGATTTACTTCCCAAGTATAAATACCAAGACCCACTGCTGAGAAAGATACTTCCACACGTTCATACATTGGAAAACCAGGAACAAGGAGCTTGGGAGTGCTTAGCTAGTGTTGGGAACTTGAAGATCAAGTGGAGAGATTCATTTCTTCTTCTTCTTCTTTGTTCTTCAGCTGAACATGCTTCATCTTTTGTTATTGAAGCCAACCATGAATAGGTTTGGCTAGTTTATTCTTGTAGTTAGGGCCACAAACCTAATGTAAGTCCCTTTTTGTTGGATTGGTTGATATTATTCTTTTATATTAAGTTATTTCACTTTATCATGTTGTTAAAGTATATCTCTTTATTAGACTTGATCATTCTGATAATGTATTAAGAGCTAGGGTTCACAATAGGAATATTGAGATTTTAGTTTCTGACTTTGATAAAGTAATAATCTTTACATTATTTAGGAATAGAAATGTATGCTTGTAGATGACTAGGTGTATCGAACTTAATGCTTAATCTAAGAGAGATTACTGAGAAATTAGGGTATTTAAATGGATTAAAGGGTTAAAATCACTAAGGGATTAGGATTTAACTACCTCTTGTTTGAAGATACATTATCTGAATAACTAAAGTAATCGAATGTATTAATCAATCCAAGCTAAGAAGTGGGTAATCAGAAGGTGAGTGTGCCCTGACTACTTCGTCTCTCATATTGTTTTAAATCAAACTTCGTTGTTTATAATTACTTATCGTTTCTTGATTCCTGTCATTACTTTTACTCACTTCAAAATACAACACACAATTTCACCAAACACTTGTTCATCCAACTTATAGAAAATAGTGACGATAAAATTGGTGTCTCAATCCTCGTGGGAATGATACTCTATTTATCATTTTATTACTTGGAACGATCGGTATATTTGCCGAGAGTTCAACAATCTGCATTCGACAACATTTAATAATCAAAACCAATTTGGAGCTGGCATTTGTTTTCAAGATGATGCAGGAGATTTCATCAAAGCGAAAACAGCATTCTCTCATGGTATTCCAACTCCGGCAGAGGCAGAAAGCTGGGCTTTTCTCCAAGCTATCCAATGAGCAGCACATCTTGGTTATGAAAGGGTAGTTTTTGAGAGCGATTGTAAACTGGTTGTTGACTGTGACTCATGACACCAATGGTATATGAGTACATCTAACTTGCATGTTCTTATAGCAAAATGTAGAGCAAGCCTTTTATAAATTCCAAAGTTTAGGACGAATTTTATTACAGCATTTCCAATGAGGGTATCTACATGAGTTACTTAACTTTGAGTAAGGTTACTTAAATTTTTTTCTCACTAGAACATATAATGTGGAGTTGCTTATATAAATACTATTGTTTAACAATATTATACTGTAAATAACATATTTTTGAGCATTATAAGACCAAATTATAGGTCATTTAGCCTATAAAATATTGAGATGTCGACATATAATTCCTTGGTACTGGTTGGTACAAATATTATTAGCATAGCATTATTCTCAATCTAATTACAACTCTCGTGGGCGGCTTGTGATCAACAAAGGACATGCTGATACATACAAATAAAAACTTTCCAACTTGAGGTATTTGCTCGATCCGACTGAAGATTCAAAACCAAACAGACAAAAGGCGAGGAAATTTTCAATGCACTGTCTCATAATCCAACGTAATTGTGTAGCGCTTACATCACGAATACAGCGACCTATATAAATACCCTAAAAATAAACAAGTTGAAGTATATCCATTGTACAATATCAGTCAATTAAGAACCAGAATGGGTCCCCAAGAACAGCAACTCCACTTCGTCTTGTTTCCATGGATGGCAAAAGGCCACATGATCCCCATGATGGACATTGCAAAACTTTTGGTGCATCGCAATGTTATTGTGACTGTAGTCACAGCACCACATAACGCAGCTCGTTTCACACCAATCTTTAATCGTTATATTGAGTCAGGGTGTCCTATAAGCAGTGACAGAGCCAGGAATTTTATTGAGAGGGGGCGAACATAAAAAAAATTATATCATAAATAAAAGTACTCTGAAGACAATACAAATCTAATATAAAAAAAAAACTATTACAGAAATTAAAATCACTTCATAACTTGACTCTTACTCTACGTATTTTCATATTGTTAAAATCATCTATAATTGAATTTGTGCTAAAACTCAAAACAATTTCTTTTTCAATGTATGTAATCAAAGAATCATTAAGAAATTGGTCTTCCGTTCTATTTCGAAGTATGATCTTGATTATCTTCATAGTTGAAAAAGATCTTTCACTAGTTACTGTAGAACCTGGAAGAGTGAGTACAAGTCTAATCACTCTATCAATAAGAGGGTAAATGATGAATTTTCCAGTTTTTGCTAGCCCTTGACATAATTCAGATGTAATTGATAAATTAATCAAATCTGGATATTTAGGAATGTCAAGCTCAAAATGTTGTAAATCCATTTTCAAATGCAATTTTTCCTATTCTGTGAAATCTCTAAAATAAAATTTATCAACAAGTTTGCAAATATCATCACTGTTAAATGACTTGTACTTGTTTCTTGGATCTAAAGTCATGCTCAAAGCAAGTAATTCAACAATATTATCATTGAACCTGTTATTTAATTCTTGTAATTGATAATCAATTGTAGCACAAAAGATATTTACCCTATAAAATTCAACAACATTTTTTCTCTTAAAATAAGTACCAATGGTAGTAGCACCCTTCCCCATAATTTTTCTGCGCGGCAATCACAAACAATATCAAATATCAATGGCAATCGCGTAAAGTAAATCACTGTTACATTTTGAATGAGATGCACACAACACATTGCACAACATTAACAACA
>CM023943.1:27830165-27866272 GCA_013407115.1 Glycine latifolia
GATATTTACCCTATAAAATTCAACAACATTTTTTCTCTTAAAATAAGTACCAATGGTAGTAGCACCCTTCCCCATAATTTTTCTGCGCGGCAATCACAAACAATATCAAATATCAATGGCAATCGCGTAAAGTAAATCACTGTTACATTTTGAATGAGATGCACACAACACATTGCACAACATTAACAACCGAAACAGTAGTTTATGTTTTTTTTTTATTTCATTTCAGATTTAACAAAAACGGGTTCAGCCCAACATGGTATGGGGTACATGTATAAAAATAAGGGGTGCAAATAGTAGTTTATTTTATTTTAGAAGAATAACAACAAGAAGAACAAAGAGAAAAATAGGGAAAAAGAAAGGAATGAGGGGATACCTGAAACTCTTCTCTTTCACTGGTTTACCAAATGAAACAACTTTGTTGATTCCTTCTGTTCTCTTGGAATTTGTGTTTCCTTTGTGTTCAGACCTCTCCATTTTATAGTGTTCTTTATGCATCTTCCTCTTTATTCTTTTCCTTTTTATTATTATTTTTTTTCGTTTTATCATCTTTCTTTCCTTTTTTTTCTGTTATCTCTCTATCCCATTTTATTTTTATTATTTTTTCTTTCCTTTTTTATATATTTTTTCCTCTTTTATGTTTTCTTTCTTTTTTATTATTTTCATATTTTTTTTCTTTTCTTTTTTTTACTACGTTTTCTTTATATTTTTTTCTTTTTCCTTTTATCTTTTTTTAATATTTTTTCTTTCCTCTTTTTTTTTTCTTTCATTTTTATTTTTTTAATTAATTTTTTTAGGGGGGCGGTGGCCCACACTAGCCCCCCGCCCCACCCCCAGTTCCGCCCCTGCCTGTAAGATTGGTTTAACTTCAATTCCCATGTGAAGAAGCTGGAGTACCAGATGGATGCGAGAATCTCGACATGATACCTTCACTTGGCACTGCCGCTAGTTTCTTCAGAGCAGCAAACCTTCTACAACAACCCGTGGAAAACCTCTTTGAAGAGTTAACACCACCACCAAGCTGCATTATCTCTGATATGTGTTTACTGTATACAAGACACATTGCTAAAAAATATAATATTCCCAGGATTTCATTAGTCGGAGTAAGTTGCTTCTATCTCTTTTGCATGTCTAACATACGCATTCATAATGTTATGGAGGGCATAACTAATGAATCGGAGTACTTTGTTGTGCCTGGTATACCTGACGAAATTGAAACGACCCTAGCTAAGACGGGAATAACAATTAATGAAGCATGAAGCAGATTAGTCATGCACTGTTTGAAGCTGAAAAGGAAGCTTATGGGATGATCATGAATTCTTTTGAAGAGTTGGAGCCAGCATACGCAGGGGGATACAAGAAGATGAGAAACAATAACGTGTGGTGTTTCGGACCTCTATCATTTACTAACAAGGATCATTTGGATAAGGCTGAAAGAGGTAAAAGGGCTTCAATTGACGAGTTCCACCTCAATTGTTGGCTTGATTGTCAAAAGCCAGGGACTGTAATATATGCATGCTTTGGAAGCATATGCAATTTAACACCTTCACAGTTGATAGAACTTGGTTTAGCCTTGGAAGCATAAAAAAACCCTTCATTTGGGTTATCAGGGAAGGAAATCAGTTAGAAGCCTTGGAGAAATGGGTTAAGCAAGCCGGATTTGAGGAAAGAATGAGTGCTCGCGGCCTTCTAATTCGAGGTTGGGCTCCACAGTTACTAATATTAGCACACCCTGCTATTGGAGGGTTCATAGCACACTGTGGTTGGAACTCTACCTTAGAGGCAATATGTGCTGGGGTGCCAATGGTTACATGGCCACTATTTGGTGATCAGTTTTTGAATGAAAGTCTAGTTGTTGAAATATTGAAAGTTGGAGTGAAGGTTGGGGTTGAGAGTCGTGTCAAACGCGGCGAAGAAGAGGAAATTGGTATGCAAGTGAAGAAAAAAGATATTGAAATTGCAATAGAAAGTTTAATGGATCAAACAAGTGAAAGTGAAGAAAGAAGAAAAAGGGTGAGAGAGCTTGCTGAGATGGCTAAAAGAGCCGTAGATAAAGGGGGTTCATCTCATTCTAATGTGACCTTGCTTATCGAGGATATCATGGGAAAAATCAAACGTGATGTTATTCACTTATTTAAAATAAAAGGCCACACCTCGTGGTTTTTCACTAAATTCTCTATCTTTTGAATGCATGATCATCTCTTTCAAATTTACTGCTAATTTGTGCAATTCATATAATTTTAAAGAGATTATTTTGTTTCAACAGTACTGAATTGAATTTGTAGTTCGTGTTTGTATTCAACTTTCAATCATGTTAAAATTCTAAATAATGTAATTTTAAAAAGATATTCACCCGTTTGACCCTATGTTATGGAATTGATTCCTTGCTAATATTTAATTTTGAATTAAAACAATTTTAATTATATTAATTTGCTTTTTTAATAAAAATATTCAACGTAAATCATTTAATGTCAAAATCAATTTTTTAAACACTCAGTCAAACACACTCTGCTATCTAGTTTGTAGTATTCCGGCAAACTGAATGAATTTATTGTAAAACTCAATGTCACCAGCAGGATGTAATTTGATTAACCCAAAGGAAATGCCATTTTCATTGTATGGTATCAGCACAAGTCTTATTGGTTTAGACAGTCAAAGTATTTACTTGATTTTTCTATGAAGTTGGATCATATACGAAAACTTTTGTTAATGGCAGCAACATATATAAGCCTGCGACAATAACTTTTTAGGATAAACGGAATGGCTTGTTCTGTTTGTATTCCCCTGTTAGTTATAATTAGAAAACAAACATAAAAGAATGAAAATTCATTTGCGCAAAGTTACTAGTAATAAACAAATTAGTGTGGCAACAAGAAAGAGAGAACCAATTTCTGTATTGGAACCCCTTCTGTGTTGGGGTCCATTTCTACACTATCAGCAAATATAAGTTTCGTTTCAACTTCCAATAATGGATATCTGCATTGATATTTGCTCCTGTCTTTCTTCATTTCGGTATCTATCTATGCTTTGTTTTCTTTTCTTTTCTGTTAGGCTAAGACCTATCGTAGTTTTGCTCGAGAAAGAGTATAAACTATAAGGGTTCGGCCCACCCTTTATGAGTTTATTTAAACTTTTTTTTTTTTTTAAAACAATCACTTTATTTTAATAAAATAAATAATTTTTTTTTTAGTATGTTTGTCTGAATTTTATTTTAAAAAATATTTTCTATTTATTTTGAGAAACAAATTATTATCTGTTTATAAAAATAAATTATTGACTTGATTTTTTTTACAATATTGCATTCCAGTTTTAGGTTTCTAAGTATTTTATGCTTCTGGACATTTCATTTTATTGCATGGTGATGATAATAATAATATTCTTTTTTTTACTTTTTTGAAATAAATTACCCCTTCTTAGATCCATATGGTCCTAGCTTAGGCATCATAAGTCTTAGTCCCATATGCACGAGGCTAACTTGCACTTGGTCTAGTCATACCTCATCTATTTTGTGTCGCTTGCAAGAGCCGAGCTTAAACAAACTATGCAAAGTGTTATTACTAATGGTTCTGTTATTGCAAACCGAAATCAGCGTCACTGTGAGTTGTGAATGACATTGTCTATTGCAGTATTGCAACTTTGTTCCATTTGGAGGTTGTGTGTTTGGAAAAAAGCCTATATATTTTTAAAATAAAGCAAAATTTTCTCCAATTACCTCATATGCTAGTTAGCACTATTAGAAAGAAAAAGACAGAAGAGAGAAGTGTAGGTAAACATTATGTATTGGACGGAGTTATTCTGACTCTAATTAGTAATTACAACTCTTTTTGGCCGGCTTGTGATCGCCAATGGGACGTGAAGATACATAAAATTGAAACTTTCCAACTCCGTGCATTTGTTCCAACAGAAGATGCAAAACCAAACAGACAAAAACCGGCAAGGAAATTTTCAATGCACTATCTCATAATCCAACGTAATTGTGTAGGCGCTTACATGGAGTTACATCAGCAATAGAGCATGTATGATGTGTATAAATACCGTATTAATAAACAAGTTGCAGTAAATTCATTCCATTGTACAATATCATTCCACAACAAGAATGGGTCCCCAAGAACAACTCCACTTTGTCTTGTTTCCATTGATGGCTCAAGGCCACATGATCCCCATGATGGACATTGCTTCTCGATACCATACCTTCACTTGGCATGGCTGCGGGTTTCTTCAATGCAACAAACTTTCTACGTGAGCCAACAGAAAAACTACTTGAAGAGATAACACCACCACCAAGCTGCATAATCTCTGATATGTGTTTACCATATACAAAACACATTGCTAGAAAATTTAATATTCCCAGGATTTCATTTGTCGGAGTAAGTGGCTTCTATCTCTTTTGCATGTCTAATGTACGTATCCATAATGTTATCGAGAGCATAACTGCTGAATCGGAGTGCTTTGCCTGGTATCCCTGACAAAACTGAAATGAACGTAGCTAAGACAGGAATGACAATTAATGAAGGCATGAAAGAGTTTACTAATACAATGTTTGAAGCTGAAACAGAAGCTTATGGGATGATCATGAATTCTTTTGAAGAGTTGGAGCCAG
The DNA here is from genome assembly GCA_013407115.1 of Glycine latifolia. Classification (NCBI taxonomy): domain Eukaryota; kingdom Viridiplantae; phylum Streptophyta; class Magnoliopsida; order Fabales; family Fabaceae; genus Glycine; species Glycine latifolia. Next base: position 27,834,766 of record CM023943.1, read on the forward strand.
CATACGCAGGGGGGTACAAGAAGATGAGAAACAATAAAGTGTGGTGTTTCGGACCTCTATCATTTACTGACAAGGATCACTTGGATAAGGCTCAAAGAGGTAAAAAGGCTTCAATTGACGAGTGCCACCTGAAGAGCTGGCTTGATTGCCAAAAGCCAGGGAGTGTAATATATGCATGCTTTGGAAGCATATGCAATTTAACACCTTCACAGTTGATAGAACTTGGTTTAGCCTTGGAAGCATCAGAAAGACCCTTCATTTGGGTTTTCAGGGAAGGAAGTCAGTCAGAAGCATTAGAGAAATGGGTTAAACAAAACGGATTTGAGGAAAGAATCAGTGATCGTGGCCTTCTAATTCGGGGTTGGGCCCCTCAGTTACTAATATTATCACACCCTGCTATTGGAGGGTTCATAACACACTGTGGTTGGAATTCTACCTTAGAGACAATATGTGCTGGGGTGCCAATGGTTACATGGCCACTATTTGGTGATCAGTTTTTGAATGAAAGTCTAGTTGTGGAAATATTAAAAGTTGGAGTAAAGATTGGGGTGGAGAGACCTATTACTTGGGGCAAAGAAGAGGAAATTGGTGTGCAAGTGAAGAAAAAAGATATTGAAAGGGCAATAGAAAGTTTAATGGGTGAGACAAGTGAAAGTGAAGAAAGAAGAAAAAGGGTAAGAGAGCTTGCAGGGAAGGCTAAAAGAGCTGTAGAGGAAGGGGGATCTTCTCATTCTAATGTGACCTTGCTTATTGAGGATGTCATGCAAAAAGTCAAGAGAGATGCGTGATAGTCTCATTTATCATAACCAATTTGAAAAGGCCACACTTTGTAGTATATCACTTAATTATCTATCTTTTGAATGGTGTACAGTGACATCTTTCAAATTGATTCATAGGGTGTGCAAGTGAATACAACTTTTGTATGCAACTGTTTTGTTTCAACAGTACTAAATATGTAACCCATAACTCTCTAGCAGTCTAGCTTTTAGTATTCCCGCATATTGATTGAATTTCTTGTAAAACTCAATTTCAAAAGCAGAATGTTACTTGATTAGCTGAGGGGAAATGTCATTTTCATTTTATGGTATCAACTAAAGGCATATTGATTTGGACAGTCAAAGTTTTGGCTTGGATTTTCTATGAAGCTGGACCATATACGAGAAATTCTTGTTAATGCCAGCTAGATGGCCAGCCACAAATTTTTAAAAAGGATAAACGGATTGGTATGTCCTGTTTGTATTCCCCTGTCAGTTATAATTAGACTAACATTATATAGTATGCAACTAATAATAAACAAATAAATGCAGCAACAAGAGAGAGAAAACTAATTTCTGTATTAGAGTCCATCTCTACACAATCAGCTAGTATTACATGTTCTGTTTCGAGAACAGATACCCGCACTGTTATTTTCTCCTGCCCTTCAATCCTGTGCCTTTCTGTCTATGCTTTGCTTTCTTTTTCTTTTTTGTTTGGCTGAGACCTGTCTTAGTTTTACTCGAGAACGAATATAAGGCTGTTTGGTAGAGAGGAGAAAAAATTTGTATTTTTTTTTAATTCACATCTCTTATATTTTATTTTAATTCAATTTTTTCTATTTTCATCAATCTAATTTTATCCTTTAAACCAATCACATCTTAAATATTCGAATCATTGAGATCATGTTTGATAAGTTACTCAAACACTTATTACAGAAGAAAAAATGATAAGAAATTTATTTCATAAAATTAAAACTACTTTTGCATAAATTAAAGTTTACGTTTTCGAAAAGTTACATGATTTTAACTTTTTGAGGAAAACTGATTTTAATATATAAGTTAATTTTAAATTATAGAAAAAGCTTATTTCTTTTATTCTTTTATTGTGAGTTCTCATAGAGAAATTTTTTTAAACTGGGCATAACTTATTCTATAGTAATATTTTCAAAGATCTTTTGTCAATAGAAAATCCATTAACAAGAGTAAGAACTAAAAGAAATAATTTTTAAAGATTAGTCATTTGAGGGTTAAGTCTCACCTAAACTAAACTAGTAAAATGTCTGAAATAATATTTTAAAATAGACTAATAGAAATTAAAATAAAATATTATTCAACAAGTTTTATTATAATAGTTTGAATCACAATTATTGTATATAAACTAATTTCTTAAAATAAGCTTTGGTGTAATTAGATTTGCTGAAATAAACAAATAAAATATGGTTCATTAATATCATAAACATTTGCGGTTCAATACTTGGAATCCTAATATTAGCCGTATTTAAAGTCAAATCAAATAATTTTAAATATTTTTATCAATTTTGATTGGTTCAATTCGATTTTGATCGGATATATAGATCTAAACTTGTGACTCAATCCATACATGAATAATTTTGATTGGTTCGATTCGATTTTGACCTAAATATATAAATGATCCAATACAAATTGTTTGGATCGATTTGGGTCAACTTGGATTTGTGAAGAACATGTACCCGCGAATATCCCTACCTTTGTCACATAATTATTGTGTTTAAAAGAAAAAAAATTATGTAAAAATAATTATTATTTTAGTTTTTTAATATATTATAATTATATTTTTTATTTACATCTTTTATAATATTAATTATATAGACAACAAAAAATAAAAAATTAATAATGATAAATTAATTTTGTAAAATTTTTATTTTCTTTTTTTCTATTTACTAGGTTTTATGGATTTGTGAAATAAACTAGGACAACAATGATAATAGTGCAAAAATATTTAACTTCCTTGATTATTATTAATATTTTTTTGAAAGTTTTTTTTTCTGAATTCCTTCTTTACTTTATGACTTCCTCTCTCTCATTTTATTTTGATTTTAAAAAAAGATAGAGAGGCACTTGTCGAGTATCAATAAAGATTTATATATATATCTATATATATATATATATATATATATATATATATATAGATTAAAATAATATATTTTCTTAATTTCTTCATCATTTTTAAAATTATTCTCTCTTTAGATTATCTCTATTTAATATGATAAAACATTGGTTTTTAATATTGAAAATCTTCATTATTTTCTTTAACTTATATTCATTTATAAATTTTATTTGAATTTAAAAATATTCACACAATGCGTGAAAAATTTACTAGTATATATATTTATAAGTTTCTGAAAAAATTAATATTTTTTTCCAAAATACTCTTATTTGATATTTATTACTAATGATATAAGTATCAAATATCAAAATATTAAATAAGGATATTTTAATTTAAGTATAACAATTTTTAATTTCATTAATTATTTCTTAATCCAAATATAATAATCTTAAACATCAAAAGATATAATACAAAAAAGTAGTATCTACCATTAATTTTTTACATTGGCAACGAAACTCAATTTTTTTTAATCATGTTCAAACTGATGGAATCTTCCATTTTGACGGAAAGCCACACAATTCTACTTTATATAGAGTAATGAAACAAAAATATATTTTTATTTTAAACACCTCATTAACATCTTTTATTTTTTAATTATTATCTCTTTCTGGGTGTCGGATAAATTAAGGGTTTTCATCAAACATTTTTCGTCAATATAATATTAATAGGTAGATTTTAAAGACGTGTGTTGACTTACAAACTTCAAGTCTTCCACTAATAACAAACTATGCCGGCTTGACTCATAACTTCGCATAGGTAGGCGCTTACATCACAGAAATAGCTATAGCATACTTTCTAATTGAACTGTCTAATAGTTAATAAACTAGTTCATTTGAGCATTGAAAATAGTCTGTTATTCGACCAATCTAAATCCAAATGGCATCCCAAGAACCTCAGCTTCACTTTGTTCTGTTTCCTCTCATGTCCCCAGGCCACTTGCTCCCCATGACAGACCTTGCAACAATATTAGCACAGCATAACATCATTGTTACCGTAGTCACAACCCCACATAACGCTTCTCGTTTATCAGAAACCTTTACTCGTGCTTCAGACTTAGGGCTTAACCTCAGATTAGTTCAACTCCAATTTCCATCCCAAGATGCTGGATTTCCAGAAGGGTGTGAGAATTTTGACATGCTTCCTTCAATGGGTATGGGTTTGAATTTCTTCCTTGCTGCAAACAACTTTCTACATGAACCCGCAGAGAAAGTGTTTGAAGAGTTAACACCAAAACCAAACTGCATAATCTCTGATGTGAGTTTGGCATACACAGCCCACATCGCCACCAAATTCAACATCCCCAGAATTTCTTTCTACGGAGTTAGCTGCTTCTGTCTCTTGTGGCAGCAAAAGTTGGTCACTTCTAATCTTCTCGAGAGCATAGAAACAGATTCAGAGTACTTTCTGATACCTGACATCCCTGACAAAATTGAGGTCACCAAAGAACAGACGTCAAGACCAATGCATGATAACTGGAGCGAGTTTGTCGACAAAATGGCGGCGGCGGAAGCGGTTACTTATGGCGTGGTCGTGAATTCTTTTGAGGAGTTGGAGCCAGCATATGCAGGGGATTTCAAGAAGATCAGAAACGATAAAGTGTGGTGTGTTGGCCCTGTTTCACTCAGAAACAGGAATCAATTGGACAAAGCTCAGAGAGGGAACAAGGCCTCAAGTGATGCGCACAGTTGTATGAAGTGGCTTGATTTGCAAAAACCAAATTCAGTAGTTTACGTGTGCCTTGGAAGTATATGCAATTTAATTCCGTTGCAGTTGATAGAGCTTGGTTTGGCCTTAGAAGCATCTAAAAAACCATTCATTTGGGTTATCAGGGAGAGAAATCAAACAGAAGAGTTGAACAAGTGGATTAACGAATCAGGGTTTGAAGAGAGGACAAAGGGAGTGGGTCTTTTGATTCGGGGTTGGGCTCCTCAGGTACTAATACTATCACACCCTGCAATTGGAGGGTTCTTAACACACTGTGGTTGGAACTCTACCATAGAAGCAATATGTGCTGGAATGCCAATGCTTACGTGGCCGTTGTTTGGGGATCAATTCTTCAATGAGAAGTTCATTGTGCAGGTACTAAGAATTGGAGTAAGAGTTGGGGTGGAATCTCCTGTGAACTGGGGTAATGAAGAGAAATGTGGGGTCTTGGTGAAGAAAGAACATGTTTTGAAGGCTATACAAGTCTTAATGGATGAGGGAGATGAAAGGGAAGAGAGAAGAAAAAGGGCTAGAGAGCTTGCGGAGATGGCTAAGAAAGCTGTAGAAGGAGGATCTTCTCACTTCAATGTAACCCAGCTAATACAAGATATCATGCAACAGTCCAACAAAGACTAGTACTAACGATCATCTTCGGTTATCCAAGGCATATTAATATATATGCACTATTTCATAAGTTCCTAATTAGCTTGCAGAGGGTTGTAATATACTGTGTAGCAAGCCTGTGAAGGCTTGAGGAAGAAGAGTATCCTGTGTAAACTAGAGTGATTACTATAATAAATTAATCCTACTGGAAACAGAATGGATATAATCATATAGACTAAGGATTTGAGGGTGAAATATACCTTGAGCTAATTGAAGTTTTAATTGTATATGTTTGATATCAAGTTTAAGCAAGGCCACCTTGAAGGACTAGGGAGGCAAGAAACAAATTTAATATTTTCTATGTTAGATGTGGCATCAGAATCAGCAATTGGTTGTTGCTAAAATGGTGTTGCTTCTTGTGAAATATACATATCCTCTATCATGGGTGAGTGATCAACAATTGATACTGGTGGAGCACGGTATATGACTTTCCTATGCTAATGCTCAAAAGAATCAACATATATTGGCTCAAGTTGAGCTAACTCTCCCACAACCATATGAGCATCTGATCTTGCATGCTAGCATCTTGTTCATTAGCCAAAGAAGCTTCAACCGCTACCACTTCCTTGTTTTGAGTTGATACGTCTTCATCTTCTGTGATTTTAAAATCTCAGTTTTCAGAGCGTAAGGATAAACTTGTATTTAGAAGTAGTATTAAGAGTAGGGATTGCATTACTACCTTGTCTGTTAGTTAACATTAGATCTTCCCTTTCTGTTTATAATATAAAAATGTATTTTATATTACATCGAGTAATATTTAGCAACGCATTACCCAAATAATGAGACTGATATTTATTTAAAGTTTTTCTTTAACCAATGCTTTATATAATTTTGTCCCTTTATCCAATATCATAAATTTGATCACAACACATAAGACGTGTCTTCGAATAGAGTTCAATTATTTGTTTCTCAACACTTGGGCGAAGATGATGAGAACAAATATGATGAAAATTTTATATCGTAATGCATTTTCCACTCTCATTCTATCAAAAGGAGGCTTTAAAGAATATCACTAATCTTAGTTGATTCATTAAATGTGTTATAAGTGGACTAACATCATCAGCAAAAATATAGGGCAAGAATCCTTTGGCACGCTCACACACAAATCAAGATAACAAAAGATACCAATATATATCTTACTGATTTGCTAATAAGCAAATAAGGAACTTTTCATGAAATAGGATATATAAAATATATGCTTTTGATAACCGAAGATAATCCTTAGTCTTGTTTTTACTGTTGCGTGATATCCTGGATTAGCTGGGTCACATTGAAGTGAGAAGGTTCTCCTTCTACAGCTTTCTTAGCCATCTCCGCAAGCTCTCTAACCCTTTTTCTCCTCTCTTCCCTTTCATTTCCCTCATCCATTAACTTCTCTATAGCCCTCACAACATCTTCCTTCTTCACCAAGACCCCAGTTTTCTCTTCATCGCCCCAGAGTACCTGACTTTCCACCCCAACTCTTACTCCAATTCTTAGTATCTGCACAACAAAACACTCATTCAAGAACTGCTCCCCAAACAACGGCCATGTAAGCATTGGCACACCAGCGGATATTGCTTCTAAGGTTGAGTTCCAACCGCAGTGTGTTAAGAACGCTCCAATTGCAGGGTGTGATAGTATCAGTACCTGAGGAGCCCAACCCCGAATCAAAAGACCCACTCCTTTGATCCTTTTCTTAAATCCATATACCTTAATCCACTTCATCAATTCTTCTGTTTGATTTATTTCCCTGATGACCCAAATGAATGGTTTTTTAGATGTTTCTAAGGCCATACCAAGCTCTATCAACTGCAAAGGGGTTAAATTGCACATGCTCCCAAGGCACACGTAAATTACTGAAATTGGTTCTTGCAAGTCGAGCCACTTAATGCAACTGTGTGCATCACTTGAGGTCTTATTATTCCCTCTCTGAGCCTTATCCAAGTGATTCCTGTTTCTGAGTGAAACAGGGCCAACACACCACACTTTATCGTTTCTGATATTCTTGAAATCCTCTGCATATGCTGGCTCCAACTCCTCAAAAGAATTCACCACCACGCCATAACTGACCGCTTCAGCCACCGCCATTTTGTCAACAAACTCACTCCAGTTTTCATGCATTGGTCTTGGCGTCTGTGCTTTGGTAATCTCAACTTTGTCAGGGATGTCAGGTATCAAAAAGTACTCTGTATCTGTGGTTATGCTCTCAAGAACCTTAGAATTGGCCAGCTTCTTCAGCCAGGAGAGACAGAAGCAGCTAACTCCGTAGAAAGAAATTCTTGGGATGTTGAATTTGGTGGCGATGTGGGCTGTGTATGCCAAACTCACATCGAGATTATGCAGTTTGGTTTTGGTGTTAACTCTTGAAACACTTTCTCAGCTGGTTCGTGTAGAAAGTTGTTTGCAGCAAGGAAGAAATTGAAGCCCATACCCATTGAAGGAAGCATGTCAAAATTCTCACACCCTTCTGGAAATCCTGCATCTTGGGATGGAAATTTGAGTTGAACCAACCGAAGGTGAAGGCCTGAGTCCGAAGCACGAGCGAAGGTTTCTGAGAAACGTGAAGCGTTGTGTGGGGTGGTGACTACGGTAACAATGATGTTATGTTGTGCCAATATTGTTGCAAGGTCAATCATGGGGAGCATGTGGCCTGGGGACATGAGAGGAAACAAAACGAAGTGAAGCTGAGGTTGTGGTACTTGGGATGACATTGGATTTGGATTGGTAGAATGATAAACACTGCTAAAATGCACTTGTTTATGGTCTGTTAGATACTTGTCTTAAAAAGTATCAAATAGATATTTCTGTTATATAAGCGCCTACCTATGAAATTAGCGGAAGACTTGGAAATATGGTAAGTCAACAGTCTCTAGTCTACCTGCGTTTAGGTTGAGGATTGTGTGGTTTTGGTTCAAGTTCAAGGAATTATTTCCTTACACGGGAAAGAATAAGACTCAAATCTAAACTCTTCTTCCACAATGAAAATCCTTCTTATTCATTACCTGAATATATTATGTAATCCATTAACAGGTCAGCCAATTGAAGGAATATAAATATTAACTTTTTTAAGTATTATTATAATATCATTTTTTTAACTACATTAAAATAATATATTTATTTAGATTTTTAAATATTAAACATATTGACGTACATGAAAATTCAATCGTACAAACTTATTGTAGAACAAAATTTATATCATTTAAAAAATCTTATTACAAAGTAGTCTTTTGAATATGTTACAGTGAGTGTTATATTAGACTAAAAATAAATTTTATCATATAAGTAAGTTAAAATTGATTTTCTTATAAATTTATGATGGGATACTAAGCTCAACTTTAAACACGAACTCCAATGCTAGAAAACACTAATTTTCACTGGACATTCAGCCAAGGAGACACTAATTTTAGTGTTGCAAGATACATCAAGTCACCATTTTTCATAAGCTACTTAGGGTTGGTTTGGTCAAAGGAAAAAACTATTATTCAAGGAATTTTTTTTTAAAAAATAATGGGAGTTGCACACCTTCACCACATTAATTTAATTTAAATATTTATTTTTAATTCTCTCTCATTTTATTCATTCCACACAACTAAATCACGCTTTATGTTTGGGTTTTGGATGTTATGTTGTGGATTTAAGGAGCTTTCCAAATATTTTTTGCCTAATGTCTTGGATATCAAGCCAACATTGAATGCTAGTGGAGAGTTATTTGTGGGCTATGAGTTCATTTGTTATACGATGGGCCCATTTTAGCTGCTATTTAGACCATTTTGCAACACTCATTCATCAGTATATGTTGGAAGACAACTTCTCATAAGTACAATATTTTAAGTATTTTTGTTGCCATTTTTTATATAAAAATTATATTTTATCTTAATAATTTATATAATAAATGTTCATATATTAAAAAAGTCGACAGTAATTGTTACGATAGAATTTAAATTAAAAAAAAACAATAGTGAAAACTCAAATTTTGTCTTGATTTTAAAATGGTTAAAATGTTTATGGTTTGCGATAAAACTGATTATATGAATAAACGAAAATTTTAGTGAATTCATTAGTGTGTAATTTGCTTAGAAAGTTCTTCATTTCTTGGCATGGGATATTACATACTTGAGTCACGAAAATTCAAAGGTACATTTGCTAAGAAACCTATATTTCTTCTTTGCAATTTATTATATATTACTCTTCAAAACCCACGTATGTACGTAGTTTACTTGCAGGGACGGAAGGAACCTTCTTTTGAAACTAAGCTTAGAAAATTTCAGTATCCAATGGGCGGCGTTCTAGATTTTATTGTCTAGGTATTACACTGTTCAATGTTTATATTAATCATCACAAAATACGCATCCCCATTGAAACTAAACGTTAAAATATTGTAGTTATTTTCAATAGATAATATTGAAAGAACATCAATTATCTCATTTTTTTAATATATTGATAAAGTTATTTTTGAATTTTATCAAATAACATCTTTATAGTCTAAATAATATTCTTTTTAGATGCTGTCTAAATAATATTCTGAATATAAACTTTTATACTGTATGCATGAAGTAAAAGGTAAACATATTCAGGATATATTATGAGAAGCAGTTGTAGATCACACCGTGGACATTAATTACGTACATTTTGATTTTTTTGTTTTAGTATTTTATGGCCATAAATAATATACTCTCGAAGCTTTGAGATCATCAGCGGTTTAAAAAGAAACGTCATGTGTGACGAATGGCCAACAATGTATACATTGGCCTTCTCAATATATGTATACCATGTACCAAACCTATTTAATTTACACCAAAGAAAAAGATCATTTTATTAGCCACACAATATTATTCTACTTATTCATTACGTAATGGCTTTGCCACTGATCAAGCAACCTCATTTTGTGTTAGTTCCACTTCTGGCTCAGGGCCACATGATCCCCATGATAGACATGGCAAGGATTTTGGCAGAGAGAGGGGTAATTATCACATTGTTAAGTACCCCACACAATGCCCCAAGATTTGAGCAAACCATTATTAGAGCCGCAAAATCTGGCCTTCCAATTCAACTCCTACAAATCCCATTTCCATATATATGGTTCTGCCGTTGACCATTTTACATATAGATACTTTTGGTCTTTCATTTGATGCGGTACATATGAAGGCTATTATTATTATCAATGTACTTAATTTTCTTGTTTCTGTTTATTCGTCATACACAATAGCTATTTTATATTTTGTGATTATTAAATAAGAGAACTCCTGCAGGGATTAAATACTCAAACAGTTATATCCCTCTACTCTACAACTTGGTTTGAACTTTTATAAGTTACTTGAAATTAAATGTACTCATTAAACTGCTGAATGAACGAAAGAAAAAATAAAGACTTAATTGTACTTATTGAGAAAATATATGTTTAGTAGTCGAGCTTTATTAATTGTTTCCCATTAGATATATGATGAAGGGTTAACATAGCTTTGAAAATAATTAAGAAGCCAATCATTTCCATCAATGTATGAAATATCCGTGTAGGAGTTTGCTTCGTAATCCCTGAGTTGCTTGGCATAAGGGACTCTGGATGTATAATTTGCTCCTGGTCCAAGACAACGGTACTCCCCAAAGAAGACGCTCCTGCATGTGTTAAACCAAAAATAACGCTCTTTACGTCAATCAAACCAGATACTGAATAACATAGACAAACTTTTTTTGAAAGCATTGATATAAAAAAATATTATGGGAAAAAAAAGTAAAATTTCACCCAAAATTAATGAGTCTTAGATATACAGCATTTTATCCTTCATCCCCGTAGGAAGCAAAAAAGTACTAATTAGTTTGTTAGACATATATAAGATCAACAAAACATGTTCATTCAATAAGATTATTGGATGTAAAAATATAATGTGTTGAAATTGATCAGTTAAAAGATAAAAATGATAAGGAGAAGAAGGGATACAGACTGGTCTCTAGAGGGATCTCTCCAATCGTTCCATCCATCAGGAGCTACGACATCAGACATGTATGTTCTTGAGAAGACCACAGTGGCATAGGCTCCCCAAGCTCTTCCAAGCCACACCTTCCCACTTCCACTTCCAACAATGCTACAATTCACAAAGGAAAATCCACTTTCCTCATTCATCGATTGCCTCCCTTGAGCGGTGATCGACCCACTAATCTCATCCTTCTCTCCTTTTGCCACACACTTTATGGTACAATCCTGCACGTGTCACAACTTAATTTTTGTGTTTTCCAATTATATATCAAGTTTTCTCCTAATGATATCATATTAATTGCATACTACAAAATGCAAAGAGTGTGTTTGTGTGTGTATAAAACAAACAAAAAATAATGTTTTTAATCTAATTTAAATTATGTGAGTCAAACTAAGGATTTCAGTCCTTTAAAATGAAAAAATTATAATCATTGAATGGAAAAATGAATAAAATAAATTTAATTTCAGTATGTAATGCTAGAATGGCATTTACTTCACTTTGTCAAGTGAATGACATATCCATTTATATACCTTCATATAATAACTTGTCATTTAATTAAAGCCCCCATTTGAGCATTACTAGTTTCACCTAATCTTTATTCACCAAAAAAAAATAAGTTTCACCTAATCTTTCAATTATTATGGGGCCACTAAAATTTAATTAAAGGCGTATTATTGCTGAGGATGCATATAATTAAGAGTGATCTGTTAATTTGTGTATGTGGTAACGGATTGTGGTAGACAAAACATACTTAAAGGGAAGGTAGTTATTTATTTATATTATTTTATTTATTTTTACCTCATAAAATGATTTAGCATTTCCAAATATGAAATCAATGGATCCTTGGATGAAGCATTCTTTAAAATAATGTCTTCCACTATCATCATTGAGTGTGTCCTGCGCACCATAAAACCCACATCCATAGAAAGCAGCTTGATCACCGGTAACCCTCAGTGCCACTGCTTGTGCCCCAACAACTCCTGGTGGCGGTGGAGGAGCCTTGTTCTTTTCAGAAAATCAAACGTAAAAATCATAAGTCACAACATATATATACATGCTAATAATGTTCACAACGCATGCAAGAACGTGAAATTGAACAAAGTAAGTAACCAATTGAATTGCATGCATGCTTGATATCACCTTAAAGCTGATGTTGTAAGCAATGAACTTAGAAGCAAAGACGGCGAAGGAGTAGCTATAGGAAGTACCGCCGGTGGAATTTGCGGTGTCGTTCCATTCTATGGTTGTATTCAGATACCCTTGACCTTGAATTATCAAGTTAGTTTTGTTGGCCTGCACCACTACCTTCTCCCTGTCATTTGTAAAAGAATTGAGAATTTTTCTTTTAATTTTAAATTAAAATTAATTGATTTAAATGTCCTTCTAGTGAGGTTATATGTTGTTGAAACTATAAGTTCGAGTTTTTATTTTTCAAAATTGATCAGCAAGTCATCTAAAATTTGATCCCTTACTGCCTTCAGTTTCACAATACTCTTGCATGTAAGAGATATTTTGAGATGTAATATTAAACCTTCATTTTAAAATTAATTAGATTCATAACGGTTTAACAAATGAAAAGGAAGGAAAAAGAAAAATGGAGGTGATTAGGCAGAAAGGATGAATAAAAACTGAGAGAGAGACAACAACCTGTATGTGCCAGAATCGATTATGATAAGGGTGGTATCAGAGCTAGATTCAGGAACAGCATCAATAGCTTTCTGCACGCTACTGAAGTTAGCACAGCCCTTTAAGTCAACCGTGAGAACAAGTCTCACATTATAGTCTTGAATAAGCTTGGAATCCCATTTGGAACAGTCACATTTTCCCATATGACTCCTCCCGTGATGATTTCTCCTCCTAGTTATACTTGTTATTAGAGACACAAAGTCTTCAGCGCCACTAAGCTTTATAATCTTACCAAATATATCAATCTGGAAACTGAAGCTATCTTGAGGACTAATGGTGGTGCTAGCGGCGGAGGAAGGTGGCGTGATATAAAGAACAAATATGATAGAAAAGAGAAAAATGACAAGGCCAGAAAACCAAAAGAGGGTTCTGTTGAATCCCATCTTTTAGGTTTATGAAATGGTCAGTATATTTGTGTTATTTTGAGTTGAATAACGGGTTTGTGGTGGAGGAGAGAGTGAGGAATGCTTTTATAAAGATCAATCATACATAAACATTCACTTATTTTAAACATCTCATCAAAGTCTCTCACATTTCTCTTTTTATCACATCATAAATTCTATAATATCTATATTTTTTTTTCTCTTTTGATGTCTTGTAGCATAATGGGTGATTATGACACATTTTTCCTTAATAAAATATGTGCATGTGAAAAGGGTGTGCTAGTGATGCTTGATTGGAGTGGGAGGTAAGAAATGTACGTATTGGCCTGTGTCATGTCTAGCTAGCTAGGCGTGTAGAGGTTCTTACTAAAGCCTGCTTTTCAAAGCATGATGGATCGATCTAGGAAAACATTGTATGGTAAGACAAAGATGCCAATAGATTGGAAGATGGACACGCTAAGTAATTGCACAAAGATTGGAAATAAACTAAAAAAAGTTATAGGAGAGGATAGCATAAATGAAGGTCCATTCATTTATTGGGGCGGTGTGAGTGAGACTATATATTGATAAATATGATTATTTTTTTTCGTTCTGAAGGAGTGAAGTTGAGTTCTTAGCTTGGAATGCACTGTGTTCGGTTTCTATTGTAGATACTTCGAATTGAATCCGTTGCAAACCACCCCTCTTGGACCGGTGTCTTGCGTATTACTTGTTAATTAATACTTGGCTGAGAGAAATTCAGGGGTTATGTTGCAAAACCAAACGATAACAGTGTACATTAAGCTTGTATATTTCTTGCGAATAAAATTAATGGAAGCTATGAATTGAATCCTTCAGAACTTTTAGCCTTCAGTTGGGTTAAAATAAATTAAGAGCATAAATAGTTTTAGCAGATATATTTTTTAGTATATCAAGAGTACTGCAGTGAGCTATGCCAAAGTGACATTTTAGGACATATATTGGCATCATGAAAATATTTGGTGTGCTATCAATCTCATGAAACGAATCACACGGCATATGTGATTATTCAAAATTCTCGCAGAAAGGAAAGCGACGTATGTTCAAACACCTACATAAAAGAAAAAATTAGAGAAAAATGAGAAATACCACATGAAACCCTTAATTAAAAAAGAAAAGAAGAAAGTTTTGTATATTTTTCCTCCTAAGTTTTTTTTTTTTTTTTGCAAGGCAAAATGACAGTCCTTTTTTTCGTCTGCTATATACTTATTTTTTTAACAGGACCAAACAAGAGATCCTTATTCTCTTATCAGTTTCTTTCTCTGCTCTTTTACCTATATCAAACACTACTGTTAAGCTGCGTAAACAATATTTTTTTAACTTATGAACGAATACTAAAATTACTTTTTAAGTTTTTAAAATCTTTTAGAAAAAAAGCATACATATATTATCCAGTATATTAATCAATTCAAATGTATAGTCATCAATATTATAATGCATTAAAAATTGTAAACCAAAGCCTACATACGCAGGCAACGAACTAGTATCCGGAAAAAAGATATTTTATACTTCAAAGCACTTGTCCGAGATCAAGAACTTCTGAACTTGTATATCAAACTAAAATTAAAATAGAACGCCTGAAATTATGAATGTTTAAACAAATGGCAGGAAGAACGTTTCAAGAATGGCTTCCAACAGCCAAATATATATACACAACCTAAAGAAAGAGAAAAGGGAGGCGAGAAAGCTAGGGGTTTTCCCCTTTCACGATTAACCTTTTTTTCTAATAAAAAAAAATTCATGATTGATTATTGATGACCCGACCCGAAGGCACCATTTTATGCAGCATATTTGTCCTTTTGAAATTTACCATCTGATGGCAATTCTTTCTATAGTTGGCAAGCTGCAGCACAAGAAAATATTTTTTTTTAAGTTGGTGTTGACAAAAATGCAGATACTTAAATTATTTGCCACAGTAACCTAGTAAGAGCTAACCTGCAAAAATGCTGGACTGAAAAGAAGGGCGAAATTTTAACATAGCTGTCACCTCAAAAGTATATAAAATTCTCTCCAAATAATTTTCAATTTAATTCCCGAACTAGGAATGTTTCCCTATCTACACTACTTCTCTTCAAATAATTCTCAATATACACTAATTCTCAATTTAATGTTCAAACTATACTATCCTTTCAGAAGTCATATTTTCAAGACCCGACTTCCCACCTTCATTTCTTTTTAGTTAAGAAGTTGGATTGGACCAACACGACTTCTCTAGTTTTTTTTATAAATGTTATTTTAACAAATTTAATTTAAAAATATTTTTTTTGTTTATATTATTTAATTTAAAAAAATGATAACATTTCTTGTTTAATAATTTTAGGACAATTTTTTCTATTATAACCTTGTTGCCGATAGATTCTACATTTTCTCTTTTAATCTTATTCAATTTCTTCGTACATTTCAATGGGAATGCAATTTGAAATCGCACGACCCTTTGAACTCCTCCTTCGATCAGGACTCAACTGATCTCCTTCATATTTTTATCACATTAATTCGAGTGATAGTAAGCCAAAGAAGTTGTTTTAGACATCCAATATGTTCTATAAAGTAAATAGCAGCAGCACATATTTCATGGGATCAATATTGACAGATTTACAAACAGTCATTATGTGAGAACACAATAAGTCTTTAGAGTGATATTCACCACAATCACAATTCTGGGATTGTAATATGACCTTAAACCTTCCAAGTAGTCTGGGAGTTTCAAGTAGGGCTTGAGTCTCTATTACAATATATGTATGGATGTGTCTGTCGAATTCATTAACAATGTGGGTATTTGATTCCTGCTAACCGTTATTTATTGCCTCAAAGATGACTTCGGAATACAGTGGGTCGGAGTTGATCATTGCTTGGGTTTGTCGACCTCTAATAACATAAAGTTTCTCGGTCTTAAAGTACGTCTCCTCAACCAACGATGACACTGAAAAATATATTTTGCCTTTGAACATGAAATTGACCGACCCAGACAAATTTGTAATCATATATCCCCAACGTTTCCCTTCATCGAAGCATGATACCCAATATTTTTTAGGTAACTGATCAAGTCATTTAGTTGCACTTGGCTTCTTCGCACGAATATGCCAAAGATGCTGCCAGTGCATCTTCTCTGTGTATGCGTACCCTCTAAATATTCAATCAATATAATGCGTTGTGAAATTTGAATTAAAATCTAGTTCAACGAAAAAATAAAATATTAAAGATTCTTACAAGCCTGCATGAGTGGTTTATTCAAATGTTTGCAATTCGGGTTATCGAGAAAGAAATTTTGTGTAATGTGACACAGTCAGAAGAAATGAGATGTGTCCCCAACCTATAAGTTACTTGAGTTGTATTAGGCACTTATAATCAAAGGGTGCCTATCTGAAATGAGAGAAATGTTACTTTGCAGAGTAACATGTGTTCTCATATTCTTTAGGAATAACTCACACGCTAAAGTTATCTCCAATTCTACAATGGGCTCAATAATCAGGAAGATATAATTAGTATTGTCTTGTGTTGTACCTATCAATAATGTGGAAGTATACTTCCCGTAAAGCCATATACCATCTACTTGTATGATGGGTTTTCATAATATATGAACCGAATGATCAAAATACATGTTTAAGCATTTTTTTCAGGTATCATTTCTCCTTCTTCAAACTCCGATTGTGTTTGACCAGCGACCACAGTCCCAGGAACATACAACTATAAAGCTCCCAAAACTTTTGGCAGCTTGACATATGATTCTTTCTAGTTTCCATGAATCATCTCCAACGTTCTTTACTTTGCTAATCATGTCTTTTTGTAGGATGAATTATCATTCATGAACGTTTTGATCTTTGCAATCAACGTTTAGATGGAGATTGTTGGCTTCGTATTGACAATGGATTGGATGATCTGCGCTATGACGTGTTTGCGAGTTGCCTATGATCTTGTTTGAGCATTGGTGCGAGACAAATGTGTTGACCTCTGATACTTTTAATCATCCATTTCTTATGTGTCTTTGAATTGCATGCGCCTAAGCTCCATGTACAACCATTTTCATGTGATTTACACACAAAGTTTAGCTTTTTCTGGTCAGAATATATTATTTTGTAGTCAAAAGGATTTCTGATGTTGTATTCTTTGACTACTTGAATACATTGTGTTGTCTCATCAAAGACCATACCAATCTCGAGTGCACCAGTTAGTGGTTATACACGGTCTTGTTGAACAAAATGATGGTAATCAATGTATTGTGGTAGGTGGTCGAGGTTCAACTCCACTGAACGCCTAGGTTGGTGATATTACAATGAGAGTAACATTGGTATGACAACACTCTCTCATTGTTTTGGTCATTGTTGTGATGAAACAACTCTTGATCCTCATGCTCACTAAAATCATCCATGTTTTATTCATGAAATCGTATGATGAGATCGTCATTTGGGTTTGTGGTTGTTGTGATGGGGTGATGTTGTAAAATATTGTGATTGATGATTATTTTGTTAGTGGAAGGAGGTTTGTTGGACATAATAAAAAGAATCATTTTGGGATAATACTTGTGTGTATGAAGTATAAATGTCAAAGGCGTCTTGTGTTTCAAGGTTGTTGTACAAAGACACTGGATCATTGAGGTTAAGGTTGTTGTATGACAACGGTTGTGGAGACGATGGTTGTGGTTGAGGAATAAGCTCAGTAACAGTGTGCAATTTGGCAGAATTCCATTCTTGATTTTTGGACAATTGTTTCCAGCATGCTTCTGAGATCGTCATTGTCGTGTAATTATGCTGAAATAAAACGTGTTTGGTCATGATGAAATGGTATAGGGACACAATATAATAATTGAACAATTTTTTCAGTTGCCCAAGTAAGGAGACATTTATTAATTTTTTGAATCAATTGTGTTACGCAATAGACCTACTCACGTATAAAAATATTGGATTTGCACATGACTACGTTGATCAATGAAACGGGTCGTCTGTAATCTTACCATGATGATGAATAACAATCAATATTTCTTTACGTGGAGTCACGAGTGGTGTTTGAGGAAAGTGATTAGGAAGGCTATGAGAGTTAGGGATAGAGGTTACTTTTGTAAGGATGTTGTTGTGTATGATGTGTTGTGAAATAGTGGAATTATATATAGGGTGATAAAGTTTAGTAGGAGAATTTAATTAGATGGTTTGGTGGAAGGGTTAGGTGTAACACCCCGTATGCATCCGGCGTATTATCATTAAAATATTATCATTAAACGCAGCAGGTAAAATTAATACCACAATTAATCCGGAAGCTCAAAAGAATGACGTCCGCACACGTCAAGATATATATATACATATATATAAAACAGTCTGTGTACATTGTGCATAAAGACAATCAAAATCCGCCCCTAAGGCCGAGCTCATCAACAAGGCCGGGCATAACCAAAATACATCGCCGGGTTATACAACACACAAATCGGCAGAGCCGGCATGCCCAAAACAACGGTCCTATACAGAACCCATCCCGGCTCGGCTTCTGGTCCGGAATCCCTCGGACAGCCCTGCTACTCGGGCCTCTTGCCCCGGGTTCCGCAGTCATCTCTGTGCTCGGCACCTGCAATACATAAATGATTCCCCAACCGGGGTGAGATAAACATCTCAGTAAACTCCGGGTTCTGGAAGGCCTCTCCTTTCCCCGGGTTCACTTCCGAGATACAAGCATTAAAACATGCATACCAATATCTAGCCATTCCGGCTCTAGCCAACTCGGCTCCAGCCTTCTCGGCTTTGACCATTCCGGTCTTGGCCCTTCCGGCCCTAGCCATCTCGGCTCCCACACAACAACATGTATATAATCACACGGATCATACGAGAGAGGATCATCCAACTTAATGGGCAACCACCCCCGCACATCCACTGCCTGAGGAAGATCTTCCAACTTAATGGGCAACAACACTCAGGACTTCGGTAGACACCCAAAGGAAGCTCTCCAACTGAATGGGCATACTCCCTCGGTTCTACGGACGTATATGGCACTTCCAAGAGAGACTCCTCCAACGTCTTGGGCATTCTCTCTCAGGGTTTCAGATTGACCACATAGAGTTGTTCCACATCACTTTGGCTCTATGGGAAGTCCATATTTTGTCTATTCTACTGGCCAGAGAATCTCATACAGTCACAACCATCAATAGAGTGCAAATCATATACATGTTCATAAAGCAGTAAACACAATTTTAATACATGCATCAAGTCATACAGTAACCATTACTCCTTCGGAGCATGGTGGAACGCCGTAAAGGAGCGGCTTCCAGGACAGGGAGCTTACCAGATCGAAGCTCTGCACTGTCTTCTTTGCTTCTGTGATTCCAGGCACCACGATACTCCGTGTGCTCACCTACATTCAGGCATGCAAGAGATTACTCACAGTTCTCTATTCTTGCATGTAAAGAAGTTCAACTTCTTTTCCAGTTGCAGAGACAACCACCCGACAGGTGATTTGCAACCTCAAAGGGATCACAATCACACCCTAACCCACAACCCCTAACACACAGAGGTTTCAGACTCTTACCTGAGCTTTCGTTCCAAGTTTCAAGTCCTACAATGGCTTTCTCTTCTCAAGACTCACAGCACTTCTCTCGTATAGGGGAAAGCGTAAGAAAGAAGAAAGACTGATGGGTTAGGTGGGAAATGACCCTTACTTTTACTTATATACACCCTCCGTACCAGTGTACGTTACTGAAATCAGTCAAATCAATCACCAAAATATCTGGCGGTTTTTAAAGGGTCACGTGCACAGCACAAGCCTGTGAAAGCACTCACTGCCGAGCTGCCTAGCAAGGGCCGACCTCGGTTTCACACCTCGGTCTATACATCTTTTCCTCGGCCTAAGGGCTACATCGCCCCTTGCCACTTTCCGAGCTTTAAACGCTCACCGTATGACACCCCGGTCATACAAACTCGGCCCTGGGGATTGTAGTCAACGCTCTCCTCTAATCCGAGCTCATCTCGCATCCCCCAACGCCATGACTACCGTCCTCACAGATCGGTAATTACCATTATTATATCCTTAATTGCCACGTGGCCACCCGAATCCTTACATTAGGTGGGAGGGTAAGGTAGGAGGGTTAGGTATGAAAGTTTAGGGTTTAAGGTAAATTAGGTATGAGAGTTTAGGGTTTAGGGTCTAGGGTCTCAATAATTTGACAACCGCCAACTACATTAATGTGAATCTCAATAATTTGTGTGGGTTCATGATTCAAAGGATAAACTTTTGTTTGTGATGTGTGTAGGTGCACATTGTTGACTCACATACACTAACAACAATATTAATGTGTTGATAATTTACCTTAATATATTTATTTAATATTTTTTTTATATTTTTTTAGTAATGTTTAGATTTGTATTTTGAAAAGATTTAAATTTAGATAAAAATATTTTATTAATAATATTAACTTATAATATATCAAATAAGATTTTATTATTTTTGATTTTGTTAATTAATTTTTATAATTATCATTAAGTTAATTAATAATTTGGTATAATAATATTAATTAATTTTATTTTAAAAATTATTTTACTATTAATAACATATTATAATTTAGTGATAAAAATAGTTATTGTACCTTCATAAAAGTGTAATGAATACATAATCAACAATACAAATTAAATAAAAATATAAAAATAGAAATAATATTAATTATCAGCTTTTTTCTTGTATTATAGGTAAGATGTATGCAATTGTAATAATAATCCTTGAAATATAATGAAATATATTAAATAAAAATATAGAAAATTTAAGAAAATATTAAATAAAATAAAAAATTAAGAAAATATTTATTTATTAAATAATTAAATTAAAAATGTATTTACAATTTTAAAAAAAAATTGAAAAGAAACTTAAAAAAACGAAAGACTTAACCATAAGTAATAAAAAAAAACTTAAGACTTAACTATTAAAAAAAATTGAGATCATGGAAGTCGTAAATTTAAAAAGTAAAAAAAAACAAATTATTTTTATGATTTTATATTTGTAAATTAAAAAAAATATACTAAAATCGTAAATTTTTTATAATTTTAGTTTTAAAAAATAAAAATTGTGAAAAAATTATGATTTCTAACTCAAAAATTGTAATATCTATTATGACTTATTCCTTTAAATAAAAAATTTAAAATCAATCCAAAAAGTAATTGAAAAAAAAACACATCCTTTTGGTCGAATCCCCCAATCTTAAGCATGTCGCGAATAAAGTAAATAAAATGAAACACCGTTTGATGACCTGATATCAAGTTCCCATAAAAAGGAAGTAACTATGCGTTATTGGTGGATCCGATATTTTCCCTTTTTAAGTCACACAAAAATGGCTTGAGGTTTACGTATGCTTAAACTATTTTTGTGTTTAACAAATACTAGTAGTATTTTATCGGTTTGGTTTTTTATTTATTTAAAATATTTAATTAGGCTGTTCTATTTTTAAATGTCTTTTATTTTTTTTAAATGTCTTTTTATTTTTTTGAAATGTCTTTTTATTTTTTTAAAATGCTACAATTAGATCATTTTCGTCTAATTGAGATTGATCATTAATTTGTGATTTCTCGCGATTTTCATTTTTTTTCTGAGGGAGAGAGGAAACGACAAGTCGTGGCAAGTTCCAACATGCAAATAAAATCTGCAGGTTAATTTTTGAAACTTCTATTTTACATTATTTCCTGGGAGGTTGCAAAACACGTTTACCAGACTAGATAGTGGAGAGCTGCTTTAACTTAAAAAAATGTCTTTTACCCATTGCAGTAGTTTATGCCATTATGTTCAATTCTAGACTAAAATGTAAGAACTAAGAAGCAAAATATCAAGGTCAGAGACACTTAATTACCCAAGTGAACACAACAACAACATACTATGACAAGAATTCTCTAAAAACCAATATTTATTGGTTGCCTACTATATAGTATATAGTATGCAGCATCATATCATATATGTTGATAGTGATACACTGACACATAAAATGCAGTTCTAATTGAAGCACAAAGTACAAGATAACAAAGAGTACAATATATAGTACATAGTATAGGGATATTATATACTATATTGCCTAAGTTCCTTCGAGAACTTGATTCACACACAAAGTGAAGTGAGTTCGAGGAATTAATTGAAAAATGCCAAAGGATGAAAGTTGCCCTTTTCTAGAGAATTCGCCCTTAAGAAGGACGGTTCGTCATTCCCAGCAATCTTTTAACTTATTATTACATGTTCTTTCTCCACCATGATTGAACCAAAAGGAAACATTGACAAAAATGCACCATCTATGCATCTCCACCACCTTCATTGCCACAGAGGGCAGCGAGGGTTATTCGAGAAGGGGGTGCAGTTTGGAGAGGGTTCGAGGATGAATGTTGAATTGGGAGTTATAGAATGAAAGTGTGAGATGACTTATGTATATAATAGCCAGTCTAGCTAGTGTGAGGGGGTGGCTTTTTGTCTAAGGTAACATAAATAAAACACAACAGATGCCAAGCGTGACTCAAATGTGTGTGTGTGTGTTTTACAAGAAAAAAGCTATGCATCTCCATGGCAACTTACGTCATAAAATGAACAGCATATATTTTAATCTCTTTTGGAATAATTTGTCTTCTTTGCTTCTATGCAAATGAACTAATTTTGTGCATAATTCAAAGGCAATCAACGAATCATATCCAAGGATTACAATAAGACTAAAGGGATGGTAACAGAGTGGTCCACGTAGTGAACAGATGGCTCAAATCAGTGTTCAATAAAACAAAAAAAATTCCCTTTTAAGTCTTCCAGGGGAATATTTTGAACTGAAGGCTCCTTAGAAAAAACAATTCAGTGGCCAAAATTAAATAGGATGCTGTATAAAGAGATCATCTCCATGTTTTCATCCTTCACAAGCCGTACAAAAAGAGATAATCTCAGTTACACAAAGAAAGCAATACAAACATAACAAGCCAAAGTTTAATATCAATTTTTACATCAACTAAACAGCCAATCATTAGCTGGC
Source organism: Glycine latifolia (assembly GCA_013407115.1). Taxonomy (NCBI): domain Eukaryota; kingdom Viridiplantae; phylum Streptophyta; class Magnoliopsida; order Fabales; family Fabaceae; genus Glycine; species Glycine latifolia. The sequence goes on from CM023943.1 coordinate 27,858,027, forward strand.
AATTAGCATATAAAAGGATAAAGGCATAATGCATACACAATGAATATGGAATTTTAATATCATTAAAGGAGAGGACTAGGAGTAAGAAATCGGAATGTCTTGCATACCAATGTGTAAGAAATCAAAATGTTTGTTATTTGTTACTATTTTCATTTTTATTTTAATTTCACAACAAAGGTGTAAAATTAATAAAATATGTGTTATTAAATTTATATTTTTTAATTGAAGTTGGAATATTTTTTCAATATTTTTTAATAAAATTTTAAATTAATGATCTCCATAAAATGACTATAATAAAATAATGTATGAGTTACTTTTTATAAAAAAAATTAATAAAAGAGGGAAATGAGTCCCAGCAAGAGAAATCGTGATTGTCAACTCCAAACGTGGAAAACTTTGAAAGAAACTTGCTCACATCTTAATAGAGTATTGCCCCATTCATTTTGCACCATGAACGTACTGATTGCTAAAAGCTTTTTGACATCACGAGAACAAAATTATCAAAATTAATTTTATATTTGTATTAAAGATTAATCATATTTATTTATTTTCTATTATTTTTTATTAATAATTAAGCTTTATATTGTGAACATTTGAGTTAATTTTATTTTTTAATAATATAAAAAATTAATTAAATTGTTAATATAATTTTATAAATAATAAAAAAATTTCCTCCAAATTTATATCTAGTTTAATATATAAATGAAAAATATAAGAACCATGACATAGCTATCAAAAAGAATACGCACCCCTTTTTTGTATTCAATCCGGTCCTTACAGTTGTACCAGCCTAGGCAACCTGTTCAAGTAACATCTTTGCATTGTTAAACATAGCAATATTTTGAAGAAAAATAATGGACCCAACACTAGTAACAAAAATTACAAGGCTCCCCATCAAACATGCTAATTCCCCCTTTGTGTAGGAAGTTAGAATATTTTAAAACTTGCAAAAATCCACTAGGTAAAACCGCTAAACTGTCAACAGTTACTCAAGTGTTTTTTCATCTATGAACTTAGGATTCATAGCTCTAAACCAACGTCAGCAAGACAATAACCAATTATAAGCATTAGAATACATATAAACATGACAGGAATTCCATGGATAAGTTAAATTCAGATTGCAGACTTCTAATCAACAAGCTCTCGAAGCATCAAAACCAAACACATACATGTTTTTTAGAATCAAAACTAAACATACGAACGCCACACACGTTCAAGTTTTCTTTTTCTCATTGTATCTCATTTTAGCTTTATCCCTTGCTTTTGGGCATGTACCCTCCAAATTTGATTCCCAGGGGGGTTCGCCTGGTAGAAACACTTGCGAAAACCTGCAGTCTTGATATTCAGTAGAATTATATTCACCAACAATGTTGGAAAATTGAAGTGGCATCTTTGAATGACATATATCTATGAGGTAAGATGCTGTGATCAGAACTTCAAACCAAAAAAATGAAAGGATATAAGACATTGGTACAACATTAGGAAGATCCCATTCCTAGGATTGGAGATTATTGGAGTTTAAAAATTATAATAACTAGAAATAAGATACCAGAAAATAAATTTCCCATAGCCACTAATGCGTGTCCATTTTCTTGCCTTCTTATCAAGCAATATTGCCTTACTGCAGTCTTCTGCAGCTTGCTGAAAGCTACATAATTTCACAGGGTAAACACAAATCATACAAATGGTGCAAATATCAGTACCAATTGACAAACATGACAAACCTCATACCATCCTAACTTTAAGTGAGCAGCTACTCGGTTGCAGTAATAAGTTGTATTCGTTCCATTCAATTTGATAGCCTCAGAGTAGTAACTGAGTGCCTTACTCCACTGCCTTTCTTTGAATGCTGCATTTCCCTGAAAAATATAAGTTGATACTGCAGACACATTCAGACATCATTTGCTAACTACTAGAAATAGAAACAAAAACAATAATTTCAGTTCACATCTTATCAAAAGACTCGAAAACATTTAAATCTAAAACTCACCATAATTTGGCGACATCCAGTGTCACATCACGGAATTTACCAGATAATTAAACCATTCAATAGTTGACTGTCTGCTACAGTAGGAATAACAAGTATTCCATCATCCTGTGGGACAATTAAAACCAGGAGATAATAGGGTAGTATTGAAGCATACAGTGGACTAAGAAAAAGGACATTCAGGACTCTTGAAAACAACAGAGTGATTGAAATTTCTTTTAAGTCATTACATATAGAAGAATGCATCAAAATGTATGAAAGCCAACCTTTAGACTTGGTTGCAAAGGAATCAACATCAGAAGTCAATCCAAAACCAGAGCCACTTCCAAAACCAGTTCCACTAATAGATATACTCAAATCACTAAAGCTATTTTCAATTCTTCCAGAGCCCATTGACTGTAATGGACCAAATCCTCCTTTATCACCTCTGTTTTTTTCAATCTGTAGAGAGAACACGTGACCTGAATGAATGATGTGCAATCCCAGAATTCAAAAATATAAACAAATAATAAAACATAGTCTCTTCAATCATACCTTGCTGTTATCAATCTCACTAGCTTTTCGCTTCATAACATCCTTAGTTTCATTAATCTTGCTCTGCAAAACCAACTTGTGCAGCTTCTCTTCATGACTCTCCATCTCACAGTATTGCTTAACTTGTGCAACAGTCACATTTTCCTTGTGCCCAAGAGAGATGATTTCATCAAATGCAAAAATCAACTCAAAGGCATGTTTGCAAATACCCTCTTCATCAAGGGAGTAAGAATATTCAGGTACCTAAAATTGTTTGGGAATGAACTCACAGTAATATCCATATTTTGGCAAAATTTTTACCAAACTAACAGTTACATGAGTTAGGTATCCCACGTTCAGCTTCAGTAATTGGCAGAGGGCATAATGGGAAAGTAGGTCATGCCATTGCTGTTATGTTGAGGGGATCTACAAATCGAGGTTGTTGTTCACAGCAAAACAGGTTATTATAGGCTTACTAATGAAAAATTCTATAAACTGAAATTTTAAAAAAAGAAGCAAGAGATGAGATTAAAAATAGTAAATAATAAAGAAGGAAAAGAGCGCAAAGGTAGGTTGAGATTAACAAATTATCTGCATCATCGAGCTTAGAGAAATGGAAGATGTACACAGCATCTGTGACTACTAATTCATCAGAACAATGCAATGAAACCAAGAAATTAATTAACAATTTCAGAAGATTGGAAAATAAGAACATAATGTATACCAGAAAGATGATCCCTCAATGTGCCATTAGACATAAATTCATAAACCAGCATCTGCAAGCATGAAGCAACAAGCCAAATGGAAGAAATTCAATAGTCAGAGAAAGAAAGAAGAAAGAAAGGAAGTTTATAACACCAAAATTTTCTGAAAGGACAACAAGGCTAGGATGACACATCCTCCTAAGGTTAGAAGCTAAAGAAAGTTTATGTCATATGAAAATATCAAACAAACCCTTGTTTTATGAATGACTCTTCAAAATCCAAATTTCAAAAGCAGTTGGGTGTGTTGTGACTGCACATAACCTCCTCAACCTTCATAACCTGTAAGAAACAGATCATTAACCTGCATTGCATAGCAGTAACTGATTAAACAACACAATACACCAAGCTCAAACCCGTACCTTCAGAATCTTGGTTAACACAAAACACAGAACAGAGGAGAATACCATGTGAAGTAGAGTCAACCCCAAAGGATAAGGGAAGTTAATTTCCTTAGAAGACAAAACCCACTGCAGACAACAAATTGAAAAGACAAAATATGCATAAGCCACATAACATCACAGACTTTCCGCATTTTATCCTTGATTATTCATTCCTTAAATTGAATCACTCACACATTAAGCATAAATCTAGCATAAAACACAGAATACAATAATACTTCCAAAAATCAATCCAGGAGACAGCCAAACCATAAATGACTAAAATCAAAATCCAAACAACAAGCTCTGATACAAGGCACTCTGCCATTACCAGTTCACCGCCATTAATTCACAAATGAGACACGACACGAAAAAATTTCCGGAAAAAAGGTAAAAAACAAATTGCTTAATTGCCTCATCTCCAACACTGAACCCTACTCCAAAACCAGCCAAATTAAAACGCTTCCTTTACAATTGAACAAAATGTTCAACTACCACTCCCAACCACAACCGACAAATCACTCATCAGCATATCCAATTCCAATCAACAACGCTGACCTAGAGAACATAAGAGGCTGACACGGAGCCCACGACGCCGGTAATGAGGGTGTGGGAGCGAGGCGGAGTTGACACGGAGCCCACTCACACATAAGAGGCTCTTAAAACACACACACAAAATGTTGTACCTTACCGAATGGGTGTGGGAGCGAGGCGGAGTTGAGGCGCCCAACGAGGCTGACACGGAGCCCATGACGCCGGCAATGAGGGTGAGAGAGACAGGTTGGATGACGACGGCAATGAGGTTGAGGGAGAGGGAGAGCACCTTCAGGGGAGGAGGACTAGGGCACGAGAACAGGATAAATGAATTTGGTGGGGGGACCATATTGGTGCTAAGTGTTAACACGAGACATGTCCCAAAATGGCGCCGTTTTAATTTTTTTGTTCAACATCAAAGACCGTTACAGTCTCGCATGTCTTTGAAAACTCTTTTTACGAAGACGGTTATACGTTAAACCGTCGTTGTTTTCAACTTGCGTGTCTGAAATGTTCATTTTAATTACAAAAATGCCACCACTCACCCTTCTAAGACGGTTCTGAGACAATCGACTTAAATTGTCTGTCGTAAAATGCATTATTTCTAATAGTGATCATACGTATTTTCTTTTTGCCATTACACGATGGACTGTTTCCAAAATAATTTAGTACATCTTTGGATTAAACTTTAAGTTTGAAAATTAAATATCTTAAGTCTTACTTCTCATATATACTGAGTTTCCAGGCAAAAATATATTCTCAAAGATACCTTTAAGGAATAACCAAATATGATGTTAAACTTATCTTATTCTTAAACGTACTTTTGGAATCTTTCCACCGAAAATCCAAACACACCCTTAGTTGATATATATAGTATCCCGCTATGGCACTATCTCTAAGCTTTCTCGTAACTAGCTACTTACTTGAGCAGTTGAGCTATCGGTTTCTTAATTATTACCTAAACTACTTAACTATATATAGTATCCTTTCTACTTGCCCAGTTCATCACTCGAGTTACATTAGTTAATTACCTAATTATAATACCTAATCTACCTTTAGGAAAACACTCATTTATAGCAATTTATGAGTAGGAAAAACACGGTTACAAAAATTCAGATAGACAAGTATGTGTTTTCTTTCTCATCACATCAACACTGGTCCACGTTTAAGCCAATACAGATATTTATAATTAACTTATTGATACATACATGTGACTCTATGGACCTATTTGGGTGCAAGTTTATCTAGAAACATTTCTAGAAAAAAAAAGTAAGAAGAAAAAAAAATAAACTTCTCCATAAACTAAAATGAATTATTCATTAACTAATTTGTAGATGTCATCTTATCTTTTAGAGAAATTGTATTAGTATATTTCTAAAAATTAGTTAATGAAAAATTTATTATTATTTATGAAAAAATTCATCTCATTTTTTTCTTCTTATTTTTTTTAATAGAAAAATTTACCCAAATATACTCTATTTGCATTACGAATTAGAGAAGGACTTCCACTTATAATGGTATATTGTATGTTAACTATGTTGATTCTCAACTTATTATACTGACTTGAGCGTGGATTCTAAAATTCCTCAGAGCACCATCTCATTAGGAATACCTGATCCACAAAGATTCGCTGATTGTATATTGTGATGTGACTGCAATTGCGTTAGATTAAACAGTAATAATATTATTACGAGAGAAATGCTTAAAATACAATAAATAACACACTTTCTGTTATAAGTTAAAATTTATTAAAAAATTAATACAATATTATGAGTAAGATTTATTAGATAAAAAAATATGTACACAATTTTTTGTAATTTTAAATGAATATATGAGAAAAGGTGTGTTGCTGGTTTTCTCATGACAATAAAAGTAACTTAAAATTGTTATTCACAAAGGTTGTTAGAAAGAGAGGGGTCCCTAACTTGCTCTATTTCAGAAGGGATAGCAATAGCACTTGTCATAACTCATAAGGCCTTTGAAGCAGGGGAACTAGGGATAACAAATTTCGTACACTATGATATTTAGTCTGCATCAGAGGTTTCTGTTGTTGTGCTTCAGCATGTGACTAAATAAAGATTGCAGAAAGAAACCTCATTTCTGGGGAGGAATTCAAGCATTTGTATTCCAAATCCCACCACATTATTTCATTATGTAGCCGCAGTTTGGCTGTGATCTTTGATAAATTACAGACAAATGCAACTGATGCAACTGTAATTGGAATAACAAAAGCCTAAAAAAATTGATGTTGTGGAAGCAATTGCAGTCATGGATCACTTTTTGAAAATAATATTCCTTGCACATTTATTGCTCTATCACTTTCTTACACCATCAATACTGGCAGCAGCTTAATTTGTTAATGACTTATGAATAATAGTTACTCATCACACTTAGAACAACATAATGAGCTGAAATTTTCCTTATTGTTGTTTGCTTGACGTATAAGTTTCATTTCTTTCCCTTTATATTTTTCACACTAACAAGGTTTTCTCTGTAGTAGTATTAAATAAAAAGTAGAAGACAAGAACAAAAAGAACAGCACCTAGGAAACTAACTGTTTTCCTGTCTAGCATGTGCATTAGGAGAAGGGATGGGCAAAAGGCATAAAAGGAACAGCCTCGGCCATGCGTCACCGAATATTTTATTGTTAATTTAGGCAGTTATGTACTCCTTTACAAGGAAAAGAAAATATCAACTTTAAAAAGGTTTTAGTTCTGTTCAAATGTTAGGTTGTTAGGCTTTCAATTTCTTCCTTTTCCTCTTTTTCCTAGATATCTTAATCTTAGTGATTTATATTCTTTAATCTTTATGACAACAGTGGCATCATTCTTAGCCCTTTTAGATATGATATCACTAATTTGATATCACAGATCCTCTCTCACACGCTGGTGCACTCACACGCTGGTGCACTCACACGTTGGTGCACTCACACAAAAACATAAACACACACAAATTTACTCTGGAGAAGAAAACTCTCGTTCTATTGATAAATAGTTTGCCAAAGCCACACAGACTCCTTTACATAATATGCTATTTATAAGCAATGGAAATTACATCTAAAACAATTCAAACTTTAAATTGAAACAAAATCTCTCCCCATATCTTTCTACAATATCTCTCTCCATATTTTATCTTTCCTAATATCTTTTCTCCCATATCTTTTAACATATCTCTTTCTTTTATTTTAAATTTAAACTTCGTAAACAATGTTTATTTTAAAGTTTATTCCAACAAAATCCCCCCATAAACTTTAAATACTTCTTCCATCTTTCATTCCCAACATCTTCTTAAATTTCTCCAACAGCAACGTCGGTAATAGCTTTGTGAATATATCTCCGACTTGTTCTTGGCTCGTCAAATAAATTAACTCCACCTTCTTTTCTTTTACTTGATCTCGAATGAAATGGAATCTAACGCCAATATGCTTGCTTCTTTCGTGATTAACCGGGTTCTTCGCTAACTCGATTGCCGACTTGTTATCAACCCGGATCTCGGTTGCACCAACCTGAACTTGCTCCAGTTTTTCCAACAAATTCCTCAACCAGACTGCATGGCAGACACACCAGGATGCCGCAACGTACTCGGCTTCACATGTTAATAGAGTCACAATTGGTTCTTTCTTTGACATCCAGGCAAAAGCCGTGTTTCCCATGAAGAATACATAGCCAACTGTGCTCTTCCTATCATCCATGTCTCCACACCAATCACTGTCCGAGTAGCCTTTTAACTTGTAATTTTTCGACTTCGAATAGAAAAGTCCTTGTGAGATCGTCCCTTGAATGTACCTTAGAATCCTTTTAGCCGCTTTCCAATGAGAGTAACTCGGCTCTTCCATAAACCGACTTATAATTCCAACACTTAAACACAAATCTGGCCTCGTACATGTTAAGTATCTTAAGCATCCGACCAAACTTCTATAGTTTCTCGGATCAACACGTTCTCCTCCATCATACTTTGAAAGTTTTGAACCGGGTTCCATTGGTGTTGAAACCGGGTTACAATCTGCCATCTTAAATCTCTTCATTATTCCCTTCGCATAAGTCTCCTGAGAGACAAAAATTCCAGCTTCGT